>JAQQZU010000009.1:12577894-12595761 GCA_030068025.1 Parauchenoglanis punctatus | reverse complement strand
AGACAGGTTTAATTGATTTCATGCCAGGCCCAATAAAAAAAGTGTTCCTTTAATTTTTGTGAGCAGTGTATATTATTTGTGTTTTCTATAATCTATATATTTCTTGTACTTTGTGTATTGTCTGTAAATAATATCTAAATTTTCTGTATATTGTCTGTATTGCTTGAGAATCATTGAGATTCTGATTCTGATGTGTCTAATAAAAATAATTCACTTTTCCAATATGCTGGAAAACTCAACAGTGCAATGTAAAAACCCTTCTGTAGCAGCCAGAAATTCATCACTAGCTAAACTCCCTCAGAGAATTCAGTCAAATTCTGTCATGGGTAACATCCCATCAGAGAAAATTTTCTTCGCTGGCAGCCTAATAATGATCCACTGCACTGTTAATAAAGTGCCCTCTCTGTATCTCTAAACTTTTCACATTCACTTTCACACATCTCCACATCAGACTCATAAATTACATGCATTTTTAATTAATTCCTTATCATTTGCTTATTTGCAGCTTCATTTATGTTTGGTACATTGTCATCAAATTAAACAGGCATTACCTGAAGCTTCTGGTGGGCCTTGAGTGGATGAGGTCACTAATGAGCTGGCTTGTGCAGTCACTGATGGGGTCACTGCCTGCACAGGTTGATTGAGAGCTAAAGGTGACTTCTGTGTTGTGAAGATCCTGCTCTTAGCAGCAACAGCAGATGGAGACTTACTGACAGCACCCACACCAAGCTGGGGTCTCAAGGTTCGAGGAGGCTGCAAAATTCCCCCTGTCTCTTGAGTTACTCTCTGGGATTCTGATAGATCCTTGGCTCCAGAGGCAATCTAAAATGATGCAAAAGATAAAAAAAACTCTATAATTATAGTACAGTTGTCTTAAAATGCATCCATATTTTTCATTCTTTCTCATAAGAACAACATATTAGATGCCTTATGTGTTATGATCAATAGTATGTAATATTCAAAACTGGGTAGATCTCCTGGATACCAGCATTACACAGATAATCATGCCACTATCATTTCATCATTCCTGCTGTTATGAGAGAAACACCAGGTCAGCATTTCAGTGATGAATGTGGTAAAGGCAGTGCTGATAAATTGTGCCTAGCAACAGAAGGGCTACAATAACTGGAAATAATAACAGGTATATGGTAGGTTAACCTCAAAAAGGTGCACCTATTAAACTGGCAAGTGTTTCATCCAATGCATGAGGCAATGCTTCTGTTGGTTTTTCTAAATGCCATTTTTATAGCCATCATAAACTGTCAAGTACTCCTTAGTGTCAAGCACTTGCTTAAAGTCTACCCTGTTAATGTAGATGTATTTCTGGTTGCCATAGCTGCCATAGCTGCCCTTTAATGACTGAACTTGATTGTTGGTGTGGACATTCCTTACCGTTACAGGCAAGTATTTATTGCCTAGAGAGCCATAGAAGTTGCTTGTTCTCCCTATGACTTTGGGGGGCATGGTGTGGCTAGAAGGCTTCGTCCCAGGCATCATTGTCTCAGGAGATATATATCGAGATTTCTGCAGGTCCTGTCTATACTTGTCATATAGCAGGTTGGAGGCACTCAGCACAGGCGCTCCAGGAGGCTCCTCTGCTGGTGTTTTGAGGTTTGGAGAACTGGTGGGGGTTGAGAGCTTAGTGGGTAGAAAGGAGACTTCATATGAGTTATCAGTGGCCTGGAGCTTCATCTGTGGGGTCTTGCGTATATAAGTGATGATTTTAGGGCGAACACTTTTGGGTTTTGGGGGGCACTTGGGTGGAGAAGACGTTACAGTGGAGCTTTGTTGGGGTATAGGGTTTTGGATGTTCATGTTGATGGTGCTTTTCACTGGAGGTCTCAGGCCAAAGCTGTATCCTTGAGAAGCACCATAACCCAGCTGCGGGCCTCGAGTAGGCACTCGGGTTCTCCCAGGAGATGATGGAGGACGTCTCTGAGGAGACCCCATACTATTAGGAGATGGGGGTGTTGAAGACCTGGTAGGGCTGCTGTAGGCTCTGTGGCTCAAATAACTCTTCCTATCCTGGGGACTGGCAGCATTCTCACCTGAACCCTGCCTTCTGAGGATGGTGCCCACCTTTGTCTGGTTGGGTTGGATCCCTGAGCCTGAGCTAAGAGACTGGGCATTACTATTAATATGCACTGGATCTTTTACATCTGCCTGATGGTTACTGTTTTTAGGATCTCTTTCTGAAGAAGGGGAAGGCCGCTCTCCTTGAGGGGTGTCTTTACAGCCAGGAGATCCTGAGGTTAGTTTTGGCTCCATTCCTGAAGAGAGTGGACGTACAAGCTGCCTGCAAGAAGGTGGCACTCTTTCAACATTTCTCTGGAATTTGGAAGACAGGACATTCTCCTGCCTGTTGTAGCCTTTGTCTGTACTCCAGCATTGCCTGTCTGTCAGACAGTCACCATTTTCAGTGCTCAATCTACGCTCATGTGTTGGATTCTGAGGCAGTACTATAGAACTATAATCCTGATCCCTCTTTCTTGGTTGCTCTTTACATTGTGTGGAAAGGATAAGGGATTTATTTGTGGCTGGCTGCTGGAACTGGCCCTTCTCTGAGGTAGGCTTGCTGGGAAGGGAAGGAGGACACTGTGTATGTCCTGCACTGTCAAGAGCACTGGCCAAGCTTCCACTTAGGTTACTCACTGTTGAGAAGGTGGGGACAAAGACACTGCTCTCTGAATTACTACGTGTCTCTCTCAGGCTCTTCCTTCCTCCAGACCGTGAGGCAGATGTCCTGAGGTCCAGAGGCTGAGTGCTTAGATCTACATCTACATCCTCACTGTGGTTGGCATTTTGGTCTGTCTTGCCTAAGCTGCTGGCAGGGTCCAAACATGTGAAAGAAGACAGTCTCTGATTAAAGTCTTTCTTTGCACTCTCTTTGCTTGTATCATAATCTCTCAGTTCTCGCTCTGTTAGAAAAGCTTCCATCTCCTGACACTCTAATAATTCAAACTCTTCTAGCTCTGGGTCCTCACTGTGGGCATGTGTGCCCCAAATAATAATCCTTTCCTGAGTGCTGCTGTGTGACAACAGGGGAGGTATTAAACTGCCTCTGTCAGTGTGGCTTTCTTCCATGGGGATTTGGTTAGCATTGGCATCTCCATCAGGATAGTGGAAAGGCTGCTTGTTGTTGTTCTTTATTTCCTTGTGCATACTGTTGCAAGAGTCCCCTTTGTTCTCTTCCCTACTCACGTTATACAAGTCCAAGGATCTCTCTCAACAGCTTCCCACTGCTATGGGATCCATTAAAGGCATTCATTCCCTTCTGGGTTTTTATGTTCAGTCATGGAGTGAAAAATCTGACCTCACATCTTTTCCATCTTTGTTGGCTTTTGTTGGGTCTGCCGCTGGGTTCTGCTCTTTTCTTAGCTGGACATAATGCTTAATTTAATTACATTTCCAGAATTAATGAGAAAGATCACCAACCATCGTGCCTAACCATGCATGAACAGAGAAAGAGAGAAATAACATTAGATACAAAATCGTCATTTACATCTACACAGCTTACTGTATAGCTGAACATAGCCCTTAAAGTTATTAATAGCAGAAAAACAGCTTAATCATTTAGTGGTGCTTGATCTCCAGCTCGACATTCTTAATATTTACTTTGTGAAAATAAAACATCACAACTGCTTTAAACAATGATTTTTATCCAAAAAAATTTTTTTTAAATAAAAAGGTTATGTTTTAAGAATTTTAATTTCTGTCTGACATATACTACAAGCATTATTTATCAGTTTACCATGGGAAAGGAAGTGTGATTGGATCAGTCTAAAAAAAGGAAGCAGTCTAAATAAAATGCTACAAGAAGTTCATATAGCTAGCTTTCCCTTAAATGGGTCATTTGAATGTGTTTATAACCACAGAAACACCAAGGACACAAGAAGGATAAGAATATTTTCACTGTAGGAGGCTTTTTTCCATGGGATGGTATTCTGTCATTTTGACTGCACTGTATCTTAGGTGGGTTTTAAATCAATAAAGTATACAAACCTTATTTTGTGTAATAGTTTACACTTATACAGGATTATGTGTTTATATTAGTGGGATAATAAATTAAGAAGATGCAGCAATCTGGGAACAAGTTGCACACTCATTCAATTTAAAGGAAAAGAGTAGGAGACTGGGGTGACTATGCACCATCCATAAAAACAGCTAGCTACACAAGGATCCTGACAACAAAGAAGCACAGGTTAATCAACTTTCACTCCTGCTATACTGCAAGCTGAAAAATTACAAATACTCACAACAGTTACTTCTCTGTGTAAGAACATATGAAGTACATTGTGTGCTCTGTCATGGGGTCATTTACAATGATTCTTATCCTCTGCTACAGAGCACTTTTTTTAAACCCTATTTTTAAAAACTCTTTCTTGCTTTCCTCACAGCTTCAATGGCAAACTCCTTTGCTATATCTATAACTTTAAAGATTCTGTGTAGAACACAAAACAGAGGGTTTCCATTCACTAAAGGTTTCAAGTAGAACCCACATAGAAAGCCAGGCACATTAACCATCCAACGTACCCTTTAGGAACCCAGTAAAATGTTGGAAATGATTAAAAATTCCTTAGTCAACAGCCTCAACATGCAGCACTTGGCTAATAAGGAACATAATTGATAGTATAAATTATATCATTCTATGCCAGGCTGAAGGTTAGGTTTTCCAGATTTTAGGGCACGTTCTTCTTCCATGTAAAAGCCTATCATTAGGTTTCAGCTGAATAAGCTGTCAGGGATATGATTCGATTGTCAAAGCACAGCTGGGTTCCCTAAAAATGACTCACTGTGCATGTATCAGTCATGGTGTCTTGGAAAATATGCTAAACTATGCTTGTCACCACTTAATTTTTGACATCTCCTCATGACAAAACTCATCTACTTTGACCCTGCTTATAATTCACATTTTGCTGCTAATGCATAGGAAAAGTTCACTTCATGGCACTTTGGAAAGGCCCAAATCATCAATCCAACATGCTGCAGTCTCTACAATAAAACCAAAAGTAGTTAAGACTATTCTATTTTTGTACTGTATAAAAAGACATTATTGAATAAAATATTGGCACCTACAAAACATGCTATCATTCATTTCAGATCATTTTACCAGTGATGAAACTAATTTAAAGTAATTTTACATGCTTTTTGATTATTTGCAGGTATACAATATATTTGTGGACCTGACAATACAAGCCATTTGTCAAGCTAGTTCTTATGTTGAACTGTGTGAAGCTTGAAGATGAGCAGGTGGTGTTTGTGTCTCAGGATACCTGCTGCTAACTTAGGACACAACTGACATGCCAGGAAAAAAGATAAGATGGAGAAACATCTTCCCAGTGACATACTGTAGCTCTGCTGAAGTTAAAGGAGCAGTTTGTAATTTTAAACCCCCGTAAAGAAAATGGCTATTGGAATAAAAACATGGACAAGCCTTCTCATCTTTCCTCTACCTGCTCTAGAAGAAACACAGCCACTTTTATCTTCTATGCCATTGTGAAGTGTATAGTGAGAATGTTTTCCTTGCATACCCTAGCTTGTTAACAACTGGGATCAGACTGGATGGTCAGCCGTGACCATTGCCACAAGAAATGGATTAAGGGACCAAACAGGCAGCTTGAGAGCACAGTGATTTGAACTAATGACCTTCTGATCAATAGGCCAGAACCTTAACTACTGAACCGCCACTGCCAAAATTTTTTGCTAACTAGATCACAGACAACCTAATCGATGACTATAAATGAGTTGTGAATAGTGATGACAGTATTGCCTAGCACAGATTTATAGGGGTATCAATGAAAATTGCGTATTAGTGTTTTAGTTAATAATTTTGGCAATATTGCACTCAAAAACACAGAAGACTTTGGGTTAGAGAGCATGTGAGCTTTTTATTTAGAGTTTCCCTAGTGGCATAGTGGTCCGTCAGAAAAATAAAAATTTTCAATATAAATAATTTGGCAGCATTTCAGCTTGCTTGCCTTTTTAAGCTTTGCTCTGCTCATGGCCAGTTACACACATGCTCAACTCATTGCTCAGGGAGAGATGAAAAGTAAGATCACATTAATATGTGGGCAAACAGGGCCCAGGTGTGCTATGTTAGTCATTAAACCTGTATCTTGTCCCCAAACACCATGCTCCCGCTGGAGACTCCAACTAAACCACAGCTCCACCTGTTACACTTGGTTATGCTGATTGCCTGATACAACATGGGATTTTTATAAATGTACATGAGGTACAGATTCAGATGGCACAAACCGAAAAAAACAAACCATGTGGGAAATATATTACATTTAAATGTGCAGTGCAAGATTCATTCATTAGGTTAGGACTTATGCAAAGTTACATGCAAAATTTAGAAGTATTGTAGAGAAATTCCAACAACAATTTAACAAGCTGAAAAACACATCCCAAAAGGGCCGTCCTGAATTTGCTGCAAGCTTGTGCTCAGCGGGCTTCCTGCTGCGTACAAAACACATCCGCACAGCTTGTAATTACGTCACTATCCTCTGCTTTTCTCACCTTTCATCTTACAGTTACACCATCTTTATCACCTCTCACACTTTGTTTTCACCTTTCCAAAAAGGGAAACAGAACAGACAGAGAAGTTGAACACAGCTGTGAAAGTGGAGAAATTAGAACAGCAGAGGGATAAATAAGAAAAAGATACAGAGCAGACAGTAAGAAAAGAGATAAACAGAGAAAGCAACTAAGCAGTATACTGCAGAGAATGAATAAAACAATATGAGAGAGAAATATTGAAAACAGAATAGATGGAGGGTAACAATGAAGACACAAATGAAGGAAAACAGACCAAACAAGGAGAAGAAGCAAAGCATGTGTTCTGTCAGTCAATCTGGTCCTTTGGTACTGAAATATGAGTGAAGAAGAAATGACCTTTAAAGGCTGGAAGACTCGCAAGGGGCTGCAAGAGCATGTTTCTAAAATAATGTGATTTTTAATGAATTAACTATGAGAAAGTCACTGCAAAACAGAATGAATTGTATTAAACTGTGCTAAAATGTATAATTTTATTACAGTTAAGGCTTTTATTTGGACACCAAAATATTCCAGTTGCTTTTTTCATGTAAAGTGCATACCCTATTTTAAATAAATTTAAATTCAAATTCAAATTTTAT
Source organism: Parauchenoglanis punctatus (assembly GCA_030068025.1). Taxonomy (NCBI): domain Eukaryota; kingdom Metazoa; phylum Chordata; class Actinopteri; order Siluriformes; family Auchenoglanididae; genus Parauchenoglanis; species Parauchenoglanis punctatus. The sequence goes on along the minus strand of JAQQZU010000009.1, from coordinate 12,588,625 downwards.
TGGTCACATACACAATTATACATGGTATGAGTGCATGCAATGAAACATGCAGTGAAATGTTTCCTCTGCATTTAACCCATCCAAGCAGTGAACACATACCACATACGGAGCAGTGGGCAGCTCTACAATGCCCAGGGAGCAGTTTTTGGGGTTAGGTGCCTTGCTCAAGGGCACTTCAGCCGTGGATGCTCAGTCACATTTTTTCCTGCTGGTCCAGGGAATTGAAGCAGCAACCTTTTGGTCCCAAACCCACTTCTCTGGCCTTTAGGCCACGGCTGACCCTATTTAAACCATTATGTTTAAAATAATTTAACATAATTGAAAAAGTAATCAAAAACATTGTAAAAAAAAATTACTGCAACCACAGCAATTAAATAAAATATTTTTTAGATAAAATTCTAACAAATAAAATTTTATAATATATTTATCTTGAATTTTATTCTCATTAAAGTATAGTGGCAACTAGTCAATATGAAAATCAATAGTCAGTGAAATATGCAAACATGATCAGTATTCACCATACAAAACGTAGTGTGTTGTAAGTTTTTCACTGCTACAAAGCCATAATGGCAATGAACCATAAATTTACTGACCGTGGCCGATCAGGAGCAATAACAATAATCTTGCCTTTCTGCCATGTGCCATTTTTTTTGTTTGGTTTCTCTCATGTCAGGTTTCAGGACTAATCACGGTGATATGGGCAGAGTGAACAAGCCACAGAGGAGTCCAGTGATGAGACAGGATATGAAGAGGAGAGTGTGGTTGCTCAGAGACTTGGCCAAGTTTATAAGCTTGTTTGTGTAGTGGCAGGCGCTCTCTGGCCCTCGATGGAGCTAATTAACCTTAGCCTAAAGTTAGCAGCAGAGACCTCCTGGAGCTGAGGTGTGGAGTGCTGCCTGAACCCGTCTTCAAAGCAAGCCTTCACATTTTCCTCTTAACACATTTCATTTATAGCTCTCGCTGACACACTTATCTTCCATTTACACTGAACCCAAACATACCCATTTATTAGGTTTTTCTAATGCATTGGGGTTTCTTTTTTTAACTGAGGGAATAAATTATCTGCTGTCCAATCTTTCTTATAAGGCTAATTTCCCTGTGGATTTATGCAATTGTGTTGACTGTAAGCAGTAGTAGCATTGGAAATGTGATGTATGTTAAACGTCAAAGCATACTGATGTAGCCCCAGTCAGCTTCAGTCAGAAGTCTGTATCTTCAGCACTCATCTGGTTTGGACGTGTCTGACCAATTCCCGTGTTACCTAACGCCCAGTTAATAACATTAGGAAATAAATAGAGGGCATTTCTCCAATTATGTAATCGATGCAATGAGTTAAAGGATATGGTGCTAATTAAATGAAAGCTTGAGAGCTCTCAGCATTATTGATGAGCCTCGGTGCTCATCTCCATATTTCTTCAGTCACTTAACCACAGAGCTAGCTATGTGTGTAAATGGGAAGAGCAGTTAAACTCCACTACAGCACACAACCTTAATTCAGCGAAACTGACGATAATTGAAGAGACACATTTTCCTGTCTTAGACTCAGTGGATGCTTGTCAGTTATTACCAAGGGCAGAATTTTGGGACACACACACAAATGAGTGAGACACAATAGCAAAGAGATGTGGCTCAGTGTGACAGCATGGTGTAATTAGCGAGAATCAAGAATAGTTGACTATAGTTCCATTTTTGAAAAGAGGACTTGATTTATTACTTCTCTGCAGAAATGGTAGGTGTTAAAATATGTGCAGCAAAATTGCAAGGATGCAGTCAAGTATATGGAAATATGTCTTTACATTACTTACTGTCCATTGCTATTTCAGGTTACTGCTGACATGCGTGACACATTTTTAGTTTGGCATACTAACCTATATAATGTGCAGTTACATATAACCAGGGAACACACACTGTAATAAAAACAGTTGTTTGACAAGAAAGGAAAAGAACTAGAAATAAGTTCATGGAATATTCATTAGCCATTAAAGCTGGAAGAGAAGAGTGTTTAATTGTATAATTATCCTAAATCTTAATAAACACCGATGTATTATGAAAGTATCTTAATGAGATGTTAATATTCAGCTATTTTAAAAATGCCACTTAAGGTTAACTTGTAAATCCGAAATTGTCATGGGTTTCTTATTTTCATCAAAACATTAAAAGCCATGCAGGTATTTTGGTGAAGTGTTTTATAAAATTATTTTTTGCAGTACTTGCATTTGTTCCCCATCACACATTATTTCACAAAGTATTTCTTCCTCATGTTGTTTTCCATCATTTGTTGAGAGATTACATTGTGTGTAAATGCTAGCTGTAAACAAACAGCAATTGTGTGAACTTCTACTTTTACATATTGAGGACCGAAACACGTATTTAACCAACAATGTGAGGAAAGTTTTGGAAGATAGGACATTTTGGCTGGTCCGCACTCCTTCAAAGGGCTGTTTGAGGGTTAAGACTTGGCTTTAGTGTTCAGGTTAGAATTAGGTTACGGTTACGGTTAGGGTAAGGGTTGGGGTTAGGCATTTAGATTAGGGTAGGGTAAGGGGCTATGGAAAATGCATGATGTCAGTGAGTGTCCTCACAAAGATAGAAGTACAAGTGTGTGTGTGTGTGTGTGTGTGTGTGTGTGTGTGTACTTGCTACATAATTTGCTACATATTTAACCAGCATAATGAGGAGATTTCTGGCAAGTGAGGCCATTTTGGCTGGTCCTCACTTCTTTGAGGGTTAAAACTTGGTTTTAGGGTTCATGTTAAAAATTAGGTTCAAGTCAGGGTTAGGGTAAGGGTTGGGGTTATGAATTTAGTTCTGATGGTTAAGGTTAGGGTAAGAGGCTAGGGAATGCATAATGTAAATTAGTGTCCACAAAGATAGAAGTACAAGTGTGTGTGTGCCTGTGTGTGTATGGTAAACTGCAATGGCATCCCATCCATGGCATATTCTCACCTCATGCCCTATTCCCTTGATAAGATGATCTTCAGTAGTTACTGAAGATTAATGAGGAATGAATATGCTTTGGTTGTTGATTATTTTCCTATAACAGCACTGCATTGTGTTTTATTCCTTACTTATAAGGAACAAAATTCCTTCCTATAAGTATTCCTTAGTGTCAGAATATGTGCCACAGTAAAACACTTGCATTGGTTTTGAATAGTAAGTTCTGCGTGGGCGTCCCTTCTCACTCCAACAGAGAGGGACCTTGCTGCAAAGAGGATAGCCTTCAAAGGGATTATAGCATAGCCTTGATCACTTTAGTATGAACTAAACAAATATACTCGACAAAGCTTAACTCTCCCACATTACCAATTTGAACAAATTTAATTTGCTGATTTGACAACGACTTTTGGCAGTGCTGTTGCATTGAAATGCTTAGAATGAAAAGGAAAACAAAACCTGAAGCAAGCTATTCAACTTCAGTAATGAGAGTAATACCACTGATTCAAGTGTTATTCAAAATGGGGCCATGTGACTGAAGCAGGTCTATGCATGTTGGCAGCTTACAAGCAGCAGATTGTCTCCACCAAACGTTACTGCTACAGTATGGCCAGGCCGTGTCATAGATAATGCAGCAAATGCACATTCTATTATCCTTACATTCTGATCTGAATTAAAGCTATATGTTCAAGTCATGCTAACTTGATGATTTTATGATCTATGTTTGATTTTATGATCTATGTTTTATGTTTTTATGGAGGATCTATGATGATCTAAATTTATCAACATTTGAAAAAAGAAATTCAAACAAGTCTATAAAACAATTCAAGTCTATAATTTACTGTGTGTCTGAATGACAGTAATTATCACTTATTTTATTTTTATTTATTCATCTTCCACAACCAATTCCTGTGGCTTGAAGTTAAGATAATTGGCACCTTTCTAGCAAAGGATGGTAAATATTTGCATTCTGCATGCCGATGAAAGGAAGTGCCTCATATTTTTGTATTGCAAGTCATCTAGGCCATCTGGTTAATAGCAGCAGATGCACAAGAGTGGATGAGTGAATTGGTCACTCAGTGACTAAAAGAGTACAACGCAAATAACATGCCTCACATTTGTGCATTGCGTGAATGTATTTATGTATGTAAATGTGATTGGACATTGAAAAATAAAGGTTGTTGATGTGAGGAAAAAAACTATGGATCTGTGGTGAGGAAGAAAACAGCTTATTTTTCATTAGATTATTCCAAGACAGTATTACAAAACAGATCAACATAACAACATTAGTAATCCATCAGCCCAGTGCATATTACTAAACTGATTATACTAGAATCAGTCATGGTACATGAGGTACTTACATTCAGTAGCTGCATCTTTTATTCTCTTCTAGTAGCATTGTGTAGCTTTATAATGCAGACGGGGGTAATATAACATGAGGGCGTACTTTGAGACTTGAAATACTGTTATTATGAAAATGATTCCTGGGGAAATGTCTTTTGGGTTTGGTTGCCATGACAACAGGGTATCTGGGCAAGTGCTGGGGAGCTTTTACTCAAAGTTAGAGATTAGAGCTGGGAAAAGGTGGATGCTGGGCATCGAAAGTTCTCCCAGATTGAGAAAATCTTTCTCGATTAATCAAGAGTGACAGAATTGAAGGGGATGTAAGTGGTACTTGTTTGCCGATCTTTTCTTTCTAGTGTCAAGAAGACATAATCTTAAAGGCTTGAATAATTGTCATACTTTTTATTTTTACTCGAGCCTCCAGACTCCAGGGCTCCTCCCTGGATAATTTGGCTATTTTCTCTTCTCTGTTGTGCTCTCATTACCTTATATTTATATTAACCTTGTTAGCTTATATTTAAAAGTTAGTGTTAATTCTCTTGTTATTTCTCTGTGTTGAATTTATGAGCCTGGCTGTGCATAAAATTGAGGTCTTCTGGAAATGTCCAAATACAACTAATTGGCAATTTCATCTTCCTGCCTCCAGCTACCCAGGATAATATTCTCACTGCTCCTTAGACACTTCAGCATTATTTACCAAAGAAAAAACAAAAAACATAGACATTTCTGAAAGATTGATGGAGGCTACAAAACACTTTATCTCCAATGAGGGAATTCACTCAAAGGCTGCTATTTTTAGATCTTTATGGCAAAAGTGATTTCAAGATAAAGGTGAGAAGAGTGAATTTTAGGACTGAACAATTTGTTCAGTAAGTTCTCCTAACTGGCAGCTATCAATAATATGTTTGCTTCTGACTAAAATGCTGAGCCTCACGAGAACAATGCAGATTAAACATTTGAGAGTATATATTTTTAAAACTGTTTGGTCTGTTACTGTGTAATACTAAACTGTATTAAGACAATTTGAACCATTCATTCATTCAATCATTAACTTTTCTTCCGCATTTCCTGTGGGATCTGTAGCCCAGACTTCTCTATCCCTAGTCAGAGATTCTAGTGCCTCCTGGGGGATCTCCAGACATTCCCAAGCCCACTACGTGAGTTCTGGGTCTGCCTCAGGGTCTCCTTTCCACTGGGAAAGTAGAGGAGAATATGCTTGTAAAGGTGCCCAAACTCTGATACATCTATTTACTACTTTTCATAATTCTTCATTATGCCACTCAACTGCATCATTCTTCACTGTCACTATCTTAATGCTCATTGTGATAATTACTAACCTTTTCTGTCTCCAATATCAGAATTACAGAAAGCAAAAAAGGTACAGAAAGAGACGAAGGGTGAATAATGAGTGAATGATATTGTCAATGACATTACCTTGACAAAAAAAGTTAAACACATTTTGAAACTGAATAAAAATTTGGAATGAGCAAGGAGGTTTTTGTCTCACAAAGCATGCTCACAGAAAGTTGCATGGATCATCTCAGTTTTGACTGGATGGAGGAAAGCTGGATGACGATGAGGAGATGAGAGGAGATGAGAGGACAGAAGAAGGATCACCATCTGAATCCTGCAGCTTTTTACTGTACACACTGACTGCACATGAGTGACATTCACCAAAATGCCATTATAAGAGAATGCTCTAGTACCATCAACATCAAAAGCCTTTTTATCAATCATATGACTACCAAATACATAACATGAGAAAACACTGTATAGAATTTGTGTACTTTTTATGTTGGATGGTTTAGATTTAAGTCCTAACACTGGTAAAATTACAGTTCCTATCCCAAAACCAGTTATGGAAGTAATTAATAATTTCCAAGTTTATATCTTGAGAGCCCATGACAAGCTTTAATTCACTTTACAACATTTTAACATAATGTATATAGCTCAAATACACAACAGAGATACTCAATAGAGATTTTATTCGATTTATACAGTATAACAGGTGTTACATGCGCAGTGTGTTTACTGTATGTGCTATGTTCAGAAACGCATCATGGAGAATTAGGTCAATAAACCATGCCAAATGGACAGCTGGTGTATTGGCCAGGAAATAAATTACACTTGACTTAACACTCTCCATTGTGAGAAGAATGTATTACAACATCAAGAAATACACCAAAATATTAGAAAGAAAAGAATCCTTAAAAAAATAAATAAATAAAACAAAACACACCAGCAAAAACAAAAAAGAGCCAACTCATTTTACCATTCCACCACTGTAATCTTTTAAAAATATATATTCTTTGTTCTATTCTGGTGTAGTCTATTCTAGTCTATAATATTAGGATATACCTTTTGTAAGCAATGGCACCAAAAGGAAACAGCAGTCACCAGTGACTGGAATAGTGTGCACAGGATAAAGATAATTGAGAGGGAAAAAAGAAATGCTTTTGCTCAATGTTGTAGCTACACAACTGGTACTATTTTTATTATTACACAACTATTATTATTATTATTATTATTATTATTATTATATTTCATACATGCTCTGGTGTGAGTTTCATCATACATATATACCAAAGAACTGATAAATGCAGAACCTTTCTGCAGAAACTTGAATATGCTTATTTTAAGCTCAAATCTGATGTAACACAACTTTAATAAGAACCTTTTTCATCCATAAAAGAAAGCAAAGCACCAATAAAATATTTTAATTGTTAATAAAACATTTGTGTCTGTGTCTAACACCTCTATTCAACCAGTACTTTATCAGCCTTACGCTTCTGATTGAATCCATATTCCAATGCCGATATCCAACCCCAATTACCCCAACATCCATCTTTTCCTCCTATTCATCCATTCTTTATAACATGTCTTCATTTCCAATTAGTGAGGGCTTCTAATATTATCTGGTTTAATTGCTTTGGGGTACCTCAAACCAAAACACACTGGAATAGTGCACTTATGCTTACTGAATCACAAATGAAGGGTGGATCAGAGTGTTGAGGACAGGCATGAGGGAGACAAAGAGACTTATCAGAGCTGATGAAAGCGCAGCCTCAGCAGCTGCAGTGCAGATGCACGACTCATTGATTTGAGAAAACCTCTAAATCCCTCTCCACTCAGACACTCCGTGACCTCGGGAAACTGGGAACATGGATCTGCCTGAGACACTTAAAAAAAGGAGGATGTAAATGATGGCGTGGGTGAAGAATAAAGTCCAACCCACACACAGGTAATGTAATATGTTTTTAATGGTTGATTATGAGCACCCACGTACAGTGGACACTTTTCTTTTGTCTGTGTGGTTGCCATGGTGGTCATTACAAGCTGGTGAGGAAATCTTTGTTCTGTTTTGTATGTGACAGTGGTGCTACTTTCATATGAAAACCCTGGGACTTAATCAGGGGTGTTAAGCATGGTTTAGGAATATGAAGATGAAAAAAAAAAAATACAAGGAAAATGCAAAGATGGCATGTGACAAATAGGGAGAATTCTATGAGAAGATTGCAATACATTTTGTCCAATACAGTTAGCTTCACAAGTGTATATTCTTTAAAGTTGAAGCAACATGACTCTCTGCCATTTCACATTTCGCCAGTCAAATCAGACGCACATCATGTTAGGAATAAGTGGCGAAGCACACAATATCTGTTAATAGTATATTGTGTGGATTTGGGCCTCACAGCACAGTGGAAACACCACTTTATTGCAACAGCTGAGAAAGTGCTGCTGGTCTCTATAACAAGATTTCAGTCCACACGCCCTCAATGAATCCCTACTGCTGAGCCCTGTGAGCTCCGTGCCACCAAATCCATCCTCATTATGCCGCATGTACATCCATTTATCAAGCACATAATCAGTAATGCGTTTATCAGAAAGGCCACACTGATGTGAAGGATATGAGCAAACAGTGAGACCTTATTGCTGTGTGACCCCCTAATAAGATTTAGGAAAGATAAACAGAGACACAGTTGGCTGCATGCACGCTGCATACCAACAGCAGTGAATAATATGAAGAACAGGAGCAGATTACTCCTTGTAATAATAATAATAATAATAATAATAATAATAATTACTTGCTGTAATAATACTTGCAAGTAATCCTTTACTTTTACTGATTACTTGCTATAATAATATTAATAATTATTGCTCATAGTGCTGCATACATGAGATCTAGATCAAAATCATTGTTATTCAGACTGCATAGACTAATATTCAACAAACAAATTTTATGCTTCATGACCCCATGACATTAAAGATAGCAAGTTGAGCTTGGTAGAACATTACATTGAAACATAAAGAGCATATTATATGCATCATACACATGAAAAATGTGCAATAAATAAAACTATCTAACCCTCTGACATAAAAGCATGTACTTTTGAAGATATGTGAAGATATGTCTAGCAAGTTTAGCTTTACTAAGAAGCATCAGAAAAGTACTAATTATTGGTATCAAGTGCAATATTGTTGTGAAATGCTGTGTTCCTATTAATAATTTAAAGATTAAAGATAAAAAAAATGTAACTCAAGTGGAAAAAATCTAATTCTGTCACTAAGACATACAGAATTTTAATGTTGAGGTGCTCAAATCTGCTAATTGCATTACTAAAAAATAATTTACTTTAAATTCTACTCATTCCTTTCAAAATCCACTACACAATAAAGCAAGTGAACACATTTTGCAACAATACACACAAGAAGCCTTAGCAGTCCATATATTCAGGTGGTCTTTGTTTAATCTGTGTACTTCTGGAATGTGAGTCCTAGTATACAGAGCAGAAAGAAGTGAACGCACACATACGCACACACACGCCAACACACTTCCAGACAATAGGACCGTTGCTGCCTCTGCTGACACACTGTACCACTCATTACACACTTCATACTAAGAATTATGCAGTACGTAAACACACACACAAGCACGCACACACATGCACCTCACCTTTCTGCTCACAGTCATCTTTGTTTATAATGGCGTTTTTCCAGTTCTGCTCACCGCCCACAATCTCCTCACGCATACTTACATACTGAGATGATGAAAATCCCCAAAACACACACACACACACACACACACACACCCACACACAAAGAAACTATCAATAATCATCAGTTCAGTTCAACCGAGTTCAGTTCTTAAATTACTCCTAATGTGTGTGTGTGTGTGTGTGTGTGTGTGTGTGTGTGTGTGTGTGTGTGTGTGTGTATGTGTGAGTGTGTGTGTCAAACTATGATTGACTTCCTTCAAGGTTACATCTATCTATCTATATATCTATCTATCTCTCTATCTCTATTCACACCACCACCTCACTTGCATCAAGAAACTGATACACCAATTAATAATAAAATCTCTTTTGGCACACATTGCTGGGACAGTGTAGAGCCCTTCCCCCATCTTTTCCTCTCTCTCCCACTCTCTTTCTGTCTCTTGCATGTAGAATATCTCAGGATGGTGCACATTATTAAATACTAAACACACAGCCGGACACACGTCCACTAGTGTGAGTTGAGGCCAGCTCTTTGTTGAGAGGCTTAGAGAAAATACACAGTCTTCACTGCAGTCTTCACTGCCTTCTCTGAGACTACCCCACCCAAACATAATGCATGCCGACTCCACCTGACGGATGTGATCCTTTCCCCTTTGTCCTGGTGCCTGATTTTTGTTCCTTCTCTCGCTTACATACATACAAGATCTTTATAAACTAGTCAAGCTCTCTGTAACCTAAATCTACACTGTAGTCATGTTGTATTTGAGACTTTCTTTAAAACAGATGGGCCTTCGAAAGTATTATGACAGAACACAGCAGATATCTTTGCAAAATCTGACACTGGCTGCCAACTCTCACAGTCTATCAAGTGAAGCCACAACATGAATCCACAATGCTCTTCTGCTTGAGCCTAGTGAAAGGGGAGTATTTCTGTAAGGTTTCTGTCCTGTTTAATCACCTTCATCAAAGGAAATCTTCAGCGTATTTCAATTTAATTTCTATCTACCATATTTGTAGATAGATAAATGGGTATAAATAGGCAGTTACTAAAAACAACAACTTAAAATCTGTTGACAAGTATAATGGAAGTCTTAAGCAGTGGTTAAATTCCATTAATTAAAAAAAATCTGAAGGGCAACTACATGATACAAAACTAGCATACCATATTCCCACCTCACACCCAGTGTTTCTGGGAAAGGCTCCGGATCCACCATGACACGGACCAAAATAAAGCGGTTACACTGCACAACAAAGATTTGGCTTCTTGAACACTGTTGGGTGTTTCTTATAGATTTTTGGGTGCTTAACACAAATATCACATCAAAATTTACCCATCACGTACCGTTTCAGAGAAATCTTGAGTTTTGTTATGATTTTTTCTTATATTTGTATCCAAACATTTTCACTCCCGTAAGTGACTTATCAACAACGGTTTGTGCAGCCTGGGCATGTCCAG
>JAQQZU010000009.1:12550380-12577485 GCA_030068025.1 Parauchenoglanis punctatus | reverse complement strand
AAACATAAACGTGACTAAATACGTTATTGTCAGTAAACATATAAATGTCTATTTCTCAGAGTTCCTACATGATGCAGAAAAACCAAAACTATATTTGTGCATACCCAGTCACCTGTCACAATCAGCAAAAACTTTTCAGGAAGCAAGACTTTTCAAAAAAATTGTTGTGCAGTGTTATTGAAGGAGTACACTCTAACAATAAAGATATTAGGCTATGAACGGCATGGAAGAAAGAACCCTGGATGAGACAGGCATAAGAGAAAGGAAATATACCCTGGAAGGGGCACCTGTCCCTCTCAGGGAACAATGCACACATATACTCACACACACCTAGGGGAAAGTTAGTCCACATATGGCATTGTTTTGGAAAGTGGGAGGAAAATGAGAGGGAGAACCCAGAGCAGACTCACATAGACACAAGTAGAACATGCAAAACTCTACATAGAGCTCAGGATTGAACAGGGGAACTCGGGAGTTTTGAGCCAGCAAGGCTACTCGCTGTACCACACATTTACTGACTGCTCCCAAAAACTGCTCTCAGATTTTAATTATAAATGAGTCTTAAACAAGTTGCTGTTCTCTTTTCAGTACAGAAATTACTGTCAATGTAAACCACCCGCCCACTACAAATTCGCTAGAGACAGATTCAGTTAAAAATAATTGAAATATTCATTTAAAGATTTTTTTTTTACTTAAAGAACTAATTGTTATTTTATTAATCACAAAACTGGTAGCTGCGTTCATGTTTTCAAGTATTCATGGTTCCACCAGTACAATAACACAGGATTGATTTTGTTTTTCCCTGTTAACATACTGAGAGAGCTACATAGCTCCCGGGAGAGGTTAAAGCTTGCAGCAGTCTGGACAGGGAGTAGAGGAAAGGAGGAAAAACTGATCTAATAACCATCCAGAATTTAGTAAGCTGTCTCTCTCTCTCTCTCTCTCTCTCTCTCTCTCTCTCTCTCTCTCTGACCCTCCCTCTCTCCTAGTTTGTATGTCTGAATGGAATAAATGTACGTTTTTGGCAATCTACACACAATAATCCATAACGAGAAGGCCAAAGGAAGTTTTTTTAAATGTTCTGGAAATTTATTTAAAATCAAAAACTGAATGCTCTCATTTACATAAGTATTCAGACCATTTATTCAGTGCTTTTAGAGGCACCTGTAACAGTAGTTTAGAGTCTGACAGCTTAGAGTCTTGATGTGGATAAGTCTCTACAAGCGTTGCATACCTGAAACTGGGCTGTTTCACTCATTTTTCCTGGAAAGTCCTTTCAAGCTCAATCAGATTAGATGGCGAGCATCTTCAGGTTTGTCAATTGACATTCTATGGCGTTCATGTCTGGGATTTGGCTGGGCCACTACAGTACATTAAAGCTTCGGGTCATCCCACATATTAAAATCCCCAGTGTTGAATTAACAGCCTGAATGTTGATTTAACACTTTCAGAGTTTATTCATGTACAATTGGACATATATAACACTGTAGGGAGTTGATATAATAATCTGGGTGCTAATTCAACACTGGAGGCTACACTGTGCATTTTGAAAAGTGAACCTTTGCCCCAGTCTGAGGTTGTGTGCACTCTGGAGCAGGTTTTCTTCAAGCACTTCTCTGTATTTAGCTACATTTATCCTTCCCTCACTTCTGACCAGTATCCCCATCCCTGCCGCTGGGAAGCACCACCTTAGCATGATGTTTCCACCATCATGCTTCACCATAAGGATAGTATTAGCCAATTAATGAGCAGTACCTGTTTTTCACCAGACAGTGCTTCAAGACAATTTTTTCCTTTTATATGCCCATCATATGCCTTTTACTCAGGATTGGCTTCCATCTAGCCACACTACCATCAGTGCTTGATTGATAGACTATTTCTGAGACAGTTGTCTTTTTCACTGGTTCTCCCATCTCTGAGGATAAATTCTGAAGCTCTGTTAGAAACTCTCTAAATCAGTCAACTGAATTTGCTCCAGATGAATTCCAGTCAAGTTCTAGAGACATCTCAAGATAAACAAAGCAAACAGAGTGTACCTGAGCTCAGTTTGGAGTTCCTTAGCCAAGGTTCTGCATAATTAGTTAAAGTATATGTTTAAGTTTTAATTTTTTAATAAATTTGCCAGATTTTCTAAAAAAAAATTTTTACTTTATCGTTCTGGATTATTGTCTTTATAGCTAAACAAGCTATTGTAATCCATTTTAAATAAAATCAATAATACAGTAAGGTATGCAAAAAGTGAAGGGGGATGAATACTTTCCATATCCGCTCTACAGTATATGTTAACACGCATGCTTAGAACAGTGCCTCATGTCACTCCCAGAACACAGACAACTCAAAAGAAGAGATGCTTTGAATGCTCAAATAGACCCGCACAAAGCAAAACAAGAAGGACAAAATGGTGAGGGTCAAGGCTGTCTGTCTGTTAAATACATACTCAATGAGTAATACAAACTTTCACCACTATTCCTCACTAGTGAGCTGGAAATCCTGTTCCTCAACCCAAAACTCATAATGTCTGCCATCACACCACACCAAAGCATCAGTGTGCAGAAGGACAATAAGGCTAGATGTGAAGCTGATGGAAGTAAAAGGTCTTACTTTCCTGTAAGTGTCACCTCTCTCCTTGACTAAGCATGACAAAAAGCCATAATCATCACATTGGCATGATTAATTAAAAGTAGAATGAGTCCAGAATGAGTCCACATATGAAAGCAGTGAGATTTAAAGAAGGAAAAAGAGGAAAGAAGAGGTGGTCTGGGAAGAACTGAATGGACAGAATGTTTTAGGAACAGTTTGCTGCTATTGAAAAAGCTCACACTCTTGTCTAAGCAAAAGAACAGACTACTACATAATATACAAGCTTTTCTAATATACAGTGCAAATGTTTGCATACCCCTAGGAGAAAATGAAGAAGCCAGTTTACACCAAAAAGCCAATTAGTTATGCTTCACAGATGCTAATAATTTTAAGGTATTATATAATTTTTTAAAGGTGTTTTATTTTTAAATGCAACACATATACACAACTCTAATAATGATTATACGCACCCTTTTTTATTATTTTATTATTTCATTTATTATTTATTTTTATAATAGTTTTTTATACACTCTAAAGAGCATTAAAATTTGGGATCCTACCACTTGTAACATTCAATCTTTGCAAACTAGTTTTTTCATTTTCATTTTCACTTTTTGCAGCATACATTTTCATTTCATTAATTTGTTTTTCTCACCAAAGGTGAAAACAATTTTTTGCCCTTTAATCTATTATAAGGTTCCCGATTTTCATGTTTTGATAAAGTTTATATGGGTGGATGTAAGATTTAATAGATAATAATAGATACACTAATTGTGTTTTAATTGCAATAATAATAAGCACATTCTTCTGACACATCTGAGCTTTTGAAAACACTAATAATCTGTCAGAAATCAATCAAAAATCTGCCAATTTTTTCAAAAAGCAAATAAAATGCAATCTTATAATCACAACATTTATTCAGTTTGGATAAGTACTGCCCTTAGAGGAGAGGAGAGGTAAAGTATTTTAACTTTAAATAGCCCAATATATCCCATCATATGTTCCTGATATAGCCCAATATGTATTCCAGGGGTGGGTAACAGGAAGTAACTCATTATTCTCCACACCCAACCACTAAACCCATTTAAGGTACAATTCCCTTTGCACAAAATAAAGTGCTGTACACGCTGTATGACATAAGGCATTAAACATCATTACTGAGCTACACATTTTTGTAAAACACCTACAATATTCCTACCTGACTGTCTGCACCAGACATACTGGCTCAAAAAAAAAAACAAAACAGTATGTCAGATGTATGTTATATTTTCCACCTGCTATGAAATATTAAATTACACCTGAACCCACAGTGACCCACGAGAGAAGCACAGCTGAAATTGGGTTTGACTGCTGGGGTGTGTCTAGAAAAGTGTTGATAAAATATCACAGTTCTCTTCAATTGTTTCAACATCTAGGATGATTACTAAGTTAATCATATTTAAGAGTGTGCTTGCTTGGAGAAGAGAGAGAAATAGAGAGAGAGAGAGTTTAATGATTTTCTGTTCATATCCTCTTATAAGACATATCAAATGAAACCAGGATGGTGTGTGGGATTGCATTCTGCAGAACCAAGCTTTCATCATGTGGGTATAAGCACAAAATCTGTAACTTCAGCCAGAAGAACTCAGCCACGCAGTTCAAAAAACAACACCAAAGAACCAACATGATTGCACTCCAGATGCAATGACAGCATCTCTCTTCTCTTAAAACAGCAACCGCAGGCATGATGGAGTCACTGAGTCACTGAGTCACTGAAACACTAAACCAGCTCCCATTGCAGTATTGGAAGTACGAATGCAGAAAAGCGCAGTGATTTATGTACCTGCTTCCCTATTTATGTGAGAAGAATTACAGTAATATAGTAGAATTACACTTGTTAAACCAATACAAATTATGCTTAAGAAACAAAACACAGTATATCATTCACGCTTAGTATGAGATGTTTTGGCAGCACAGTGTCAGGTTGTCAAATTCCTCAGAATTTTCGTGAACCAATCAAGATTAACTTTGAGGTTAGTAAGCTAGGCAAGGGAACAGTCATGAAATCGTTTTGTTTGAATAGGAATTTTGTATTTAATTGAGGTGGCTGTCAGCATACATAATACCTGTTCGTTCATGCAACTAGCCAAACATATGTCAGCAGTGCATATGTAAATGCATGCAGATAAAGGTCAAGAGCTTCAGGTAATGTTCACACCAAACATCAGAATGGAAAAAAATAATTTGATCTTAGTGACTGTGAATATTTTCATGCAACAGTCTCTAGGGTTTACAAAGAATGGTGTGAAAAACTAAAAAATATCCAGTGTATTTTGCATTTTGCATACTTTGCATTAATTGGGTAAAAGATTTCACTAGATATTTTTGTACATTAATAAGCATATTAAACTTTATGCATGCAGTATATACACTTGGATCAATGGTAGTGCTTATATTTTTAAAAATAAATCACTTTAGTCAGTGGCTGGAACAAACTAGTCTGAATGAAAAAATGCTGAGACAGAGGAATTCAATATTGCTTAGCATTTTTGTTCATTTGATATGTGATAAAGCTGACATGAGTCCTAGGGTGAAGACAGCAAACAGCAACAATAAAGAATGGTGAATTTGAGACAGGATCTTGAGGAGGACACAAGAGACTTCACTGAGGCATGGCGCCGTACCATGTTGGACATGTGTTGGGGGAGGGTTCAGGAAGATATAGTGGGGTAAAAGCCAACACAGAACAGGAGCAAAACACAGACACAAACTCACACGCACAAGAATAGGGAGCAGTGGAGGATTAGCTTTCTGTGCTCACATAGATTTTGTTGGAGCTCAAAACATGCTAGGTGTTCCATTAAGGACATCTCCATTCTGGTCTGGCATGTGGACATCATATAGTAGATTCTATTTAACTGACAGGTGGATCACAGGGTGAGCAGGAAGCAAAGCCCTTCTAATCTCCTATAACCATTAACATAAGTCAATGCACCCTCTTTGTCTTTATGACCTCCTCTCCTTTCTCTCACTCTCAGCCTTCCCTGTGCATTGGCTCTTTTTTACTTGTCAATTAGCAACCCTTGGGACAAACTGCTCTGCTATAAAATATTTCCAGAGTGAATGATGAAAACCTTAATTTCTTTCTACTTCTATTTGCTGTTCTGTGTTTCTGCAGAGTCCCCAATGAGTGTATGTCCAAAGTAAAAGCTGAGACATATAAATTTTCATCATATCCACTTAGGGGCCATACATGCTACTAGCACTGACAGCAACTAATAAAAATCCAGTTAATGGAAAAAGTAAAAGTGGTAAAGAGGGTTTCACCACATCTGCTCACATATAGATAGTACTTGAAAAGGATTTTGCCTTTCATGCACCTGAACTCACTGCCAGGTGGAGGCAGTTAGCTCTAAGTCAGCATCAACAGTGCTACAGCAATGGTGTAATGATGCAAAAATGTGATGTTGTGCAATGGAAATAAGAATATTATTCATTATGCACCTAATGCAATTGCACTGTTTGAGTACCTGATGTCCCACCTGGGATCTGTGCAACCCATGAAGTTAAAATACTGTATATAGAGAGTACACTGGTCACATGACCACAGTCTTTTAGGGACCGTCTGTGCCTTTATTAGCACATGAAAAAGGCGGTGTAAGGTGGGCATTTTAGCCAACTTTGGAGCTCTATATCTAGTTAAAATAACATCCCAGGTCCTGCTACAAAATGCACTAATTTAATCATTGTTTTAATCAGTCATATTCCCCAGGTCATTATGTTTACTCAATCAATTTTTGGGAGAATGTACACACTTATTTATTTATTTTTAAGATATGGTTAATCTGTAGTACATTTTGTTCACCATATTAAATCTCTGTTAATAGCAACTTTTGAATCGTGACTGGAGTGAATCGTTACATCCCTATGTAATATTATTTGAGACAAAAAGAAAAAAGAAAAAGAAAGTTACCTTGGAGACTTAAAGGTTCTGCCCACAACCCTTTCTCATAAAGAAACACTACATAGATCAGAAGTAAAGGTCTGAAACGGTATCTTTCCTTGTCACTGGAGTCAAGAGAGTGCATCTTTTGCAGTATGTACGTTTCACCTGGAAACAATAATAGTAGCTTAAAAAATAATTTAATGACCTTAATGTACCTTTGAGCTCTACTTTATAAAACAAATTAAAATACACCACATGCGCCATCCCATGTGATGTATCACCCAAACTGTGAACAAAGTATAATTAGTTACCTTTATTATTAGAAAGGACAACCAAAAAAAACCTTGATTTATTGTAGATTTAACCCATTTTTCTAAGAGTACAGTAATTAAAGAGACTATAAAAGGATCAAATGTCTTAGTGCGTAATTGACATCAAATGACATTACAATCTTACAAATGAAGAAAACTGAATGCAAACAGGATATTTATTGTAGGCCATGTTGTTTCATTGATTAAAAATTATCCTCAAATAACAAGATTCACCTAAATAACTGCTGATAAATAAAGGAATAAAACCACCTTTTTAGTACTAGACTCGGAATCTCTGACGCTACTGTATGTTAGATTATTATTTTCTTATATTCATCTACTGTGGAAAAAATCTAAACATTAAAAAGATCAGAAACAATATAAACAGATGACACATTTGTGCAATTGGTTAGGTATTGCAATCTGTTCATATGCTGCTAGGAACTTTTGCAGAAAACAAAAGCCTCAGACCCCCGACGTCTTTGCATTTTTTAATGTTCGACCCAATATTTTTTGTAAAAAAAAAAAAAAAAAGTTAATGCAGCAGTCGAAGTGCGATTCCGCGTCAGTGCATAATAAGCCCTCTTTGTTTCCGCGGCCAGCCTGGACGCCCCTTTTACCGCCCACCAGTCTAACCAGGGGTCTCTGGTGAAACAAAGAATTGCAGCACACATGTACACACACTGCTATACACACCAACACATTCGTGAGCAGCACTGAAGGACCATGTGGACGCGTTGCACTGCATAATCTAAGCCTATACCTAGCATATATAGCCTGTATATCAGTTATTCTCACAACAGTGCGCTGGGATGGATAATGCTGCTGTCTTCAGTAAATGAACACTTACCTTAAAACTGAAAAAGCCCTCTTGACTCGCGGAGGTGTGAGCTGGGTAAAATGCCGCGATACGATGCTCTAAACTGAGCATCCTTTCCTCCTCCTGCCTACCTTTCTCTCCTCCCTGATGCTGTCTCAGGTCCTCTTCACTGTAGCGTGCTTAAACTGCGACCTCTATGGGTGAAAGACCCAAACAGCACAAATATCCTACAGGAGGGGCGCGCGCGTGGCAGCCCGCCGTCTCGTCTCTGTCTGCCTGCCGTCTGGTCCGGGCCCAGACCGAGTCAGGAGGTTTTAGTAGTTCACTCGCATGCAGAATAAACTCATCTGAAACATGTCTATTTGATCAAACTGTGATGGTCAAAATGTAGTTCATGTTTAAATTTCAAGGTTATACGCTACTTGATAACAATGCAAAAGTAAAAGTAAAGTCTGAATTTTTTATGAATCTATCCAAATTTTTTAAGCATCCAGCCAAATCAAATTTACATAGCATGTAAAATAGTAACAGTAAGTAAAATAGGACACAATAAAACAAACAAAACAGTTTTTAAACAGCAAACGTCTGAAGTGCAAAGGCAAATAAAGATATAAAGAAGATATTAAATTAAAGTAGCTATAGTGGTCCATTCATCCACCCATCTATGTTCTATACTGCTTATCCATTGCGTGTCATGGTAGAATGCTGAAGCTAATCCCAGCTGACGTTAGTCGAGAGACATGTGACACCCTGCACAAGCCAACAATGTGTAAACAATGTAATCTGTGAAAACAATGTAAACAGTACAAGAGTTATTATGGTAAGTGTATGCCATGTAAAAACTGTCTTTGAACCTGCTGCTTTGGGTCTGGATGCTCCTGTATCACCTGCCAGATTGCAGGAGTGTGGAAAGACTTGCAGCAGTGCTGGCTGTAGAGGTCCTGAATTGCTGGTAGCTCAGTCCTGGTGAGGCCTATGTGCCATTTGCAACTCATCAGATAACTTATATCTTAACTAAAATATTTTACCTACACAATATGGCTAAATGTAAGTGGATACCTAGCCATCACGCTTATATGTGGGACTTCACTAAACTGTTGCCACAATGTTAGAAACACACAGTTCTATAGGATGTCTTCGTATTGTGCAGAATTACATTTTCCCTTCACTGAAACTAAGAAGCCCAAACATGGTCCAGCTTGAAAATGCCCCTGTGCGCAAAGCAAGATCCATGAAGACATGGCTTGCCAAGGTTTCAGTGAATGAACTCGCGTGACCTGCACTCAACCCCAATGAACACATTTGGAATGAACTGAAAACTTGACTACACTCAAGGCCTCACTAAAGCCCTTGTGGTGGAATGAGCACAAATCCTCACAGCCACTCTCCAAAACCTAGTGGAAAGTCTTCCCAGAAGAGAGCAGGTTGTAACAGCAGCAAAGAGGGAAGTAAATCTGGAATGGGGTGCTCAAAAAGCCCATGTAACTGTGATGGTCAAGTGTCCATGAACTTTTGACCACACAATGTATGCTGGAAAATGGTTTGGTCTCCTGTATTTCTGCAGTAAGACCTGCCACACTGAAACCTTTGTGGCTCATTATATACATTTTGTCAAATGTGGATTTAGTTATTTTAATTTGTGTTTAATGTTGCATGTTAAGTTAATGCATGAGTCAGTTACAAAAAAGAAAACAAATGAAAAGGGTAGAAGGACTGATAAACTCAAGGGAATGTATGGCAAATATCTTGGTTTATTCCATGACTGGGGTGATGTTTACCCCTTGTAACTCTTAAAAAATGAAAAAAAAAAGATGCTTTTTTAACATCTAGAAAATCATGCAACCATTCAGTTGTGTTAACCCAACCCAGGTAACAGTTTCTCATTTTTAAATAAGGTTTCTTTGCTGACAATGGCTGCATTTAGCTATGTAACTGTATTGAGATTTTTTATTACTAGCATTAGAATATACACAAAATGTGATTAAGTAGTGTTCATATTAATATGAAGACAATAAGGATCTTCTGCAGATTTACAGTATCATTGGAAACAAGAATGAGATAATATTCTTTTCTTCTTCCAGTTATTTTCAGGGAATTCAGATGATGCAACTTCCTGTAACTTGTGGAATATTGAGATTAATACTAGATTCACAATAGATTAAAAGAAAATGGCAAAAGAAAAAGATTTTTGAAGTATGTTGTTGAATATACAGTATATATTTTACAATAAAGTCTAGTTATAGTGGGCTAGGGCAGACAAAAGAGTGTTTTTGACACTTTACATATGTTCAAAAAATGCCTTAAATTGCCATGCATATTTAGAAATGTAATATCAGTAACAATGGCACACCAATGATGGAACAACCCACTTCATCTGTTGCCAGGCTTTTAAGCTTGTCTGAAAGTGTGTATAAAGTGTTCAAATGCTTCATCTTGGGTGGATTTGAATATAGCTTGTAGCCTAATATTACTCAAAGTGAACAGTCCAACATAAAATCCCACTAAGTTAGCAAGTTAAAGCAATATGAAATGTATCTAAATAAACCAAATCTCTTTTGTATAATTTATAGTTTATCTGTACATAAATCTCTCCTCACTACTGTAATGTCATAATTATATGACCATGAAAATGCACTATGGCTATTCTTGTGATATAAGGTAAAATAAAAGAATATAATATGGCTAACAATTTTATTTACACTACCAAATACAAGGTACAGTGACTTAAGCTACAGCACATCTCAACT
Source organism: Parauchenoglanis punctatus (assembly GCA_030068025.1). Taxonomy (NCBI): domain Eukaryota; kingdom Metazoa; phylum Chordata; class Actinopteri; order Siluriformes; family Auchenoglanididae; genus Parauchenoglanis; species Parauchenoglanis punctatus. The sequence continues at coordinate 12,567,102 of JAQQZU010000009.1, read as the reverse complement.
ATCGCAGGATTTTACAGTACACAAACAGAACAGCAGAAATGGTTTTGAAAAAAAAAAAAAAAAACACCATTGTTGACAAAAAAGACAAAAAAGAACAGTGTGGTGTAAACTGCATTGCATTATTTAAACAAAGAAACATGTACACACTCAGTGGGCTGTAATATTACTACAAACCTAGTTATTATCTACAGGTGAAAAGATAATTCATAACTCTGGTTAATAAACATAAATTCCACTCACAGCTCAGCTGGTGGATGATTGCATCTAATATGATTGCTTTACAGATTTTCTACAACAAATGCATCTATAAAAGGATAAAAGGTATGTGGTGTCATTCTTTAATGACTGTAGTTAATAGAAAATTACTGTTGTATAATAGGAGTAAAAACTTTGGGATTTGGGAAGTAAACAATTTTGTGTCAGTTATAGTAATATTTTTGATTACACCACACAAATGTGTGTTATTCTGTAATCATAATACCATCTTTAATGGGCTTAATTATGACTAATGGACTACACAACTGACAGTAATTTAATAGATTTTTAGTCATTTGTAATTGTAGATCACAGACTCATTAATGCACTTTATCACAAATATTTTATTTAACAGTTTGAATCTTTAGGAATCGATGCAAAGTGCTTAATTAATCTGTGTCAAGAAAATACAGGGGAAATATTATGCCAATGACTGCTATATCTGCATTTATCATTATTGCTCTTACTGAAATCTTCAATATTAAGCAATCACTTATGGCAAAGTTTCTGACCTTAAAGGTTTTAGATCTACACACTCTCTTCAAATATTCTTGAGATGACTATGTAAATAAGCAGCCTCAAAAGTTTCATGTTTGCCTCTGTACACTACCACAATGGATTTGAAATGAAGCGATAAAGATGTGATTGAAGTGTAGACTTTCAGTTAAGGCATTTAACAAATATATCGCATTAACCGTTTAGGAATTACAGCCATTTATTTAATGTAGTCCGTCCAATTTTTGCATGCTCAAAAGTAATCAGTTATAAATATAAGCATTGTTTTGCTTATATTTGCAAATCCTTTGCTGTCAATGATCGCCTGAATTCTGGAAGCCATGGACATCACCACATGGCTGAGTTTTCTGTGGTGTATAGAGGCAAAATTACAAAACATTGTGTCACTGTTCAAATATTTATAGACCTGACTGTAAGTCTGCAAAGTGTCAATCTTCCATTTGTGTTGGTGACCACACCACCAGGTGGCAGTAGCAGTAAAAGGTAGCGAGGGCTTTCTATAAATACCAGTTGCACTAAATCTGGATCAGAGCAGTTCAGACTAGTAGGTAACATTTCAGAAACTGAGTATGGACTTAAACAGAAAATTAAATAAGAAACACTAAGCCATGTGTGGAGTAGATTTCATTATTAAACAAACTAAACTGTAAAGGCTAGAGGAAGGCACAGTGTCCCTGTCTTTGTTACAACACTTGTGTGTAGGTAATATTCTAATTCAGTTGTAACACGTGTGTAATATTGTAAAAGTGCAATCAGATGACGAAGACTGCCATCAGTGACGTGGTCACCTTCTTAAACTTGACACTCAGTACATAACTGAACCTAACACCAATTTCTAAGTTGCCTTCAGACAAAATGTCTTTTAAGTGTTCTTGTTTCTTTTTGGATGCAAATTAGAATCCCAAAAATCACTATCCAACAACAGGGCTCCCAGCCTCTCATGAGGAAGTGAGTTATCTAATCAACCACAATGCTGCATCATCTCATGCTCAGTCTGTTAACAGTTTGTGCTCTTCAGCGGCCCTGAGTTCTGCAGTTCAGAGAGAAGGTCAAGCAGGCAGTACTGAAGCTCAGCTGATCCTCAGTATCAAAGCTCACCGTCTTCATCATCCCCATCCTCCTGTTTGGTGTAGAGGAAAGCCTCTTTTTCAGGGGACATGGCATCCCGGTGAGTACTAGCAGATTTACACACATCAGTCTCTTCGTCTGGACTAGAATGAATCAGAGCACCTTCTGAGCTGTGCCATATTCCATAGCCAAAGTAGATAATAAAGCCTGGGAAGTAATGAGTGATAAAGGTGTGTTACTGAGCATATTAAGGCTATTATAAATACTTCTTTTAAACCCTTATGAAAGTTTTGCACAATTTTTCAAAGTTACATGCAATTAAATTAAAATACAATACAATTCTAATAAAAAAAATTTATCAAGAACAGTTTACAAGTTTCCTGATTAGTATGTGTTTCTCTTCATGTATAATAATCACACATACCAATGAACATCCAAATAGCAAAGCGTATCCAAGTCCCCTTGTCCAGCTGCATCATCAGATACACATTAACAAACATGCTAACCACAGGGAGGAAGGGTAACAGAGGCACCTGCAAGCCAAAATGTCAAATCATTAAACTGACGCATACAGATGAGATCTTTAGTTATATCACCACTACTAATCTGCAATATAAACCTTATGTGGTATAATGTGGTATAAAAATGTCACCCCCCCAAGGGCCCTGTTTTCCATGCTGTTTTCCATGCTCTCTCAGTGTCCATGTTGATTTCCCACTGGTTCTTTGGTTTCCTCCACCCCCCAAACACATGTTGATTGACTAATGACCTTAGGTATAAATGTGTGTGAACATGTGTGTGGACAGGATTGAATCCACCCTGAACAGGATAAAGCAGTTACTGAATAAGGAATGAATGAAAGAAGGTGACACAGAGAGTTCTAAGGTCCCTGGTTTGATCCATACATTTGTAAAACAACAGGCCACCAATTTCCAGTCTCATCTATGTGTGATTCATAACCATGACCTCATGACGCTGTGTAAAAATGTCATGATGCAATTGCATGTAGATTGCTGGAGGGTTGACATTTCCCTCGAACATATAACTCTTCTTGGAAGGAAAACAGGTAAAATAGTATAGGGTACACAGCCTTACTCACCTTAAACGAGAGCTTGCTTTTATTCTCTGGCTGCCTCCAGATGGTGAAAGTGAGAAGGAGACACACCATGGCAATCACACTGAGGGTTGCTATGCTCCAGCTTGCAATACCACCCTGCACAGCCATGATGCAGAAAGCCAGGATAAGGAAACCTGCAGCCAACATACAACATTAAAAAAAATGCCATCAAGAACTTCAGTGTACATTTGTATGTGTGTGCACCTCGATAAGTGATTGAGTTTACTGTGTGGCTTTAAACAGATCTAGAACAAAAGTTAACATACTGTAAATACAATGAAGTATAATACGGTGCTACTGAGAAAAAACAGGGCAAAAATGATAAAAAATAATTATTTTGTCCATCATTCAAATCATACCAAGCAGGCTTGCACAGATATTGACGGCGGAGCCAGAAAGGCCAGACGGCTCTGTGTTGTTAGGGAAAAGCAGCGTTTTGAAACTGAAGCGCTCCTCCATGCCAGGCAGAATGCCCATACTCATAGTACTAAAGGATTCTCTCATCTCCAGCTCCTCGTTTGTGCTTGCCATCTGGTAGCCCTGAGTGGGCTGATCTGGTTGATACCTGAAACACAAAGTCTTTCACCCTTAAGATTTTTTCCACAACGGTCATGTTTGAAGTAAGCAATTTCCCAGTAGGTTCTCATCCATAATGGAGTTACTATTTGGGGATAAATATAGTATCTACACTAAATTACAGTTTCCAAAATGTAAGTCCTGTACATTATTCATATTAGACATCAAATGTTGACTTAAAACATGACCTACTATTTCTTAGTAGTCGTAAATAGAAGGTTTTTGTGTAAAATTTATAGTATTATTCAGGGTAGTATTTACTGATAACTCAAAGAGCACAAAGAATGTGACTCACCTGAGCACCAGCACACAAGCAGCAACCAAAGTGTAAGCCAGGAGAGTGCCGATAGACATAAGATCAACCAGATCCTTCAGGTCAAACAGAAGCGCCATGACAGCTGTGCAGAATCAGGAAAAACACAGCCACATGAGTGCATACACATATTATTCAGGATTTGGACCAAAAACATCAAACATCTTCTGTAGATGGATATATTTTAACACAATCTTATAGATTCCCATTATTTCACACATTCAACATAAAAATATAAAACTGTAAATATCAGAAACAGATCTGGCTAAAGATAAATATCTGTAAATAGTGTTTCTACATCACCCGGTGTTATCAGAAACATTTTTACATGTAGAAAGTCGATCATGTCATTTCTCCTAGTAAAGTTCCAACATTTAAAAAACACAAGCACAGCTGAATAAAGACTACAGACCACAGCGAAGAACACAGAGTAGATGAATAACTGACCTTGCTGCTTTATCTCTGTTTCATCAATCTGTAATGTCATGGGACAACTTTCCATGCTACACAGATTTCATGGAACCATAATTCTCATACACTATTAAAAGGTTCCTGATCATTCTTTGTGAAGGGCAACAATGACGTGAAGATTTAACATCACCCACATATTGGAAAGACATTATCTTCAAAAAGACTTGATTTTGAAAAAGAAAAAAATGGGAAGACATCCTGGCTACTACAAAAAAGTAGTTTATCACCTCCTACCATATCAAATTGTTACAAAGACCTATGATATGTTATGTCAAATTATACCCAGGAATGCAATCTGGTTGATTGTAATTTGTCATGACTACCATGGAGACTAAAGCACTACAAACATTTAACAAATTTACAACTAAAAGGAAACAACTCCTGTTCTAGAAAGACCTTAACTCTTTGCTTGTGGTGTAAACAATAACACAGTAACTATGACTACATCAAAGGAAGTTTTCCACTGTTCCTCTGGTGGGCTCCGCTCTTACCGGACAATACCCCTGCGGCCATCGTGGCAATGATGGGCGTCTTCCTCTTGCTCACACGTGCCAGAAAAGAGAAGAGGAGACCATCTCGGGACATAGCATAGATAATACGAGGGAGAGGAAACATGGAACCCAGGAGACTGGGCATGGGAAAATGGTTGATGGGGAGGTGATGGGAGGTGTACATTATAACAGACAAAAACATAAAGGGAAAAAATAAGCCTTTGCGGCAGTCGTAGGAGACATGGAGTTTATCATTTAAAATGTGTCAACATGCAATCAAGGTTTCTGACTCCAAAAGAGAAACTCAACAGTCTTCCAACACCAACTACACATGGTGTGATACTGCATGCACTATGAAAGTCAGAGCTCAAAAGGACAGCTGAATTGAGTCTCAAACTCCGGGCCAATGCAATGTTAGTAGTGTTAAGAGCCTTTCTCACCTGCCAAAAAGCCAGATGTTAGTGTAGCAGGTAAGGGGTTTTTTGATTTCGGGTCGATTTCAGCCATGTATTTGAAGATTAGCCCGTCATCTGCCATCACCCACAAGACCCGGGGTGTTTGGAACATGGTACCAATCAGGCTAGCGTGAGAGATTGGGGAGGAGAAGAGGCCATGCCATGCATGTGAAAGAGTGACAAATTGCATTCACTGTCCGATGGCAAAGTGCATACACAGTCAGTGATGAAACCCAAACAGCAGACAAGGCCACTGTGGTTTCATCAGAATAAGCAGTGAACAAAGAGGCAAACAGTTCGGTGCACTTAAAAATAATACAAAATAAAATAAAATAAAACTATGATTAGATTGCTCTGATGACAAAGAGATGCATTCAATACATCAATATGATGTCTGTTTTTTCCCCTCAAATTCATTTTTATGAGTAACTATAAAACATACTCATTAAATTATTTGATCAGTACTTCTTTTTACACATTTGCAGACAGCTCTGTCACAGAAAGGAGAATTTATACAATCATGCATGAAATGCATTATAATGTTAAAAGCGCTATACAAATAAAATTGAAGTGAATTGAATTAATGGTTATCAACTTAACTTGAATAAAGAACATGTAGTTATGCACTATGATGCTTATTTTTAGCAAGGGAGTCATATGTACAACCTCAGACAAATATTTACATGTAATGCCGTGCATGCATGGATAGGGCACAGTTCCATATCACCTTCTTCCACATACTGTTGCATTCGTGTGTACTGAGATTTTAGAAGGCTATTAACAAGTTTAGTCCAAATCAATTTTCTATTAAAGGTTCTCTGTGTTGCCCGATTTAATATTATGTATCAGTTCCTACTTATGAAACATATAGGAGAAACAGGATAAGGAAGTGGTGTTGGACTGAACTGAACTGTTCATACAACATCCGTTTCCATGTACATAAGCTTAGCTTCATGCTCACCTGGTGGAGAGGGCACACAGAGAGCCTACAGCCACTGCGTAGGTGGCTCCATCCCAGCCTACATATTTAAAGGCCACAGGAAGTGGGCTTTTCCTGTCCAGCATGTAGTACGGCATCATCATAGTAAGAGCAGCTGACACACCAAAGTAGGCGACAAAGCAGATGAGGAGAGAGGCGACAATGCCGATGGGAATGGCCCTCTGAGGATTCTTCACCTCCTCACCTAGAAGATACTTAAGTAACCAATGTGCAAAAACTGCAATGCTCTTACTGGTGACATACGGCATGGAACAGTACAATGAGTTCAGAATCATTTCTAATGAATGACTCACCGATGAAAGCTTAGAAAGCTGTAATACAAATCAGGTTGGCCACATAGAATGTACACATTGCAAATATAGACAGAAATGTTCCCAGCTCAACTTCTGAGAAAAACTGGCATGTCCTGCTGGCATCAAATCACATTCAGAAATTAGAGATGAAGCATCTGAACCATATCCTTTTAAAAGGTCTCAGGGAGAGACCTTTTCTCATATTTCAATTAATATTCTTGGAATTTCAGTTTTTCCACAATTAAACCACTATCAGTATCATATCTGCAACATGTAGCCCGAGGGAGATTATGCCAGATTTGACAGTGAGCTCTGTGTATTTTCTGGCGCTGGTTTGCAGCCTGACTACAGTCACTGTACTTAGTATAAGATGTGGGAGAACACGGTTGCTGCCAAAAGCAAAATAACATAGGAAAGGCCAAATGCCTTTTTGGATGGGGGTTGGGGGAAAGGGGTATGAACCAGATCCAAACTCAGCGTTGTGCTCTGGGGAGAAAGACATGCCCAGGCAAACATAAACCCAATTCAACCAATCAGAGCTGAAAACACAGGGGCGTGAACATATCTCAATATAAAATATAGGGTCTGGGGAGTAGTAATGTTGGAGAATATGATACTGGCTGAAAGCTTGTGTAAGTGTTAAAAGAAAGGGAACTGGTGCAGAACAATATAAACATTTAGTGTGGAGATAACCAGTCATAATTCAAAAGCAACTGAACATGCTAGTGTCATAGTGCTACAAAGCCTGTTTTTGGAAAAATATAGGTGATTGGGAGTTTCTAATTCACCCACTGCTTTATATACTTATTTACCTGTTGTGGCAATGCAGTCAAACCCGACAAAGGCATAGAAGCAGGTAGCAGCTCCAGAGAGGACTCCGGTAAACCCAAATGGCATAAATCCACCCATTCCCAAGCTCTCAGCAAATTCCTTCGCCTCTGTTGTACTTTTCAGGGAGGAGAAGTGAGAACATAGAGAGCATTATTTCACAACATATGTTAATAGTAGTTTTGCTTTATAACAATATATGGATCAGACATTTTTATTCCTTTACATCACAGAACTGCTGAAATTCTTGATTCAGTTGGGTCAGAAGGTTGATTAATTTCCTATAACAGTAACTCTATTAGTAGTGCCAGCTGCAAGAACAATCACAGGCTTACTGTATATTAATACACCGGTTCTAATATTTTAGCATTTCAGGACAAGCTGGATATTATTTTATTTTTGTTTTACTAAATACAAAGCGAATGTGGGGAAAAAGCTGGTGAGGGAATGACTACTTATACCTTCTAAAACAACTGATGGTGCATAACATATGATAGGCAATTATTAAATAAATAAAATATTATAATCATTGACTGATTGCTCTGGTATAAGAGATATTAGAAAATACCTTTGAGTTGATATGACACACTGTTGTGTTGTATTCCTTATATGACCATCAAAATGGCAATATGAGACAACAGTTTACATTTGTTATAATGTAATAATCACTACATTGGCAGTGTCCCATAAACACAGCACTAAATTTCTATTATCAGCATGGAAATAGCTTTAGAGTTGATGAAGAACCTGCTGTACTGGGAAGCACAACAGAAAGGAGATCAGCTTCTGCATGCTGCTCACTTGAAGCCCGAGGAGTTGGTGGCATCGAGAATCTCATCAGGATTCAGTTGCCAGTTCTTGAGCGTGCCTTTGACCAGACCTGATACCACCATGAACAGCAGCACTAAGACATTGACACAGGTAAACACCTTATTGACCATGGCTGACTCCTTTACTCCGAAGGCCAGCAAGCCTGTGTAAAAAAAACAAAAAACAAAAAAACAGAAAAGAATATTCATAATATTCACATTCTAATAATTTAGAGTCCTTGTGTTGTGCAGACATCACCCTAATCATAAAAACTGCAGGAATTCCATAAATTACTTTTGAATTAAGCTCACACAGTATGTGTTTTGTGTAAATTGTGTTTGTATTACATGTCTTATTAAAGCCAGGGAAGTACCTGTGAGACACAGAATGATGGCCACTGCGAACATATCCGGGTAGTCAGCCAAGACACCCGGGACCTTCATGCTCATATACTGACGACAAAACAGCTCGATTTGTTTGCCGATCAATTCATCAAACGTAGCGCTCCAGGCACGAGCTACACTGGATGTGCCTTTCCAATTAGGAAAGAATGAGAGAAGGCACAATAAAATTATGTTGAATGGAAACTGTTCAAATAATAAAAAAAGTATTTTATAAGGACAACTTAATGAAAGCATAGATACTCAACATACTCAATCTATGTCCAGGAACACAGAATGTAAAGTCAAGCCTAAATTCAACTGTAAGTTGTTTTATGCATTCATAGGCCACTTTAATAAGAACACCTGTACACCTGCTCATTTATGAAATTGTCCAGACAGTCAATCATGTGGCACTGTAAAGCATACAATAAAGCAGATAGAGGTCAAGAGCTTCAATTCAAGTTCAAGTTCAAGTTCAAGTTCACCTAAATTGGACAGTTGGTGGTTGGAACAACATCGCCTGTATTCTACCAATCCTCAACTGTCAAGTTTGGGTAAGTCTGTGCCCACTGTAGTCTCTAAGATTCCTGACACAAGTGGAACTTGACATGGACTTCTGCTGTTGCAGCCCATCTGCCTTAAGGTTTAATGTGTTGTGCATTCAGAGATGCTTTTCTGCTCACCATGGTTGTAAAGAGTGGTGATTTGAGTTACTATAGCTTACTTTCAGCAAAAATCAGTTTGGCCAATTTTCTTCTGACCTCTCTCATCAACAAGGCATTTTTGCCTGCAGAACTGCCACTTACTGGACATTGTTTGCTTATTGCACCACTGTGTAAACTCTAGATTATGCTGCATGTAAAAATCCCAGGATATCAGGAGCTTCTCAAGTACTCAAACCAGGCAGTCTGGCACCAACAACCATGCTAAGTGTACAGGCGTTCCTATTAAAGTAACCAGTGAGTGTTTATGCACATACATGCACTTATATGTTTTCAATATACAGTACATTGTTATTTATATGCATAATGAACATTTTTACATGCACTTAACGGAAAATGTAACTGTAAGTCTGTATAAAGCTCTGTATGCATCATGGCCCTACCTATGATATAAGAAAGGATCAGATTCCAGCCAGTGATGAAGGCCCAGAGCTCCCCCACTGTCACGTAGCTATACAGATACGCGGAGCCTGTCTTGGGTACTCGTGCCCCAAACTCAGCATAGCACAAGCCAGCAAGCACTGATGCCATTGCAGCAATGAGGAAGGACAGCACTATGGCAGGCCCTGCATTCTCCCGTGCCACTGCTCCGGCAAGGACGTACACCCCAGCCCCCAGAGTGCTGCCCACTCCCAGAGCCACTAGGTCAAATGTATTAAGACATCGTGCGAGATGAGAGTCTTCCAGGCTGCAATCCACCACTTTCACCCGCAGCAGCTGCTTGCCAAAACTCAGAAGCTTCTGCAAACCCATGGCTCATCCAATCCAGTTTGATCTGGCCTGAACTGATCTGTTTCCACACAAAGTTTACCTGTGGGAATGGCAAGGAATGAGGAATGGAAGTGAGACTGTGTGCAATTTTAATAAATTGTTTGCCAATGGAATGATCAAACAGTGTGGTAACAATTCAGAGGTAAAGCATTTTCATAATTCAGTTTGTATGTTGAGGTGTTGGAATGATTTAGGTCCTTGGCACATGTAAGACCATCATTAATCATTTATTGCAGATTAGAATAATAAAAAAAAGGGAACGTTATGTGCTTCCAGCAGTAGAGTATGAACTGGTAGAAGGTTGTGCAATGATTATGGATCCAAAAATCTCCACTCAGGAAAGAATGTAATTCATATTCACTTATATAAGAAGACAGATGAATGAACTCAAGCCAAAAAAAGCAAACACAGTCCACCTTAAAAGCAATGCTAGAACAGTAATGAGTCCATGTAGTCATAAGATTACAATAGAGCTGAATGATGCAACACCACGTGCTGATTATGTAACATGCTATATACAAGAGACAGTCGGAGAGTTTATATGCTCAAAGCTATAAGCATTGGGTAAAGTAGAGAAAATTCCATTAAGCTTTTTAACTACTAAAGAGGTAAAACTATTTTACCCTTTTAACTCATTTTAAGCTTTTTTCATTTATTGGATAAAATATGGCTATAACAATGCAGCAAAATTAAAGCATCTACTGATTATTCACAATTACTTCTGTCCTTAATGTTGATTAATACATCATTAAGAGATAAAAGGATAAAGTGACTCAATAAAACACAACAGAAAGTCCCTCGTTTGTTGATATTTTAGATGAGAATTAAGTGTTTGAAAATGACAGAGAGTAACTGAAAGACATCTTAAGGGTCTCTGGCCCTTTAACATCTCCCATCAGTCTGGACAAACCTGTCAGAACTAAGTCTTGCTTACAGTCACTTTTTTGTACATTTAAATTATTACTTAAAATTGAACATTCTTAATTCAAATAAGATTAGATTTATTTTAATAAATTTATTTATTTTATTTTAGTAATTATAGATTTATACTAAATGCTCACACTGGAAAAGTGTTAATCAGAAATGCATTTTCTTCCATTAAAGTTTCTCCTCTGTTTCAATAAAATATCCCTGCAGCAAACCTCAAGCAGAAGCAGAACAGCAGTTCATAACAACCAAAAAAATTATAATTAACCAAAAAAAAAAAAAAAAAAAAAAGCCAGTGATAACACGGATGACTGCCAACTTGACAGTTTGCTGACAGAAAAATCCCTGAAACAAATCAAATTCATGCACATTTGTGGAAAGCCAAGCAGACCCAATAACCTCTCTACCACGGCAAAGAAGTGAGGAGTATAAGAGCTTTACCTACTGTTAGCGAGTATGAGATCTATGTATGAACTCCTGTCTACTGACGACCTCAATCCCCCTCACTGCTGCCCTACAAATAGCACATTGACACATCACATGTTCAAGTTATTCCAGGCAGACTCTGTGTATATGTGTGTTCAGTGAGGCATGTTCAAGTCCTCAACTTCCAAAGCCATTCTAAGAAACAGACACTCAGTGATGCCATGTTTAACTAGATAGCACAAAAGAACAAATGAAAATTGTTGTCTGACGCGAATAGGCTGCATAACTCAGTATACACTGACGTGTCCTTATGCAATGGGGTCCAAAAAAAAAAATGGAAATGAACTAAAAGTTTTAGATTTAAAACAAAGATAGGAAATAGTCAATATCCTGAATATTCAATGTTCAAGAGTCTAGGCACGATTTAAATGAAATGTAAATGTATAATATAATTTATAATAAAAAGATTTATAATAAAAACATTTCACTAGTGGTCTCAGGTACTCCACTAAACATCTGAAGTTCCCTTAAAAATACTTTCATTCTCAGTTGTATTTAACGACTGCTCTGATAGAGTATAGTCATTGGCCATATGCCACTTGAGGTTAGAGTCTGCTCACAGATGACCCCTTTCTTAGCCAGATCACACTCACGCACGTCAGATCTCCAGAGAACGAATCAACATAGCATGACGTTCCTCAGGGGGGGATATGAGGCTATGTGCAGTGTTCATTTATGGTGAGCATGGAAAGAGCTGAGGGCTCTTAATCAATCTAGACAGTTCCAGCTGGAACTAACAGAAAGGTAGATAGAACATGCATTGAACATCTAAAATTGCTTGTGTTACTGGACAAGGAGACTAAAACCACAAACACACACAAACACACACAAACACACACACACACACACACACACACACACACACACACACACACATACACGCGGGATAAATTAAGCAGGTGGGAAGAGCAGGGGTGTGGTGTGCCACTCTCCAATCATTTTGCAAGGCTTTGTTATGGAATACAACATACAACACATGATAGCAATATTCTAGATAGGTCACCTTTAGGTCGCTTTTTTATAGCATCACAATATTACTGAGGTGTTCTCATTAGTCAACGAAAAGCAGTATTATAAAATACATTCATTAGCTAATCCCCAAATTATTACTTTTAACCAATTATTAGTCTGTCACCATGACAGTCCATTATCATGTCAAAAACATGTATTACTCTGTCCAGAAAAGGCTGGTAATGCCATTTTTACTTCAGCAAATGATAGTACATGTATGAGACAGGACCAGCCCTGCTCTAAAAACAGGACAACTGGGGACACTGCTCCAGGTGAAGTCCCCAGGGAATCCAGTGACATGATCTGTCTGATTAAAATATGTTGGTCGAAACCCATAGGTAGCTGTCATCTTACAGACTTACAACTTTTAATACAGTATAAAATCAAAAACACATAAACCCATCTTTTAGATTTTTTACAGAATGGCACCATTACAAGGTTATAGCAGTTTTACAATGTCTGACTAAGACTGATGTTAGAAAGGTCATAAAGAAATATTTCATCCAGTCATCATGTTATACCAGTATTATACTTGTGGCAATGACAGTGACCTTCCCATCCAATAGTCCATTTACACCAAACCTTTAAGAATTTACTTTAATACCTGACCAGCATATCAAACATATTTTCAATGCACAGATCTAAATTGTGTGCATATATACTTATAGATCAAGCCTATATTAATTTATACACATTAAACAAATAGTGAACATCCAGGGTCTAATGCAGCCTCTAATGCTCTTATGCTTTAGTCAAATTACAGATATGGACAGTTACATATCTTGGAAGGTCACACAGATTTGAACAGGAGCTCAATTTCCAGCTCACATGGGGATCACAGCCAGCCGCCAAAAGGGTCATCCATATTAGGCTTCAGGTCAAGCTCACACAGTGCTCAATGCAGAAAGACAAATTCGCTGACTTTCAGAGTGACAAAAATCTACAGTGCTCTCCAGAATTACTGAGCCCCTTCGTAAAAATCACAGAAATTATAAAATAAAATAAAATGACATAGAATTTATTTTGTATAAAATAAAAATTACATAGAATCAGTCAAATACAATAATTCTGAAAAAAGAGCATAAAAATAATTTTAATTAAAAATGTTTTTTTCAGAGTACTCGTTTCTCAAAAAAAAAAAAAAGTGCCAGAATGATTTCCACTAAAATCAAACTTTTTTTGGTCATAGAAAACATCAGCTGTTTGGTGACTTTGGGGACTGCATACAAGGCTAAGCACCTAATAGCCACTGTACAATATAGAGGTGGATCACTGATGCTTTGAGGCTCTTATGAGGATTGATGGCATCATGAATTCTGCTAAATGCTATGGCCAAACATCCAAATTAAAGAAACACAAAATCAATGACCATCTCAGATAGTCAGACACACTGTGAAGTGGGAACACAACATAAATGGGACACCAGTCCATCCTGAGATAGGTACTGAATCCACTGTTACCCCAAGTAGGATAAAGTGGTTACTGAATTATGAATGAATGAATGAATGATCTTGAACCTGTAATCAGAACCTGAGATCGGAAACAATTCTGGAGGGCACAGTATAACAAAAAGGCCTATAACCAAGCATTTTTTTTGTATCAAGATAATAAAATATTAGACAGTGTGTCTACCTTAAAAGAAACTTGGATCTTTGAGTGTGACATACATCATCTAACACACCAAGAATACATTCCATACAGCAATGTCTTCCATAGTGGAACTGGACTGTATTTCAAGTCTTAGCAGAGGAACATGAAGGAATATCAGGTCAGTGCAAAGGTTCGGCCAAATTCTAATCCATTGTGATTGTAAACATTTATATACCAGTATTATATACCAGTTATTCCTATATCAGTTCTATATAATATTTTATTCATAATGGAGATTTTTTTATTTATTAAGTTTAACCAAGCTTTTATACAAGAGTGAAACAAATGTAAACCTTAAAAGTGTAACATGACTTAGAAAAAGAGACAGAAGTTTTAATTATTTTTTCTAGAGGATTCCAAACACTTGTTAAGCACGGGAACACTTGCTTGTCATTGAGAGTATGTAGAAAATTATTCACTATTGTGACACTGTTTTGCAATAAACCTAACTAACTAACTAACTAACTAATAAATAAATAAATAAATAGGGTTTTCATTTGACTCACCCTTGTAAACTAACATTTTTCTACAGTCATGAAAGTGAAGAAAAGTCAGTTCCAAACCTCAGCATTGCTATTACATACAAAAATATATTGCCATCATTAAAAATATGTCTGGGAAAGCAGCCATAAATATAACAATATAAAACATAAATACAAATGGCTGGTCAAGCCTCTGTAATATTTTAGGTATATCTTATCCTATTATAAATACTACTTCTCCTGCTAGGTCAAGTTACAAAACAAACAAACAAACAAACACGTAATATGCCATTAAAGAGGAAAGCTTTTGTAAGCTTCACCAGCATTGCCCAAACCTAAGAGATCAGAACTATTCGTGTTTTCTCAAAAGTTTTAAAACACTACAAGGAATATCCAGTATTGGTCAATCATATAAACACAGAAGCCATGCCTGCCTTATTCCAACCATAAAGGCCTATTTACAACATAACCTATGTTGTTGTGGACACAAAGAAGGGATGGAAAACTCAGGTCTTTAAGATAAACGGTTCATTCTCATGTTCCTGAATGGGAAGCATGCATAAAGGGAAAGGTGGTAAGGTCACTGAATCGTACGATTTTAAAAAGAATATTTATACAGAACACAGCTGATGAGCGACGGCCCTCGGCGCGCATGCGCACTGCCAAATTTACAGCCAGTTTTCGCAGTAACCAGATGCATTTTCTCAGAAGTTTGTACTGTAAATACTGAATAAGATCATGTCCCTGGGTAAACAAAGCAGGGTGAGTCATTTTATTGTATTGTTAGACATGTGCATCATTTGTTTGTGGAATTCTGCCGTTTTTAACGTTTAACTTTTTTTGGTCAATAAAATACAACTTTACAGAAGCAACTGATGTCAACAAAGCGTGTTTGTCCATTGTTATAAGGAAGGAAAGCAGAGTTCCCAACTGTGATACTGTCATTTTAAGATTTAGAGCCCTAGTACAGGCAACTGTTTTGTACCAGGAGAGAGGGGTCGATTTTAAAACGGTTTAAAGCCGCATTAAAATGCTTTGTCAGTAGGTCAAGTACGCCACCTCCGGTACGAGTGAACCATTTTTCTACTCGGTAATACGGCAGCTATTATAGGTATCAACACACAGGGCTAAAATGTTTCCATACACCACGTGGAACAAAAGATTTCCACTGCGTGCTTTAGCTTAAATACATAAAGACATAATGTAGAAAACGTAAAGACAAAGATCTTTTAGAAGAAATAGAAACGAAATAGAAACGAGGCTTACCTGGAAGCCAGGTCGCGCTGATATGCAGTGACTGTACGTTCACAGAAATCTCCTCTTTTCAGCAAAGACAGTGTGCGTTTTGGAGTTTTTTTGCTCAGTGTGTGATTTAAAAGGAGGCGTCAAATTTCGCCTCTTTCTCCTTCTTGATAGGAGCAAACAGCAACTCCGCCCCAGCTGTTACTGGCGGGTAACTTGACAAGCTACAGATGTCATAATATGCACTTATAGGCACGTGATCATGTATCTTCACTCATAGACCATTCTATCAGGTGCCTACTACACAGGTGCACTCTGTGGCTATACAATGAATGGTAGCCATTATATTGCTATGACGGATTTTATATCCCTCCACCCTATCTATCAACGGAAAGAACCATCATAGGACCACCACTGACCAGATATGAGCTTTTTGTGTTTTGGTGGCCCATTCTCCGCAGTGGAATGTGTGCTATATCCTGAATGAGATTTTTTCCCCAAACACCTTGTCAGATCTAAGAATCAGTCTAAAAATACAATGGATGCCAAATATGTACATACACCAATTTTGAAACACTTCTAAATATAAATATATATATTATATAACTAATATTTGTGTGTATACACTACCGGTCAAACGTTTGGGGTCACCTTCTAATTCAATTGTTTTCTTTATTTTTATGACTTTAAAAGAGACTGGATAATGATGGACTGTTGTTCCTCTTTACTTAGTTGAGCGGTTGTTGACATAAAAGGTTATTAGTGGAATTTCTTTCCTTTAATGCATTTGAGACCAACAGTAAATAGTAAATGATAAAAATACAGTAAACAGCCCTATAGAGCAACTATAGTAAT
>JAQQZU010000009.1:12498238-12510102 GCA_030068025.1 Parauchenoglanis punctatus | reverse complement strand
TGCCTGCTACTGCTATTCCATGGTATTTACTCATGTTTGCTTTCTTGTTGTGACCTGGATTGTTATATTTGATTCTGATCTTCTGCCTAGCCTGCATCATTCTGTTTGTACATTGACTGAATTTTGCCTGTTGATTCTGTGCCTCTGTCTGTTTTTAATAAATACTGAACTGCACCTGCATTCTCCAGCCTCAGTCTGTTCATGACAACAAAAGCCTAGTAAATTTGTGGTTATAGTAAAAAAAATGAAACAAATTTGTATTCTTACATTAATAGTCCATCCATATAGCATAACTTTGAGAGGTACACTTATGACTGTAGAATGATAGCCATGGATAGGTCTACCTCTGGAGAGGTATTCCACCATGGAGGCTGCCTTATTGTATCCAGGTCACATGACCAAAATACCTGAATCTCATTGGCTTATAAGAGTTGTTAGAGTTTTCCTGATAAGAACTATTTGTGTGACATACTAGGTACTTCTAGATCAGTATCTTGGAATGTTGTAGGAATTTTTTTTTCAGTGTTAGCATGGCTAATATAGTGGTAAAACCTATTAAGTCCCAAAATGAGGCTCAATTTTGACCAAAATGTGACTTACTAATTTTTTTCCAGACTAGGGCAGTCATGTAGGTGCAGGTCTTTACTTTCATCCTCAATGAAAGCTTAATATTTTTACATTACGCATGTATAATTTTATGCAATATATATTTGTAGCATAAATGAATCAAGGTTGAAAAACAAAAAAAATCTTCAAAAGAACTTCATCATTATATTTTAATAGTAAGTAAATATTACTGCATAATAAGATATTGGTCTCAATGACATTTCATGATTAATATCTTACAGCAATAATAACAACAGGTAATTTCTGCTGTAGAAAATAAACATCAACATCCATATATAAAATCATGAACTCAGTGCAGTAAATATCTCTGGAAATATGTGTGATATTATGAAATATATGTTGCAATATCAATCTTTTGCATAATACCTAAACTTCTATCTCCTATTTCCAGCACAAGACCTGCAGTAGTGCTAGCCCTCCACACAGTGGCACTAATGGGTATCAATAGCATTTTGACTTACAATGTAAGTTTTACATGGATTTATTTCTTTTAAGTTTGCAGTGGGCTAAAATGCTATGTGGTAACATCCAATATCTCACTGATAATAAAAAACAAGAAGCGGCTGAATTCATATAGCATGCGATATATTAAGATAGGTTGTCTGTTTCTGCACTTGGCAGACACAGGATTTCAGAAATAAATAATGTCATAGTGTATTGACAGGTAGTCTGCTTCCCAACAGATGATTCACTAAAGACAATAAACCCGAACTTGCTCTAATGCTGAAGAATGCTTCATATCATATGAAGAATAAGTATCTGGTTCATGTAGGAACTACGGGGTGATGCTCAGATGATTTGGATTGATGTGTCAGTTTAAAATGCAATGATTTAAAAGAATCAAGGCAATGACCATAAATTGATTATTATCTATTGGAATAGATTATAGATAATGATTTAAAATCTACATATGATGTATTATAATTATCAAGGTGGACAGATAACTGGTGTGGGTAAAATAATTATTGTTTTTAAACCAATGTGTAAACAGGCTATCAAGCTGTTTTGCCCGTGACTCTGATCGTTCAAATACCTACTCCTTCTCTACAGCATCATCATTCACAAATTGTATTGTGGTATTGTCATTCAAGTACATTCAGTGGTATTGTCAAATGTCGAATCAGTGACTTATGAATTGAAATTGTATCATATTGCAGCAGATTCGGTGGCATCATCAAATATTGCCTTAAGCATTTTAAGAAGTTTACGTATCCCTATAGCATGAACTACTAGGATAAAATATTGACGTTGGAAGACCCCAGAGACTGTAATGATAAAGGATTTGTTTCTTCCTTAAAACCACAGAACCACTGATGAAGGGGTGCTAAAAAGGCATTTAATAAATTTGTAGGCCTAAAATAGAAGTCAGGTCTGTGACTCCATAAGTGAATGTTAAGCGTCAGACGAGAATGTGTGAAAACAATGACCTGTAGTTACAGAAGGACCTCTTAAAAACCTGAAATAATCATCGACGTGTCTGTGCAATTCATCATGTAGGCTTTCCAGAATAAGCTGTTCTTTCAAGGATTACAGCATTTGCAAGAACGAATTTAACGCTCAACTTTGCCGGTAAATCACCAGCCAGAGCGCACGAGCTCCACGACTTACAGCTTTTCTCATTACAAAACTAACAGCTCCCTGCTCACTGAGCCGCCATGTGATCTTGCTTTCTTGTATGATTTTGAATCACAGAACTCCACGTTATGCGTTATTGTCGTCGTTATCAGAGATCGACATCCGGAATGATTAAGGCTAAAAAATGGAGGCGGAAAAGAATGCAGACTGTAGGCTAGTTTACCGTGCGATAAGGATGAGTGATTGTGCTGATCAGGCTGTTCAACAACTGAACCCTGATTGTGCAATACGTAATCAAGCAGAAAAGTGTTGTGCAACATGTGAACGAGTCGAGACTGACATCATCATCACCGTCATCATTTCTCGAGAGCGGAGAGCGCGCAAAGCCGCTGGTTGAAAACGAACACCATGCCAACATTTTAAAGAGCTGAACTTACACTTTGATCCCAGTGACATTTCTGCCAGCCTACTAGAGAAAGAAAAAGCCTAAGTGAAAAGCTCTGACTAAGCCCATGTGTGGAGAACAAGCTGTTGCGTAAAGCTCTTCTGGACTATTTTTTACGCACGCAGCATTTCACTTTTGTAAAGCTGTTTTTTCTGCTTCGCAGGAAAACATTTTGTCATTTTGATTTTCGCTTATCTGCAGTGTTGCAATATTGAGCAACATATAGGCAAGCCTGTTTTCACATACACTTATCTATTTTCATGCAAGTCAGTGTTCTATGTCTACACGAGAAGCAAACCATGAATTAATATTAATTTTATAGAATAGCATAGCATATAGCATTAGTAAAACGGAGGGCTGTTGCCTCTCCAGATGTTCATCTTTTCACATGAACTGAAACGCAGCCTCGACTGGTTGTCGAACCATCCATCACATTGCTTTAAAAAATAAAACAAACAAACAAACAAAGTCCATTTTTAAATCACGAACTGAATATTTATGTATAATATGTATATTGTATAACTGAATTTATCTATTTAGAAATTAAATCCACATTTCCTCCATGTTCAGCAATGATGATGATGATGATGATGATTACTATTATTATTGGATCTTTTTACTGCCTCGTTGCTTTCACTAAGTAACAGTAGGCTGCATGAGTGTATGTAAGGCACATTACCTGTTAGCTTTTAATCAGTGTACTTCCAGTCTCACCCCTGATTGGCTGGTAGCCTCTGCGGGTAGCCAATCAGAATCTCCCAGTGTTTCCAGGCTTGGGCTCCTATAAATCGAGCGACTGGTCAGATGGAATTTCTCGAGTGACGAGAGAGCAGGCGCGAGAGAGAGATTCGACCTGCTTCTCACAGGTAGGCTTTGATACAATAAGTTACAGATTAAAAAGAAATATAGGCTGCATTTAGAAAGTGTAATTTTTATTAAGCATGGACTAGCTACTAACAGATAAAACCTTTTGTATCTGGTTTAATTATTGTCGTGAAATAGTTAAAAAAATATATAATTTGTTTTTTGTTTTAGTGGTTATGTTTGTAATTGCAATGATTCAATAACCAAATTTATATAATTTCTAGTAGTATTACTCATATGTATGAGATTACTATGCAAAGTTTCACAAGTTACTAATTTTGTTCTGTTTTATAAAGACCCATAAATCTAATCTAAAGAAAAGAAAGAAAGAAAAGAAAGAAAAGAAACTTTGAAAAAAGAGGAGATGCAATCCCATATACATATAGTAGAACCCTTTCAATACCTTATACACATTCTAAAGGCCAAAATGTCTCTGATGACCAAGTTGACCACAAGATAGGTGTGACCACTTTTTTTTGTTACTTGAATACTTGAATGTTTCAATTTCCTAAAAGATATTTAATCCTGTGTCATCAATTTTATGAATGACTGGCACTTCTCTCTTTCAGTAACAGATCTGAGCTGGTGTGAGTACATCTGTCCTCCTGAGACCTCTCTCTTATTCACTATGGCCCCTACACTGTCCACTGCGTTTGCTCGCCGTTGGTGGATGGCTGTGACAGCCATCATTGAGAACCTGCTGTTCTCTGCTGTACTGCTAGGCTGGGGCTCCCTTCTCATCATGCTCAAATCTGAAGGCTTCTACTCCTATCTCTGCATGGAGCATAGTAAGAAATTTAAGTTCATTTAAGTCCTAAGAAACAATGTGTAGTAAAATGTATGCATGTAACATTCCTAGTTAAGTTGATTATGTTTTAGTAATGATAAACTTGGTCATGCTGTAGATAAGGTTCCATGTGTGGGTTGAATGGTCTTATTTGACTTGTATAATGCTGTAAATCAACAAATCAGCATCTCTTGTCTTGCTTTAAAAAATGTTTAATGCATTGTGCTACATCAGAGCTAAAAGGGTTTTATCAGCTCATCAGCTGTAAACAAGCCGTAAAAGCCCATTGTTCTCGCCTTCACAAAAGATGAAGAATGGGTTCATCCCCCTGGAGCCAGTCCACTGGAGATTCTTAATCAGAGTCTCTGCATTTAGTGTGCTCTATAGAGCTTTGGGGACAAGTTATTTCACTGGAATTTGATCTAACCAGTTCAGCCTTAAATTGGGAGCCGTAAGGACATAAACTGTATACAGCCTTAGATAACAGCTTAAAAACAATTTAACTAAGTAGATTGCTGTTTTTCAACATTGAAACATTCCTTTTGTTATGTGACAGACTATCAGACTTATTGATGATGTTTGCATTGATTAATTGACTTATGCATTAACCTGATGGCTCAGCAGGGTCTAAAGGTTGAACACAGCTTGTTCCTGGGAGTTTCATTGGTTCCCTTGAATTTGAATTTGAATCAAATAGAAACTGGAACCTGATAAATCACAAAAGTCATGCTAATGGTCACAGAAGAGCTCAAAAGAAGCTGCTTATGAGTAGAAACAGTAGAAGATCTATTAATTGGGAGTTTTCTGGCTATAGTCACAGACCTGCCCAACATTATTTCTATTATTAAATGCTTAAAACATTTGGAACACTTTAAAGTACGCTTTTTTTCTGTCAAGGTCATATTGAGTCTGTATGTGGACAGAATGCCTTTTTGGTATGTCATAGGCATATATTTACAGCTTTATTCAATCTATATTAGCTGTACTCTCTTAAATATAAAGAACCAGCATCAAATTTTATCACGTATTAATCAGATGAGTTAATCAATTCCATTTAAATCTGATTTAAGGCCAATTTATAAACACAAAATCAGTCAAATAAATATTAAAAGGCAGGACTTTCCTGCTTGTTCCTCTTTTGAACATTATGATACTTGATACTTGTGACCAAGCATGGGAGGAGCCAGATGGTCTAATAAGCAATTCCTTGGCATTGCAGTATGATAAAAGCTCTCCTATGGTGTCAAAGTAACAGTATTGCACATAGTATATAGCTTCCTCAGCAAAAAAAGGTTAGAGTGATACAAGCCTTTGCCCTCGTCTCACATGCATCTGAGTGTAAGGTGGCCTCATGTACCATCTGTTCCTGATTTTATCAGATCTGGCCAGCACACTATATTGGCAGTACATAGAAAGGACCCTATCAGTTCTCACTTTAGTTTCCTGAGTATTTTTTTTCTTCAGCTCTCACAAGGAACTGATTTAGCAGAAATTTTCAGAAGAGTACAGACGGAGTATATGTTGATGAGTTACTTAAGAAGCACATGCATTTTCTCTATTACCACAAACTCCATCAATTTTATACTTTACTTCACAAAGTCTGCTGTTATTAGAGTGTGTATGGTGATTGTTAATCAATCCTCCATGGCAAAACGTTCATAGGCACTATTTACAGTATGCTGCTCATACATATACAGTTCTTTGCGCAAAGCTTACTTAGAGAACTTATAAAAATAATGCTGTATATACTAACCACATAATGAAATCCCTTTAATAATTCAGAATTTTAGAATTTATTATCATTTTAAGATATAAAAGTACATTAAATTACATTAGATTACAACACTAGATCATGTGTTTTAGCCTTTAGTTTCAAGTAGGTACTTTTAAAAGTAGGCTTTTAAAAATCCTTAAAAAAAAAGCCTGGAAAATAGGATCCTGTGCTGAACTTTTAAAGTGACGCTTACAATCAAGAGAATGTCAGATATCTTGGCACATGAGGAATGCAGCTATAACTGCACTATGCCCAGTTCTAATCAGTTTATGGCACCTGACTGGGTGCCAAAACAATATTGCAAATCAAAAAAGACAAAGCGAGAAGGAGATGTTTCCCCAAACGTGTTGCTCAGTTACCTGGACAGTACACAGTTAACATTTAAGAGCATCTGAGCATTCCACAGGTTTCCCAGGTTCCACAGGTTTCATGGTTAAAAGCATGACTGACCTCTCAGAAGTGTAATCCAAAAGTGTGTGCATAGTTTATGGGCCAAATGTGCATCAATTGCATATCTAGCATCACTTTGCATATCTTTTAGTAATGTTTTCCTAGGCCAAATTGAACTAAAAGGTTTTGTCTGTTTTTGTCTATTTTAAAACAGAATTTAAAAAGGTAGCTAAACATAACAAAATGGTGACTAAACTGTGAAAAAGTGTGTCCTAAACATTACATGTGTTAAAACTTCCAATAGTGCAGCTCAGCCACTGCAGTGCATCAGCCATCATTCTTTTGTTTATACAACGGTATTACTTTTGTCTTTACTGAATAGCTATGATTTTTTTACATTTATGAATTGGTTTTCTTTCAAGTCAATAATACGAAATTCACAAAATTTTCATTAAATTCATGTGTGTAAGTGAAATAAATAAATTATTTATACTTTACACAATAACCCAATTATTGAAGTGCAGTAATCAATTATACAATTTACTTATATGAACATATATATTATACAAAATCCATATATGTAAATTAATAAAAACTCAGAAATTCTTGCTAAAAACAGCATTTTTCTGAATTAACTGGATTTTTATGAATGCCACATGTCTTATGTAAATGCTTTTGTGAATGACTTAGATTTAATTTACAAATAAATTCATTTATATCCAGTTTGAGTAATGAGGCCGACTGTGAATATCTTAGAGGCATTGACCTCCTTTACTCATTTTTATATTCAAAGCTTTTTTTAATCTTCTCAGATGTCTATTAGAGTCACTTTTCTAGGTCATGTTTATAAACCCTACCTTCAAATGAGTCTAAGGCACAGGGGATAATATATGAACAGCTTGCAGTATTCAGTAACCAGAAGAAAACTGAGTAAAGTGGCATTCTGTTGGCCTTAGTGCTAGTCCTCAGCTCACTCTCAGGCCTTCTGCTGAATGAAGTAAGTAGGAGTAGTTCCAGTTACAGGCAGATTGATTGTGTAACAGACCCAGAGTGCAACAATAAACTCTTCCAGCAGTGTGCAATAAAAGGACAGCAACTTGGTGCCTTCCTCCTGCCTATCACAGTCTTATCTTAGTATTTTACTGAGCTCTCCATGCTAATCAGCACTTTACTGCTGCTACAAGGTCATATGGTAAAGGTGGAAAGTAAAACTCTTATTGTACATTTGAGTACTGGTCACAAAATATAGCTTAATTAGTTTTAATTATAATGAGTTCATGCAAGATATAGTAAAATAACAATTTTGCCCTCAGATTGGACAGCTATAAACCATAAATGCTAATATACACCAAATAATCAGAAATCAGAAATCATAACTGTGCAATATACAATACAAATAACCACCAGCACAATCACCAGATGTTTTACTCTCTTATTCTATGGGTAAATTGATGTTTAGTCTGTATAGTTCAGAATTAACTATGTTGCTCATTCCTAACTCTGTTGTACATATATTAGGTATACATGGAGGCTTACTTTTTTCAAGAACAGCTGTTCAGTTCCTGGAGCAGCACGTGAGGCAGTGTGATAGAGCAGCTACTCCAGCTATAAACAACTAAATCTTATCTCACCTCAGACTTTCATGTAACTCATATAACACATGCACTCTATTAATTCCATCTGTGCTGGTTTATCTCTCATTCTCTCTCTTAGTCTTACATTAGCATTTAAGAGCAGAAACAGAAGCTGAAAAAGGTGTTAAAACTTGAAGTGGAAATACATTTCCTGAACACATGAAAAAAAACATGAAAAGCAAGTTTGGACAGCACAGGCTTATTTGCTACAGTGCGAAAGCAAGAGCTGTTACTGGCTTGATAATTGTCTATTGAAAGTCGACTGTCTTCTTTTTACAAATGACCAAGTGTAAATTGTTTAACTCAGTCTTGTGATGTTCTAAGTGTTATTCACAATGGATAGAGTTTTTTTCTTGTTTATGTCACGTTTCTGGCGCCTTTGCGGCATGGTTGAGACACAAGTGCAGGATCGGGACACGGACGTGAAAGCTGTATAGTGTTTATTAAAAACACAACGGGCAAAGGTACAAAATCGATAGGCAGAAGTGTAATCCAATACACAGAAAAGGGTCGAGCGATCAGCAAACAGAGCAAACCCCCCCCAAAGTCGAATTTTGCCATGGTAAGGGTGTGGGTAAAACCTCAGGTAGGAACTTGGGCAAAGAAGCAGGCTTGGCTGGGCAACCTGGAACAGGAGCAGGTTCAGTGAGTTGTGCTGAGAGTTGAGCAGACTCGGAGAGTTGCGCGGGAACAGGAGCAGGCTTGGAGAGTTGTGCTGAGACTTGAGCAGGCTCGGAGAGATGCGCTGAGAGTTGAGCAGGCTCGGAGAGATGCGCTGAGGGTTGAGCAGGCTCGGAGAGTTGCGCTGAGGATTGAGCAGGCTCGGAGAGATGCGCTGAGAGTTGAGCAGGCTCGGAGAGTTGTGCTGAGGGTTGAGCAGGCTCGGAGAGATGCGCTGAGGGTTGAGCAGGCTCGGAGAGTTGCGCTGAGAGTTGAGCAGGCTCGGAGAGTTGCGCTGAGGATTGAGCAAGCTCGGAGAGATGCGCTGAGGGTTGAGCAGGCTCGGAGAGTTGCGCTGAGGATTGAGCAAGCTCGGAGAGATGCGCTGAGGGTTGAGCAGGCTCGGAGAGTTGTGCTGAGGGTTGAGCAGGCTCGGAGAGATGTGCTGAGGGTTGAGCAGGCTCGGAGAGTTGCGCTGAGAGTTGAGCAGGCTCGGAGAGTTGCGCTGAGACTTGAGCAGGCTCTGAGATTTGCGCTGACACTTGAGCAGGCTCGGAGATTTGCATGGGAACAGGCACTGAGATTTGCGTGGGAACAGGCGCTGAGATTTGCGCGGGAACAGTCTCTGTGACCTCGGCAGGAGCAGTCTCTGTGACCTCGGCAGGAGCAGTCTCTGTGACTTGAGCTTTCATTGGAACGGGCACTGCGACTGAGAGAAGAACAGGCTCTCTGATTTGTGCTTTCACTAGGATAAGCTCTGTGACTTGTGCTCTTACTGGAACAGGAGTGGGTTCCATAACTTTTACAGTTTCTTTGATGTCTAAGAGAACAATTTTAGCGACTCGAGCCAGAATGGGTGCTTTAGCCAGAACTGGAACAGTGACGAGTGCTGGCACAGTTTCCGTGGCCATGAAGGGAACAGTCTCTGTTTCCATGAAGTGAACGATCTCTGTGGCCATGATTGAAGAGGGCTCTGGCCCAGTGACTGCAACAGGAATAAGCTCCATGTGAGCGACTTTGGCTTTAACAGGAGTGGAACTGGAACTGGAACTGGAGCGAGCTCCGTGAGAGAGACTTTGGCAGAGACGGGAGCGGGCTCGGAGAGAGAGGCTGTGACTTGCGAAGCTTCTGACCCTTGTGGCGATCCATACTTGGGTTCAGATGGAGTATTTGTCACAAACTCTGGATGAAGAGAGAACTGGAACTGGAGCAAGCTCTGTGAGAGCGACTTTGGCAGAGACGGGAGCGGGCTCGGAGAGAGAGGCTGTGACTTGCGTAGCTTCTGACCCTTGTGGCAATCCATACTTGGGTTCAGATGGAGTATTTGTCACAAACTCTGGATGAAGAGAGAACAGGAACAGGAGCGGGCTCCATGAGAGCAACATGGGCTGAGACGGGAGTGAGCTCGGAGAGAGAGGCTGTGACTTTCATAGCTTCTGACCCTTATAGCGATCCATGCTTGGGTCCAGCCAGAGTATTTGTCACAGGCTCTGACGAAGGTGTTGCCCCTGGTGCGGTTTTGGACTCGAGTGTGGACTTGGACTTGGACTCTAGTGTGGACTTGGACTTGGACATTCCAAGGACATTTCGGACATTTGATGGGGCTTCAGAGCAAAAACCTCTTCTCTGGCCATTAGATGGGGCTTAAGAGCGAAAGCCTCTTTTTTGGCCATTAGAGGGAGCTTTGGAGCGGTTGCCTCATTTTTAGCCTGCAGAAGAAACTCTGGAGTGCCCTCGTCGCTGCACTTATCCTGGTCCGTTTGCTGGGACAGCTCCTCGGTGCAGTCAGCCCCCCCAAAAATTTTCTTGGGGTTGTTCCCTCTGCAGGGCCTCTGGAGCAATCTTGGGAGCGGTTGCCTCTTTCTTTGCCCCTGGAGGGGGCTCTGGGGCGGTTGCCTCCTGATTAAAGCCATCATGGAATATGCCGGAATGCCTCCCCAAAGTCTCTAGGGTTTTGCAAATAATAATGTTTTGTTCTGATAATTTCCTCTGCAAACAGGCGTGCAGGTCCAGTTAGCCATCGTATCATGCACGTCATCTATATGGGGTCTGAAGGTTTAGGCTCCACCAAATTCTCCCGGAACAAATGGCAGTGGAGTAGGAAGATGACGGGAGTGTCCTTCACCCCATCGTACAGCTCAGGTGGTTCCATTCCCCATTGTTGCAGAAACAGGGTCGGGATTGTCATCTTGTAGCCACCCCGAAGCCATGGTAATCCTGCTGCATCTCTGTTTCAGCGAAGCATTCTATAATGTTTCTGGTGCCTTCGCGGCATGGTTGAGACACAAGTGCAGGATCAGGACATGGAAGTGAAAGCTGTATAGTGTTTATTAAAAACACTACAGGCAAAGGTACAAAATTGATAGGCAGAAGAGTAATTCAATACACAGAAAAGGGTCGAGCGATCAGCAAACAGAGTATACAGATATTCCAAAGAGTAGTCAGAAGACGGAAAGTAGAGTCAAAACACCAATAAACAATCACGGGTAATATAACGCTCGGCTGACAACACGATGGCCAGTCAAATGCTTCGCAAGGACGAAGCTCAAAAGGCAGTCCTTTTAAGCTCGGGTAATTAGTCCGTGCAAATGAGATACACCTGTCTCCCCTTATCAGTCCTCGTGGCTGGGAGCAAGTGCTAACGGGAACTGTAGTCTGTGTAGTTTCCGTCGACCTTTGGAAGTGCGCGCTTCCACTTTGAGAGCGACGGAGATGAAGAGCACTTCACACGTTTGGCCGAGATTTCACGGCTCATGAATAAGGAAGAATAATTTTACATTTATGTCATTTAGCAGATGCCGTTATCCAGAGTGACATACATATGTCTCAATTATACAAATGAGCAGTTGAGGGTTAAGGGCCTTGCTCAAGGGCCCAGAAGTGATAGCTTGGCAGTGCTGGGATTTAAACTCACAACCTTCCGATCACTAGTCCAATATATTAACCACTAAGGTACTACTGCCGCTGTTTAGTCTTACACAACATGCTAAGCAGGTGTAGCTGTTAAATATAACCCTTGTAACATCCATCCATTATCTATACCGCTTTATCCATCTGGAGCCAATCCCAGCATCTTCGGGCGAGAGGCGGGGTACACCCTGGGCAGGT
>JAQQZU010000009.1:12477091-12492335 GCA_030068025.1 Parauchenoglanis punctatus | reverse complement strand
ACATATATGAGTTAATCATTCCCATTTTGCACACACCAGGGCTATAGCTCAGTGAGCTAAAGCCCACACCCGAAGCGTCTGAGAGCGCTGGTTCCGATCCCCACCGTAGCAAGGTCACTCTCGAGCCCTGTTGCACAAGCACTTCATTCATTCATGCATCTTGGTTCCATTAACATCAGGCTCATTTGGGCTGGGAGGTTAGGGTTCCCATTCATTAACCACCTCGGGAATCCTTCCCCATAACAGTTACCATGCCTCTGGTTGATATGGTTTTAGCTGCAATATGCATTGGTCTCAATAATCCACTAACAGTACAGAATTGTTTGCCTGTGTGAAAGTCAAATTAATATTAGCCACAAAAAACAGCCATCTTTACAAAAATTGGGTTTGAAATTTTTATTTTGTGTTTAGTAGTTAAATGTTAGTTGATGCTTTATGAATGGCATTTTCTTTTTTTTTTTTTATAAATCTTTTCTCTTTGCTTTATTTTTCAGAGATCAGCCACAGCCCAAGAGGAGGGACAGGAAAATCCAAAAGATAACCAATGCCATAAGAGCCTTTGCCTTAACTAATCTCATCCTTGTTGGGTTTGGCATTGCCTGTCTTATCCCTATCCTCCAACTGCAGGTAAGTGAATGCAACTGTTTCTGTTCCCAGAAATGAAAAACTGTTCTTAGATTACTTTCCCGTACATGAACACTGCCTTGAATCAGAGGCAAGTGGTTGTGAGCATTAGCTTAATCTTTATTCAAGATTGTTGTTAATATTTATTAAAGGTTTTCCAATTGAGCAGACAGAATTGTGGTTAAAAAAACAAAACAAGTACAGGTCAAACAATCTTTAAACAGAGAAATATAGTGAAGCCAGCACAAAACCAAGAAAACACTCAGCAAACAATGATTCAAGTCACTATTTGAAAAGATAGCAAATCCTTACAAAGGACAGAACAATGCTTAAATACACAGAGTTGATTGAGAATAAACAGGAAACAGGTGCGTCATTGTTCAGGTGAATGTGAGTGTTGTAAAGTCCGGGCTGGATGTGGAATGAAGTCTGGGCTGGGCTTGGAATGAAGAATGGAAATAGTTGTGACAAACACTCACAATAAGCAGCATAAATCTGCTCTTTTATTGTTCCCTAAACTTAAACATGTAGTATCACCATGTAATCTACAGTTATGCCAACTTTCCCTATAAATTAACATCATTGCCTTGAGTCTGTAATTTTTGTACATTGTCTCCTCCCAGAGGATAAAGTGCCCAAATGCTTTACAAATAACACAGTATTAACAATTAACTTGTGTATATACATAGGTAGATGGCTTGAAATGAACACTTCATTACGACCGGGCTTTGTGTCTCTATGCTCTTGTGTGCTTTCCTCATGTACCATTCTCCCATCATAATGATTTCTATACAGTTTCTCAGTTCTCATCTTGCAAAAGCTTAGGCCACATGCAGCAATAATTATTTATTTTCCAACAATAATTAATGAAGGAATTCACTCAGTTTTTAAATACAAGTTGTTACCTTTTTGGTTATTGAAAGACTGACTGACTGTATAGTTAATGTGATGTCAACAATAAAATGTGTTCATTAAACATGTGTTCATTAGCACCCTAACTCACTTAGATACATAGGATTAAATGACACATTGAAAGAGTGGTGATAGAAACTCTGATCTTAACCAACATTCTCTTTCACCAGATGCTCTCTTTTGTTCTGCATACCATTGTCAGAGGTTTTATCCACTCAGCTATTGGAGGACTTTATGCCGCTGTGTAAGTTTGCTACTTTTAAGTGAAACCTTAAGAATCACTGTCAGTGTAGTTCTCCTGGTTCCAATGTAGGAATTAACCATTCTTATGTATGTGCATATTTTTATTTCTTTACAGCTACCCATCTTCTCAATTCGGAACCCTGACAGGGATGCAGTCTCTAATTAGTGCCCTTTTTGCCCTGCTCCAGCAACCTCTTTTTATGGCAATGATGGGGCCACTGGAGGGAAATCCACTCTGGGTATGAACACACACTATCCGAAAGAACTGCACCCTTAAACAGAGTAATAGTAGGAATCCCCAGCCTATGAAGTGTTGTGATCTCAGATCTCTACAATTACAAAATGGTGTTGTAGAATTTGTTGAATCCCTTCTCTTTTCTCTTCTCTGTCTTTGTGTATCTGTTCAAGGTGGATGTGGGTCTCCTCGCCCTCAGCATGCTAGGATTCCTGTTGCCCCTTTACCTTCTGTGTTTCCGTAAAAACCTCCACCAAAAGAGGAAAGAGAAAGAAAACGATGCCAAGATCTACATCAAAATCAACGGCAGTAACAAGACAGAGGCCTTCGTCTAGACCAAGGCCAGACCCAGAAACTAAAGCAAGGAAATACAGAGACAGAGAGAATGTGTGTCATTTTTATGATATATACATTCTCATACACTCATGCACATGGCTCTTGCTAAGAGGTTCAAGTGAACTAATAATGCTCTGTTGGAAACTGATATATCATCAATCTGAACTCACGCTGACAACAACAACAACAAAAAGAAAGACATGTAAAAAAGAAGTGGAATTAGAGAAGAGTTGTGTGTTCAACCATATAATTTTCTATCTTCCCTAGAATTCTAACTCTGTTCAAAGTGTCTGATGTGTGGAGAAAAAAAACCATTTGCACATTCATGTTCTGCTGCCTAACTCTTGGTGCCTTAAAAATGTACAGTGCAAGAATACAGAGAATGGTAATGAGAGATTTATATTTATATGAGTTAATAAGGATGCATTAAACAAGCTGGTCCATATGAGTTGGCTGAATGAATTGTGAATAGTAGTATCTACATTTCTGACCCACTTTCATTTAGAGCCTCATTCAGAAATTCGATAACAACAAAAATCATTCAAGAAGTGCATTTTAAACTCAATAAGTGCCTTCCTTCTGTCTTTGGATGGGTTTAAAAATCCTGGCCTGTGTCACTCCCTAGAGGCAAAAGTAGGAAATGCTAAACTTCAAACCTGGTTAGTGTGCTGTATTCTTCTGATGGACAGCACCGAATGGAGGCAGTATTTGACCCAAACTGACATGTTTCTTCCTGGTTCTAAAGATTATAACGGGTACAGTAAATTAACAGGTGCTATGGAAGATCTACCCGTCAGGAATCTTATTTATTTACAATGAAGCATGCCATCAAATCCATAATATATTGGATTACATTTTTTTAAATAAAATTTTGTAATACAGAAAAGCATAAACCATGCACATAGTTGTCCATATGTTTTTTGGTTGTAGTGAAAACCTGACTTAGGCAATAAGCCTTATGCATATATTGTAGGTTTCTATACATTCACACATTTGTGTATTGTAAATACCTGAAGGTGGCTTTACTCTTTCACACAGTTTGTGACTGGAGTAAATGTTTGCTACTTTCATCCACCTTTTACTGGGAAATACAGCACTTTTATTTTTTACATATCTTTCAAATCCTTACATTCCCCTATATATGTCCCTTTTGAGTTTTTGGAATTCTGTTGATATCTTATGGACTGTAGTTTTTTTAATTGTCAGACAGGGATTATTAAAGGTAATTTCTCCTCTAACAGCAGTGCCTCAAAGCACAAAAAAAATTGGGAGACATTTATACTATTTAAAATTTGAGAAGTGTGCAATGTTGACATGCTCTGGACTGTGTATTTATTTGCTCTATTTCTTTATTTTAAGCTTTATATCCAAGCAACATGCTTCACCTCTTTAGTTTGCTAACCAGCAAGCAACTCCTGTCCATTTATAATATTTTTTTTGTTGTTATTTGAAGTATTAATATTGAACAACTACATCAAATAAAATGTGGCTTTTCTCATTGCTTACTTTGCCTTTATTTCCTTTAATGGAATTGTCTGTACATGTCAGAATGCAATTTCCCATACAATTGAAAAGATCCAATTCTGGAAAATAAGAGAAAGAGTTTCTTTCCTATAATTATTTTAAAGACATCAAGACAAAGTCATTCAGTCAAACTGATAGATAAATGTAGGTAATGGACATTTTATGAGCAGTATGGAGTTTTACATGTGTAATATATTGTTTGTGACATATATATGTTAATATGCTTTTAAATATAAAATGATCAGATTTAAAATAAACACAACTGAGTATCTAATACTGTTTCTGTAGAACGTCACAGTTACATTTATTCAATTAGTAAATGATCTTAAGAAAAATGAGACATAATACAACTCAACAAATTAGCTTAGCCATTAATGGACAGTGACAAAGTCACTGCTCATTGCAAATTTTTTCTAGTACTATTATTTTTTGTGAAGATTTTATCCTGCTACCACATGGATTGCCAATTAAGTGAGAAGTTTTTTCATGATGGTTTGCTGACAGCACAAAACAATGTTGTCCACCTGCTCATTTTTACATCTCTTGACATAGAAGGATGTTGCCAGTTCTCAGTAGGTAGTGTGTGAGGCCAGAAGCAGAGAAAAGACAATGAAATAGATATGCTCTCTCGTATTGATCTGCCAAAAAATATAAGCCCATAATTACATAAACATTTGAGAAAATATAATTTTTTTGCCTTACTTCTATTCCGGTAACACATTCTGTACCAATAGATGAGCTGTCTGTTTGGAGAAATTTGAGGAAGTGCATATATGGAATCTAAATTTGTACTTCTTGTACTCTTCACATTATAAGAAAAGAAACAAACAAAACTTCTCACAATTATATACCCTCCTTCAATTCTATGCTTTTATTTATCAGGCCCTAAATAACAATGTGTGAATACATCAGTAGTTAATTGATGTTTGAGGACATCTGTTTATGCACAGCTCTCTTAAGATCCTTCTACGGCATCTCAGTGGAATTGAAGTATGGACTTTGATGTTGACCAGACAAGTATGAACTTTGATTTTTTCTTCAGACATTCAAATGTTGATTTGCTGGTGTTCGGATAATTGTCCTGTTGAATGATTCAATTTGACCCAACTTAAGCTGTTGGACAGATGGCATCATATTTGTCTCAAGAATATTCTGTAATAAAGTGGAGTTTATTATAGAGGTTCCCAGGTCCTGTCCCTACAAAACAAGTCCAAATCATCACCCCTCCAAAACCATCCTTGACAGTAGGTATGAAGTGTTTTCAGTGATATGTAAAAACA
The DNA here is from genome assembly GCA_030068025.1 of Parauchenoglanis punctatus. Taxonomy (NCBI): domain Eukaryota; kingdom Metazoa; phylum Chordata; class Actinopteri; order Siluriformes; family Auchenoglanididae; genus Parauchenoglanis; species Parauchenoglanis punctatus. Next base: position 12,487,181 of record JAQQZU010000009.1, on the reverse strand, counting down.
TTTGGAGTTTGCCTCAGCATGTGGCAAACTCCCCAAACACGTGGAAGCTGGTTCTCTGGTCAGCTGACTAAAGGCCATCAAGGGAAACCCTACGTGTGGTGTAAGCCCAACACGTCCCATTACCTTGTGAACACCATTCCCAAAGTGAAGCATGGTAGTGGCAGCATCGTGCGGTGTTCACACTTTTCTTCGACAGGGACTGGAAAACTGGTCAGGATTAAATTAAAAACTTCCCAAACAAACAACCCAACACACACACACGAAATTAAAATTTTGATTTTTGAAGAATAACCATAGTTGAAAAATGCAGCAACACATCACTGCCTGTGATAAAAAATCTTTACTACTTTACAACCAGATATGGAAGTTCTGATGTTGCTTGATCATTCTTCTTCTTCTTCTTCTTCTTCTTCTTATTATTATTATTATTATGTGGCACAGTGGCACAGCAGGTAGCATTCCTGCCTCACAGATCCACGGTAGCTGGTCTGATCCTGATCTCAGAATACTGTCTTTGTGGACAATTTTGTATGTTCTTAGTCTGTCCACATGGGTTTCTTCTGGGTTTCTCTGGAGTCCACCTACCTCCTTAATGTGGCGGTAGGTGAATTGGCTACTAATCACCAACATTTCGTTTGGTTGAGAGAGAGAGAGAGAGAGAGAGAGAGAGAGAGAGAGAGAGAGAGAGTATTATGCAGACATGATATAATGCTATAAACAGATGCAGGTTTTCCTGTTACATAATTTCTGGCAGCTCTTTAGTGGAGATCAGTGAGCCTTACAGTCCTCCAACCAGATGCAATCCCTCACTGGCACAGTTTACACGTGAAACCTGCAGACGGTTTAACACAAAATCCCCCATAGGTGTACAAACAGAGTGAGACGAATAATATACTGTAATTACAATATAGTAATATAACAGTTCAAGGACTTCTGTGTGAAATGTGACGTTCAACACGATGAATTACCACATGCCAATAAATACGACCTGAAATTCTGTTTTTTGATAAGCTAAGTATTTATATGTACCTAGAGTCCCCCCGTGGTGTGACGTCACGCTGCCTACGCCATGGCTCCAGCTTGTGCGAATAGGGCGAGTGCGCCGCGCCCCCTCGGCCCCGATCAGGAAGCGGAGCGGAGAGAAAGCGCTGGCTATAGAATGACACAGAAGCAGTGCTGAGCTTTAGGACAGACTGCGGCTAAACCTAGGATCAGCTCCAGCACGGCATCACAGCGTCATCTCACCAAAACACACAGCAACGACAAAAATGCTCATCAAAGAATTGTAAGTAGGCGGTTTTTTTTTATTTTATTTTTTTTATTATTTCTTATTGTTGTGTTGGGAAAGGGCAGCATCCTACGGCTGAGCAGCGCAGGTGGACTGGAGTTTCTCTGCTCCAGGCCATGGCGACATTGTAAAACCCGACTTTGATGTCAGATCTCGTGAAATGTATACCTGCTTTTGATTGACATATTGTCCAAATACACACTATTGACCTGATCCTAATAGTCACGGTGTCCAGCCTGCGTTCATTTTCATGTCGCTTGTAATTTTTCCTTGTTGGCTTGAAGACAGCGGGTGTTTTGACAACTCATTTTTTAATCTGCTGTATTTATCCTTTTATTGCAGAGCACTTTACTGCAGTTTATGATAGCTAGGCTATTCCGTTAATGAAGGAAAATCTCGATTAAACCTTGTACACTGCACAGTAACCAGTACACTTACACTACACACAGTGTTCCTAAATTCACTGTATTTTAGGAACTCGTTTTTTTTTTAAACTTCACATTATTGACATTTCGTTACATCTTTTGTAGCCTATGTTAGCATATAATGCTAGGGCTTTTCGTCCTCCTTTTTGAACGTGTGTAATTTGAGAAGCTGTGTTTGTTGGTCTAGCATCGAATGATGCACTACATAACCAAACACAGCCTATCTACCGGCATCCTGACGTGTGGAAATGAACGCGCTCCCTTCTTTAGGCTACCAGCGGGGACATATGGTTTATCAAGGTCATTACCGTGATGAAGTTATAAAAAAAGGTTGAATCACAAGAACTCCTCTATAATATCAAACCTAAATTAGGCTACGAGAAAATGTGTGATGCATGTTAAATACGACCTCGTCAGTATTGTGGATTATTCGTTTGGAGCGTGAGGAAGGCTGACGGAGATCTGCTCGAGCACGGAGCACAGTCCGAGACTGTGATTGGTCCGTTCGGGCTCGTGCGTTGTAGATGAAACGCACTCAAGGACCTCACGCGCGCTGGAGTCCTGAGCTATGGCTGCTGAGGTCGTAACCTACTACTGTGACGTAGCCTACTGTGTAGTATTAGCGGGCCTAGTGTATGGATTGTGACGTGGATTTCTAACTGCTTGTTTTTTTCTCGTCTTCCGCACCCTAGATTTAAAGGTCACGAGCTATAGGGATTAGAATTTTGAATGGATGTATGCTGTTGTTGCTTTTTTACAAAAGCGTGTGTGGTGTTCAGCAAAGAAAAGCTTGCCTTTCTTCTTCAAGAAATAGTAAAATATTAATAACTTTCAGTAAAAACTTTGGATGTATATATGATGAATTTGAGACTTTGGACGAAAAAGCCTATTTCAAACCCAATCAATAGATTTTTGCTTCTTCTTATCTTTACTGTTAGTGAAACCCTGCTTTGAAGGGTCCTACATAAATTAGTTTCCCCTAGACCATTTTGCATGTGTAGTTGTGAGTTGTACATGGTGCAGTGGAAAGCCTTTGCCCCCTCACAGCTTTAGGGTCCTGGGTTAGATCCTTAGCTTAGGGTTACTGTCTTTGTGGAGTTTCTGTTCACGTTCTCCTCATGTCCATGTGGGTTTCCTCCAGGTCCTCCAGTTTACTCCCACCACCCAAAAACATGCATGTAGGTGGACTGGCTACACTCAATTGCCAATAGGTGCAAATGATTGTGTGTATGGTGCCCTGTCATGCACAGGGTATATTTCCATCTCATGCCCAGTGTTCCCTGGATAGGTTCCAGGTCTAGTATGACCCTGACCAGGAGGATAAAGATGTTACTGAAGATGATTTAATGACTGAGTATGTAATTCGACTGTATATAGGCTATTTGTGATTTACTAATTGTTTTAGCACCCCCACCCGAAAAAACCCCCCACCTCTAACTTTTGCACTGATTGTGGATCTGACACTGGCTTTTTGTATGTGCTGTCCATGGTACTTGATTTTGCTTGGTTGGTAGCACAGGTTAAAACAAATTTTGTTAATTTGCATGAAAGCCAAATATAATTTTGACTCATACCATCCCGTCTGAATTAGGTTAATTTGCTTCACTTCAAGGTCACAGTCATATTGGGCATGAGCATGGTTTTGGAATTTGGGCACGTAATCATGCTTCAGGTTATGTGGAATTTATGTGCATCAGAGTGACAGTGATTTCGGTCTACTCAGTCCTCTTATGAACCCTGATACGTTCCTTGCTGGACTGGGCCATCAGCCATATTATTTTCAAATGTGTAAGACTAAAAGTAAAAAAACTGGAATCAAAGGGAGTGGTTGTGCAAAAAGTAAATCCATGCATTTAGGCAGCTTGGTACTGTGACTCAGATAGATGTTCATAATGCAGGAGATTGTGGTGTCATGTAGGCAGAAGAGAACAGAGACATCGGATCTCCTATGGTGACCGCTAGTGACTGTGCAGACTATAGAGGCGTTCAGGCAGAGAAGGTGACTCCTGCTGGTGTACAGTAAATTTTACATCACAACACCAGCAGCCACAGACAACTTGAAAGCATCCTCTCTCACTATGAGCACTGGAGCTGAACTAGTCAGCACACTTTGTGTCAGAAGTGTGGCCATGTTTGGCAGTGAAGAGACAGCTGGGAGAAGTTTTTGGTGCTTGATGTCATAAGACAGACAGGAATGTACATGTTAAGTCTAAAGCCAGTGAGCCACTGGTGTCGTCTTACTCCTGAAGAGTATTGATAAAAAATGCAGGCAGTGCAGAATGAACTACACTGCCAGTGCCAAAAAGAAGTACAAATAGCATATTTCAAGTGCACTTTTGCAAGTTTCTGTGTAAGAGATTATTTGAAAGTCTAGTTTATAGATTATAACATACAACCTAAATGGAGCTAACGAGTGTTGGATCACTTCAGAAAAAGTAGTAAAACGGGACGGAATAGGGCCATTTAAGAATAGTGTTAAAGATGGGATGAATTGAAGTTGGTTTGAGCACAAGGAATGAATAATTTAACCTATGGCCATGAACATTTACTCAGCCAGACACCTCTGAAAAAATTGTTTGCATATGCAAAGTATCCAGACTTCATGGTCACACTGGCATGACCTGTCTGCATTTCTCATGTCACTGGTATAAGAAAACCACGCTATGAGAAACTATGGTAAAGATCATGATTTTATGTCTTCCAGTTTCAACTAAATATTAATTAAGCAAGCAAGTAGACTCAGAACTATGTGCTAAGGCCTCCCCCCTACATTTGATATACCAGAAGCTTTTTTTTAACTACCTGTAAGGAAAACTCTCTGAGACCAGTCTTAAGCACAGATTCAATTAGACTCCACATTATTTTGTAGAACTGTATTGACTACCATAATGGTGGTGCTGATGTGTATGATAGTGAGGCCATTGCTGAAAATGATGAGGCAGAGATGTTGGTGATTGAAACAATGAAAATAGTGAAATAATGCTGATGACATTGGCAACATTAACATTAGATGAATACTTTTATTCTGGCTGGTTTGTAATCTGTATTTTTTTCCTCTTTTCATTTCAGTCGAGTGATCCTACCCATTTCTGTGGAGGAGGTAAGTGCTAAGTATGCACTCATTTTTTGTGTGTGTGTTTGTTCGCGTATGTTGTGTGAAGAAAGATTTTGCATAGCGAATTCATTCTTCATACTGACTGCAAAAAACCTTAGAGTCATGATTTCTTTGCTTGTTCACAAAGGCTTTCCTTTGTCATTTCGAATCAGATCACTCTCATGCATGTCAGTGAGCTGTCTATTAGTCAGCTCTACAGGGAGTGAGTCCTTTCACTTGGTCTTGCTATGTGGTCTTTGTACATACTGTAAAAAAATGACTAAATTACTGACTATCTCTCTGCCTGCTAATATTCAAAAACTGTGTCAGCAGTTTTAGCCTCAATAGCAACTCTTTCTGACTTTACAATTTAATAATCCAAATTTAGCCACACAGTACACTAGTCAAGACATGTTTTCAAATTGCATACCTTTCCCCTTTCATTAAATATTGTGTTCCTGTCTTACTCATCTTCTATGTTCCTGTCACTGTCTCTTTATCTCCTATGATTTTTAGCATATCACTCAATTCAGTGGTTGCCTGGTGTTGAATTGCCAATGAGCTATCTGATATCGCTCTATGTCCTGCTCTTTCTGTTTCTCTCTCTCTCATGCTTCCTACCTTTCCATGCATTCATTTCTGTCTTTAAACCTTCATTCATGCCTGTCAGTTAGTATGTACAGTATAATTATGGTAATTAAAATTGTATAATTGTCCTATGCAATCTACAGCAAATATACATAGAAACACACACACACCAGACTAATATTTACTGGCTTGAATACTGGGAAAATCCCCTCCTGATGATGAATCAGTATAATTGAGGGATGGAATATTAGATTTTGTTTCTCTAACTAATGCTGGGGGAATCCAGATATTAACAGAACAGAAAGTTACTGCCAGGAAGCTGAAGGTCTTATTGGACATAAATGCATAATTGTGTTTGCATCCTTTCAGTTGTTCATGTACGTGATTTACTTTGGCAACAGAAATGACTCATTTTATGACTTTTTAATAACAACTGTATAAATAGCAAGCGGTCCCAAATAATGACAATAAGTAACTTAACTAATAAAACACAAAAAACAAAGGCCATGTCATGTGTCCCAGGATATATATACAAACTTAAATGCAGCTAAATGGGTGACAAGAGAAAAGTTAAAAATTATCTAGCCACATACGTATAGCGTTGTTAGCTAGCTATCATCCACTTCAGTTTGACTCCTTGTGAGACTCATATTTTTGTTTCCAGTTTTTCTCCACAATTTTGTCACCTGCCAATTCCCATCCATCAGCCAGTTTTCTCCTATTCTACAACAAATACCAACTGGGGAGGGTGAAGGTTATGTGATTCCTTCAAGACACATGAAGCTATCCAATCACATGTATTTGCTCATGCTGACCCACAATGTGGTGTAACTCATGCTGAGGAAATTTGCCCTGTTATGCATATATGAGCTCACAGATGGCCATGATTGACCGGTGTGACTGTGATTGACAGGGGAAAGGAGACATGGTCAACATCGACATGGTGAATTTTTCTCCCTTGGCTCACAGCCATGGATGGCTTTGGCATCAGTGGCATTTGTACTCATGATCTCTCCACTCATTTAATGTTCTGGGAAATGGTACCTGTGTGCACTGCACTTCACAGGCATATTTTAACAGAATCTTTGATAAATTATCTTTGACAAAGCAACAAGCTATTATACCAAAAATAATTCAAACACTGTATCTGTAGGGATAGCTAAGATTTTGGTGAGAATTCCAAATGATTAGAAAATGTATTTGCATACAACTTGATAATCATAGAAAATTGTGAATTCAGCAAAATATAAGCTACTGAGGCTGAGTGATGCAATACTCTGCTATGTAACTTGACAAATAACCTATCAAATGGTAGCTTTATGACAGAATGCTTACTCCTTTAAGCTGCTTATGCCTGGGATAATGCCTGCACCTGTGTATGGGAGCATCTAAAGCTCATGCATGTAGTTTCATAAGAATTTTATATTTACACATTAGACAACCTAAATGCAAATAACAGATATTAAATATTCAGAAAAAATGTATTCTGAATGTAGCTAAATAATGTTTATTCTAGGCTGCAGTGTGGAGCTTAACCATTAAGTGATTTAATAAAGGGTTATGGAAAGAGATTTTTCAAATTAATTTTATTGGTCCATGACTTTTGTCTCAATGTAAAAAAGTACTGTAGAATTTGTAGTAATTTACCACCAGCACAGTTGAATGAAGAAATTATTAAATATATCTTATTTGCCTGAAGTTTTATTCAGAGTGACTTACAGGCTATATACAACTGTGAATGTTAAGGGCTTTGCCATGGCCAGCCATGGAAGCTTGGTGGTGCTCGGAGATAAACTCACAACCAACTGATCTGTATCCCAAATGAGTCACCACTTCTCTCAGCCATGGCTAATCCACTGCTTCCCTCATCTAGCATGCACTGATTCACTTGCACTAAAAGACTAATTTCAGTGCTTTACCAAATCAAAAGTTCTGCTTGCATCTAAACATATAAAAAAAGGATTTATGTTCACCTGAAATAGTTGCCAAAATACAAGGCACAAAAATTGATCCACTAATTTTCAGATGTTGACACAAAGAGACTCTTTACCATTCTCACTCCCATCCAACAATACAGTATATTATTTTTTGTGATATTTTACTGTAAACCGTTTTCCGCATTGTTTACAGCACAATCCTGTAAAATAATAGAAAATTATGTTGCTGTAAAATAAGTTTTATTAATTTACAGCAATTTTTAGAGTGCATTCCTGTAGTGAATTTGTGTAGTCTTAATGATGTATGAATTGCCATAATAAAACATGTTCATTCATTTTCATATTTGCCTGCATGTACCTTTTGGATTTTGAAAAGTTAGTCACATTACCAGTGTGCAATGACCTCACACAGTAAGATCAGCAGATTTAAATTAACACCTCTGGTGTAGATTGGAGAGAGCTGGAACATAGTGTACTTTGGAAAGCAGTTTATTTAAAGGTGTTAATTGAAGATTTTGCTTCACAGAAGTGGGTTTTGGCTGGTGGTTCTGTTTTAAGCTGTAGCTAAATCAATGTTAAAACGCAGTCAAATCATCAGCATGGTTGATAAAGAAATGGTTTACCTTCTATGTTACTACGCCCTTCCACTCCACTTCATTTTTTAAGGTTATACTATCTAGTTTGTTTAGTTTGCTGATTTGTCTGTTACTGATTTGTCTGTAAGTGTTTTTGACAAAGAGTCATGAAACTACCCAGAGACTCAGCAGACCTAATTGAAAAAGTGTTTACAGTAAATATAGGTTATTGTGATATATAGAATGCTACGGAATACAAAACGGGCTATTTGCTAAACTTCTATATGCTAAACTTACCTGTTTATTACCTGTACAAGCTCACCCATTAAGCTTTTTATTAATGTGTTCATTGTAATGCCTATACTCAACTGCCATGGTCAAAATTCTTCTTACTCTTCCCAACCTTGGAAAATTACATGGAATGCTAATAATGTGAATAGAATAAGTGATTAAAAATATTTGTATACTTAATTACACAGATTTTGTTTGTCATTCTGTATTTTTTGTTGAATGACTGTCCACATTATTATTTTGACCTGTTTAAAACATAATGATAGTAACTGAATTAACTATAAACCAAAAAGATATGAAAATAGAAATGACAAATAATCCCCTTCTTACATTTGTAAGATGTCTGAGGGGCCATACTAGCTTGCTGACACCTCTGTGAAAGTTTATGCAAATCAAACTAAACAACACAATATGGGTATTTCACTCCATATCATGATGCATTATGAGATTAAAACTGTGCACTGGATATTCCCTACTATGTCTTGGTCAGTATTACACAGTATACACTATACAAAACCCTAATATAATGCACAATATAGTGAACAGGGCATAGTTGTTAGTACACAGCTTCTGAATTATTAGGGCATAGTATGCAGCTACTGAATTATTCAGTAATTGCATTGAAACTAGTAATGTAATTATTTTTTTGTAATTATAATACAAAATTTATATATGTAATTATTTAGATACAGTATGTGGGGGCATTTTGTGGCATGGTTTATCTCCACTTGGTCCCTTAGAGGGAAGGGTCACTGCAAATCAGTACAAAGTAATTCTGGCTGATCACCTTTTTTATGTGATAATATATCATCCAACGTCAGTTACAAAGACTTGTAGAATCTATGCAAGGCAAAGTGAAACTGTTCTGGTGGACCAATACAATAATTAAGACACTTTATTTATTTGATCTTTTAATTTGTTACCTGTTCATATGCACATTAAACAGGAAAAAAAGACAACAAATAATAGCATTGTGGGAGACTTTAAATTATGTTGCCATCTTCCAAACAACATTAATCAAAGGCTCATAGTGAAAATATACAAATCAAAACTGTGTTTTAATTCACAATGGCAATAATACATGGTCAGCCAAAATGCATACATACGTCAGGAAAAGAAAAATGTGTGTAAATATTTTAATACTAAATTTTTTCGGACATCACAAGATTAATACAAGTTACCTTTGGCCTCTACAATTACAAGAGGTGCTCAAAGTGGTGGCCATTAGCTTCCAGACATTTATGTGTAGAAGTGTTCCTAAAGTGTGTATACATTTTTTTTCGCTGACTCTGTATACATGTACTGTAGGAAATGCATATTATGTGCAAGAAACAAAGTTACATAACATTTCACTTTGCTGCTTGTGACAGGATTTTTTTTATTTGGGTAATAAGGCTGGCAGGAAGGGAGCCAAACCCCAAATCCTGATCTTTTTCTTTGGAATGAAGGGGCATATTAAACCAATAAATCATTCACGTGAGATATGGCCCTGTAGACTAAAGAAGGCTGCAAATGAGTTCTTGTACATTTCATTCTTACTGCATCTCATTCCATCATGCTATCTCTGTCTTTGGTGATACATGCTTTCTGAAAATGTGTGAATCTCTCTCTCTCTCTCTCTCTCTCTCTCTCTCACACACACACACACACACACACACACACACACACACAAGCAGGCACTCACACACAAACAATATGTGTGTGTGTGTGTGTGTGTGAGTGTGTGTGTGTGTGTGTGTGTGTGTGTGTGTGAGCTGCACAGTGACATGGAGGGCTAGTGGACTAGGATTGGTTGGAAGATGTAGCCTTTGATTGGTTGGGACAGGATGATGCAGAGGATGATATTGGTGTAATATCTCAGGCTCAGTAATTCTCTCTCTCTCTCTTGCAGT
>JAQQZU010000009.1:12448392-12471240 GCA_030068025.1 Parauchenoglanis punctatus | reverse complement strand
GAACATAACAGAAAAGCACATTAACAAAACTAAAGCCCCAAATATACAAGAGAAACCCCAAATACAAAACCCATGGCTGAACGGCATGCCGGGAAACTTGCCCGCGACCCAAAGACGTCACAATATATATATGTATATATGATACAAGCACATCATGGATACTATGTGAGAGACCTGCTGGGTCACACAAGCCTCTTTTCAATCCATTTATGTCCTGCTGCTGTTGTTTTTTAGTAAAGTTCCATCATTTGTGAGAATGCTGGCACCAGCATCAGCTCTCAACATTCATGAGAAAGCCTGGAACGCTTACCCATACTGCCGCACAGGTAGCGCACGCACACAGACATACACACACACAATCACCCACTTCTATCTCTCTGTTAAATAATTAACTGATTGAGCAGAGTGGGAGTGGAGTTACAGAACAGGGAACTGAGGTTACCCTGATGGCACACACAAACACACACACAGACACACACAGACACACACACACACACAAACCCATACCTTTGTTTTACTATCCTTGTGAGGATATTCCATTGACATAATTAAATTAATGCAGCTAATTAATGCTATGCTACACCTAAACCTATTCCTAACCTTAACCTTAATAATATTTTGACTCTTTCAATATATAAATAAAATAATACCGGCATTATTGTTGAAATGACAACAGCAAAAGTTTTCCTCATGAGCAGTCAAATCTCCCAACAATATCAAAACTATCAGATATTCTTATCTTGTTTGAACAGGTCCCCACCAAAATATAAAAACATGCTCACATACACAAACTGCTTTGTATAGTTCTGTGTAGTATATTCTGTGCATGTGAACATATATTTTATAGAAAAATCTATTGTATATGCTATAAAATATATTATATTTGATGTGTCATTTCTCTTTCCTTGTCATTGCTCTCCCTCTCTACAGTAATCACAGTGAGTAGATGACTACCTATACTTCACCTCACACATATACAGGCCACTGCGCACACACACTCACACACACACACACACACCCACACACACCTATAAATGTCAAATATCACTTTACTGTGGTTTATGTAATGTACTATATATTAATAATAACAGTGCTCTTATCCTGCAGAACGAGTACATGAAAGAGAATTTCCTTATCAAGATAGAAACATGGCATAAACCTGACATGGGTCATCAGGAGAATGTAAGTGCCTTTTATTTGGCTGAAAGTTCACTTCTGGGGTCACACTTTCTCAGAAGAACCGAATGTGACTTTGTGTGTCTTTTGCTTGGCCGGTGCAGGTGCACGGTCTGGACCCTGACACCTGGAAGAAGGTCGATGTGGTGTATCTTGACATCGGTGACAGAAGTCAGGTGGAGCCAAAGGTAAGAACAGCCTTCGTGTCTGATTGATTAAACAATCAAGAAAGAAGAGGTCACATCATTGTAAACCCCTTGAATATGCAGAATATAGTTGAACAGTCTTGGATATAAACAAATTCACATGCAGTCACACAGTTGGAATGGAATTTATTTTGGCTTGCCTAAAAATACATATGCCAAAAAATGTAAATCATCATGACTCAGGGGACTTGTACGATTTCACTGCAGATTATAGAAAGTTACCAGAAAGCAAAGAGCTAATTTTGCTTTACGCTGTGCATCTCATTGCTTACCCTTATTTCTTACTCTTGTATATGCATTTCATGCCTTAACCAACCTTTTCTTGATCAAAACAGCGTTGATTATATATCATTATGTCACACTTCAATGATGCAGCAAGAAAATACCCTATTTCTACTTCTGATTGTTTTTTGATGCATTTATAGATGCCTGACTCCTATTATGTGGCATTTTATAATATATTATATAACACCTAATAGCTTGTGAGCAAGCAGATTTTTTTTTCAATTTAAAATAAGATACTATTTATTTTTATCTATTTTACTCGTAGTCTAAATATCTCAAAACATTTAGATGTTCCCTAGCCTTTGTGAATTAAATTCATTGTGGATAAATAAATGAAAATACATTAAATCTATTAGCCTTATTTGTCTTTACCAAAACAGGAACTTCCAAGGAAATTCTGGCATTTAGTATGATCATCAGATCATCTCAAATATGAGAATGATTAAGTCCAGATTAAGTCCTGCCTAAAATATCTTTAGTTTAACATGTGTTTAAGAAAATCCTTATAAAACACTATAATATACAAACTACATACTGTATGTACTGTGCTTTTTTGTATATCTAAATAGCTAATGAGTTGAATTGCTTAAATATCTTTTAAATAGTTCTGTTCTTGACATGTAGGTAATTATTTATGAACAACATTGCTCTGATAGCATTAGATCTTACTCCTAGTCCAGGTGATCCCACCCCTTTCCTGGTCTAACGCAACTGACCTAGCCCATGAAAGTCTTCATAAGCAAGTGTTGTTTCTGGAGTCAGAAACCTCTACAGGACAGGACTCCAAAGCCACAGAAATAAATCACCAGACAGAGAATGAAGTGCCTGGCTCAAGGGTTCAGTGCATTCCGTTGTCCCCACTCAGTCATTTTGCAGCAGAATGAGTAAATTGGAGAAGTGAACATGTGATTTTGATGTGTAACGTGTGTGCTGTAATGCTGCCCCCTGCAGGACTACAAGCCAGAGGAAGATCCAGCCAGGTTTAAATCTTCAAAGACTGGCAGAGGACCCTTGGGGCCTGACTGGAAGGTGCACAATATACTACAAGATCTGTTCAAAGGAAAGATTTCTAAGAAGTTTCCCAGAGTTAAAAATATTATCCTCAAAAATAACTGTTTGTGCTCTATTTTGAGTGTACAAAGTAATGTGTTAGCAGAACTACAATGAAATTAAAGAAAAATTTACTGTTTTGACAGAGGGAGCAGACATTATCTGCTAATCTGAAAATTATCTAAAATTTTCTTCAATTTGAGTAAATTTTACTCTGGAAAATGTAATTTTGTTTTTATTATCAACTTTTTTTTTCTTTAACATTCATTTTGTGTCTGTGTGTGGTTGCAGAAAGAACTGCCTAAAAAGACAGACTGTCCACACATGTGTGCCTACAAACTAGTAACGGTGAAGTTCAAGTGGTGGGGACTGCAAAACAAAGTGGAGAACTTCATTCAGAAGGTGAGTTCTGGTGCATTTTAGTTCTGAGGCAATGCATATTTCTGCCTCAAACTATCCTTTGTAAAGCCTGCATCCTTTCATGCTCTACATCATCTGTGGGGTCTTCAAAAACAAGTGCAGATGAATTAAAATTCTTAGTAATTTTAGACGCAATTCCTCCAATATTTCAGAAAGCGTAATCTCAGCACACTAGAAACACTAACACTACAATCATGTAATTTGAGGCTAAAACCTACAGATCCCAGCCAAGACGTCAGTAGCTATTTGAACTAGAAGACAGTGTAAAATAAAAGGTAGATGACATAGAAGAAACAGAAATAAATGATCAACTTTATTTGCTACAATTCAAACAATTTTCAGGACGTTATTTTGCAAGTGTAACTTTTCAAGCTATAAGCTAGTCATGATTTAAAATAATGAAGCTACAGCTGAACTACCCATTAGCTAAAGTAAATGGTTACACCACTACTTTAACATTACTTAACAGTAAAATAATAATGATAAAAAAAGATAGATCTTACCACCTTTGGTTCCAGTAGGATCAGGAAAGCTAGTTTTGTTACACCATACCACTACTTGCTGAAAAATGTAACTAATTACTGCATTAAGTTGAAAATAGCTCATCTAATGCTACTAAAGTTCTAGTTACTCTAGTATCACCACTTCTTATAGCCAGATACGATACAACACTAATTGTAGGTTAGGTACTGTATAATAATATGATTTTTAAGCTAAATATTTAGGAATTATGTCATTTTGATTATTTGATTAATTAGCAAGGTGTCACGGCGCTCGCGCTGTCGAGGCATGGTGAGACACAATTGCAAGATCGAGACACAGAGGTAAAAGCAGTACGGTGTTTATTTAAAACACAACAGGCAGCGGTACAAATATGGCAGGCAAAATAGTAATCCACAATACAGGCTGGGGTCGAGTGATCGGCAAACTGAGTGACAGAGGGTAATCTAAAGAACAGTAGTCAAAGGCAGAAAACAAAGTCAAAACACAGAGAACAAACGCGGGTATCAAACGCTCAGCAGAGATAAGATGGGGCTAATCTAATGCTTCGCAAATACGAAGCGCATAAGGCCGTCCTTTTAAACATGGCTAATCAGTCCGTGAAATGAGATGCACCTCTATCCCATTGACAGTCCTCATGGCTTGGAGCAGGTGCTCATGGGAACTGTAGTCCATGTGATCTCCGTCAACATGTGGAAGTGCGTGCTCCAGCGACGGAGACGGAGCAAACACGGTGCGTGGGGCCGGGACTTCACGGCGCGCTGTGCGTGTTGCGAGGAGAGGGTCATGACACAAGGAGTCTATACAGTGTGTGTACAGTTTGTCCCAAAAGTCTGGATCCATAGACAATTATTTAGTTAAATACAGATATTCCAACAAATGGTCAAATTGAAGGCCTTGGACTTTACTACACTTGTGTATATGTTAAATTTGATCTTATATTGTTAGTTTCAAAGCCATCTTGGCTCTGAAATAAAAAGAAAAATATAAAATTTTATTATAAGGGAATGCCTATGGATTCAGACTTTTGTGACACTCTATACTACCTGTTAGTTCTCTTTACCCCATTTTATACTTATAGCTTAGAAAGTAAGCATCATTCATCCGGGTCAGACAGAATTAAAATGGTGTGGCCCTTTACTTTGTTTAATTCAAATTCTACTTTTTATTCCTGTGTCTTTGTTTTTGAACATTGGCAAAACTTTGCCCCTTCAAACGTTTGAGATATCAGACAGCCAATTTATAAAGACCTCAAACAGTGTTGTGGCATATTTTAGAATCAGGTGTAGCTATCTGAAGTGACATTTTGCTATTGCTGAGCAATTAGGGAGTGGCTAAGTGAAGAGTGCAGTCAAGCAGAAGAAACACTGGAACTATTTTGAGGAAAACAACATATGGGAATCCTCTAGTGTTTTTCAATCTTATCTCTGTCTACAACATCTATATGTCCAATTTCCCTGGACAGTGATTTAGACATGAAAAAAAAAGGAAAACCCATTAACTTGAAATGCAGTTGTAAATAAAGCATAGGGGTGGTTGTTGATTTTCTTCTATAAAGGAACATTTTAAGATGAGATAGATACAACAAAATGCATTACCAAAACTCTTCTCATAGAAATACAGTAAACAGTAAAAATAGTTTTATTACTGTTGTTACTGTTGTACGAAATTACTTACCAACACACTGCTTAGTTAGAAATGCATAACAACAAATATTTACCTCTCTGAAAGCTTAGATTATGCAGATTTACAGCTTAACTATATAAATTAATTAAAAAAAAAAGAATCATTAATCAAGGCCAATTTACATAAAATATGAGTTTGTGTAGATTTTCTTTCCTACATTTCAATTTGGTCACCTGCCAATTTCCACCCACCAGGCAGCTCTTTGATATCATATGACAGCTATCAAACAGGGAGGCTAACACATGCTTCCTCTGAGATATGTGAAGTCAGCAAACCACAATTTTTTCGAACTGTTGCTCATGCTGTGTCTCAGGGAAGCATGACAGGAGAGAGTGCTATCTGTCTTCTTCTGCTCACAGATACACTACATGGACAAAAGTATTGGGACACATCTCTTAATTATTGAATTCAGGTGTTTCAATCAGTCACCTAGCCATGCAGTCTGTATTTACAAACATTTTTTAACAAAATAGGTCTTTCTGAAGAACTCAATGACTTCAAGCATGGTGCTGTGATAGGGATAGGTACTGTGATGCCAACTTTGCAAGATGTTGTAAGATTGTAAGATGACTCGTGAAAATTCATCCCTGCTGGATATTCCACAGTTAAATGTAAGTGGTATTATTACCAAGTGGAAGCATTTAGGAACAACAGCAACTCAGCCCTGAAGCAGAAGCCCACATAAAGTCACAGACCAGGGTCAACGATTGCTAAGGTCCATGGTGTGTGGTCGCCAGTGTTCCAAACTTCCACTGGCATTAATGTAAGCACAAAAACTGTGCGACGGGAGCTTCATGGAATGGGTTTCCATGGCAGAGCTGCTGCATGCAAGCCTTACATCACCAAGTCCAGTGTCAAGCATCGGATGGATTGGTGTACAGCACATCGCCACTGGACTGTGGGGCAGCGGAAACATGTTCTATGGAACGACGAATCACGCTTCTCTGTTTGGCAGTCAGATGGATGAGTCTGGGTTTGGCGGATACCAGGAGAACGTTACCTGCCTGACTGCATTGTGCCAACTATGAAGATTGGTGGAGGAGGGATAGTGGTGCGGGACTGTTTTTCAGGCTTTCGGTTTAGCCCCTTAGTTCCAGTCAAGGGCAATCTTAATGCTTCAGTATACCAAGCCATTTCAGACAATGCTACAATTTTGTGGACACAGTTTGGGGAAGGCCCTTTTCTATTCCAGCATGACTGTGCCCCAGTGCATAAAGCAAGGTCCATAAAGACATGGTTGGATGAGTTCGGTGTGGAAAAACTTGACTGGCCCGCACAGAGCCCTTACCTCAACCCCATCGAACACCTTTGGGATGAACTGGAATGGAGATTGTGAACATCAGTAAATGATCATCATAATCTCATAACCCCCTAAATGCTCTACAGAATGAATGGGCACAAAATCCCACAGAAACACTCCAAAATCTTGTGGAAAGCTTTTCAAGAAGAGTGGAAGTTGTTATAGCTACAAAGGGGGGACCAACTCCATATTAAAGTCCATGTATTTGAATACGATGTCATTAAAGTCCCTGTTGGTGTAATGGTCCGGTATCCCAATACTTTTGTCCATAAAGTGTAGCTGGGATTGACTAGTGTCAGTGTGATTGAAAGGGGAGATAGACTAATGCCATCCCTCTCACCTAGAAAGCATATTAGCTTCTTTAAACTCCAAGCCAAGGGAATTCAAACTTTCGATTTCCTTACAATGTGGTGCACATGGTTCTGTTGTGTGTTTCATGTGTTTTATATACAGCACTTTTATATAACATAGTATGTGCAGTTAATATGCAGATGAAACATTTATCAACTACTGTTCTCTCCTTCTATTTCTCTGTCTCCGTCAACAGCAAGAGAAACGCTTGTTCACTAATTTCCACCGGCAACTCTTCTGTTGGATTGATAACTGGATTGAACTGAACATGGATGACATTCGCAGGATGGAGGAGGAGACCAGGAGGGAGTTGGATGAGGTGAGTGAAAGAGAGGTCCTGTTTATACTTGGTTTTATAATGCGTCTTGGGCAATCACGTCACAAGTGGACAGCCGAGACACATTGCCGTTTACACCTGTGTCTGTCATGCGTCTCCACAGTGTCCAGCTGACCACTTTTATTCAGATTTCATTTCTGCCTACATCATTTCCACTAGAAGGTCAAAGGTCCCTGTGCACAGTTATTTTAAAACATTAAACTTGCATCATAGTTTCATTATTTTCTTGCACTCCTACCACATACATCAGTGCTCCTCTCCATTTTTTTCTAGTGGGTTGCACTGTTACCAAAACAACCACCTTATCCAGCATTCATGATGTATTTTCCTTCTACGTTCATGTCAGGGACGCATTGGGACACAGAAGGTATGTGGTCAAATGTGTCCCATAACAGCTCGGCAAGTGCTTTGAGTGAATGTTTCTTGAATGCATCTTGTACGCTTGTGTTTAGCACTGTCCAGCTGTGATCAGATCGCCCAAGACACATTTTAATACCAAGTGTAAATGGGGTCAGAGAAATAGAGAGAATGAAAAAGTGTGCGAGGGAGAGAAATTCAGCACAGACCAATCCATTGCTCTGTCATCTGTTGGATTATGATACAAATTTTCCTTCTTCATTACACGTATTGTTAAATATGTGATGAACACGTGTGATGAGTTATTAATTTTTTTCATATATTCTTCATGTATTCTTTATAAGATTTCTTCTTATAGAGAAAAGGGAAAACAAATACATTTCTTGTTAGTATGATCCTAACTAACAAGTTCTTGTCTGCTAAATTATTGAGTGAAGCTAATAATGAGGCACAGAGTGTGAGGACAAAAGCAGAAGCCAAGCAGAGCAGGAAACAGCTAAACTATTCAGATGTTTTCTTCACATTTTAGCAGCTGTCAATAAAATGTGTCTGTAACAGCTTTATCCCTGTCAAGGTCACGGTGAATCCCAGGAATATTGCAGGGTGCCATGCAGACACATTCACCTTACAGCCTCAGTATACTTAATACTGAGATGTTCTTTTGATATTGGCAAATAATATAACATAATCGTAGATAAGATGAAAAACAGACATTGTGTGGCGGCATTGCTCACTGTATTGTTCAGGTGGCAGCTGGGTGAAGTCTGCAAATGAACATGCTACTTGACAAAGCATGTGATTGGAGCATTCTTATATGACAGCCAGAATTATGGTTATGAGATTATGTGAGCTTGTAAACTTTGTTTGCAAAGTTTGTTTCAGCTTTGCACAACCCTTAAAAATGAATTCTGTATACTGAGGCTTTTCTTCTGCCATTTGCTCACTGGTTTAATGAGTCAGCTTTATTTATTTATGACATTTAAATTCAATTTAAACCCAGGGTTAGGGTTAGGGTTAGGGTTAGCCCTATGGGTTAGGGTTAGGGTTAGGGCTAACCCTATGCTGGAAGCACGGTGTGCATTATGGACTCGGATAACAGCCGCGCGCTGTACTTTCGTTTTCTCCGTTGCGCTTAGCACGGAGACGCGCACCTCCGCATCGTGGCACGAACTACAAGGACTACAGTTCCCACGAGTACACACGCCCAGCCATTATCACATGACCAGTAATTGGATGCTGGGGCATCCAATCCAGAGACATCCATGCCCGTTTTAAAAGGACTGTTTCTCTGTCGGCGCGAAGCTTTAGTTTAGCCTCCGTGTGCGCTACTGCTGAGCCTTTTGTTCCCATGTTTAGTTTTTCTAGTTATTGGACTCTGTTTTCTGGTTTTGTTCTTGTGTTTTGCCTAATCTCTGATACTCTGTTTGCCAATCAATCGACCCCAGCCTGTTATTTGGATTACTCTTTTGCCTGCCGCTTTTGTACCTCTGTTTCTGTGTGCCATAGTGTGTAAAATTAAACACTTTGGATTTTACTATGCCGTCTCCTGTCCTGCACATGTGTGCAGTGATACATGATTTAGATGGACACATGCGCAGGTGGGGAGATGGCGTAGTAAAACTCATGGTGTTTATTAACACACACACAGGCAGAGGTGCAAACATGGCAGGCAAAAGAGTAATCCAAAACAGAAACTAGGTCAGTTGATCAGTAAACAGGGTACCAGGGGTAATCTAGAAAGCAATAATCAAAAACAGAAAGCAGAGTCCAATACACTAGAAATCAACCATGGGAATAATGCTCAGCAGTAGCAGATGGGGCTAGACTAATGCTTCGCGAAGTATGAGTACAACTGTGAATCTTTTTAAACATAGCATGATTGTCCTTGGATTGGATGCCCCAGCATCCAATTACTGGTCACATGGCAATGAGCCCGGGAGCATGTGCTCACAGGAACTGTAGTCCTCCATTGCTTGTGCCGTAATGTGCCATAATCCCCCCCCAAAAGGCGCTACTCCCGGAGCGCCTAACAAGGTTGTAGGCTCAGGTGTATCACTAGGAACCACCACGTGGAACTTTTGCTTTGATGAGAGCATAGGCAGGAACTCAGGCAGGAACTAAGGCATTGAGGCAGGCTTAACTAGGGACACTTGAACCAGGATGTGTTCTGTGAGCGTGACTGGAACAGGAGCAGGCTCTGTGACTTGAGCTGTGAGCACAACTGGAACAGGAGCAGACTCTGTGACTTGGGCTGTGAGCGTGACTGGAACAGGAGCAGACTCTGTGACTTGGGCTGTGAGCGCTACTGTATCAGGACCAGGCTCAGTGGCTTGGGCTGTGAGTGTGACTGGGACAGGAGCAGGTTCTGTGACTTGGGCTGTGAGCGCGACTGGGACAGCAACTGACTCTGTGACTTGAGTGGCATCTGTGACAGGAACTGGCTTTGTGACTTGAGCTGCGTCTGTGACAGGAACGGGCTCTGAGACTGGAGCTGTTACAGGAATGGGTTCTGAGACTGGAGCTGTGAAAGAAATGGGCTCTGTGACTGGAGCTGTGAAAAGGAATGGGCTCTGTTACTGGAGCTGTGAGAGGAACGGGCTCTGGGAGTGCGACAGGAGCTGGCTCTGAGAGTGTTCTTACTACTGGAACAGGCTTGAGGTGTAACCATGACTGGAACAAGAACTGGAACAGGAGCAGGCTCCGTGACTTGAGCTTTGACCATTACTGGAACAGGAGTGGGTTCCGTGACTGTGACTGGAACTGGAGCAGGTTCCGTGACTGTGACTGGAACTGGAGCTATAGCCTTTACTGTAACAGGCTCTGTGACTTCTGCTGTAACAGGTTCTGTGACTTCTGCTGTAACAGCCTCTGTGGCTGGGACAGGAACAGGTTCAGTAGCTGGAATAGTTCATGTGGTTAGGGCATGAACTGTCTCTTTGGCTTGGGCTGGAACAGGCTCTGTGACTGAGAGAGGAACAGGCTCTGTGACGTGCTCTCACTGGAACAGGCTCTGTGATTTGTGCTCTCACTGGAACAGGCTCTGTGACTTGTGATCTCTCTGGAACAGGTTCTGTGACTTGTGCTTTCACTGGAACCGGCTCTGTGACGTGTACTGGAACAGGCTCTGTGACTTCTACTCTCACTGGAACAGGTTTTGTGACTTATGATCTCTCTGGAACAGGCTCTGTGACTTGTGCTCTCACTGGAACAGGTTCTGTGACGTGTACTGGAACAGGCTCTGTGACTTCTACTCTCACTGGAACAGGCTCTGTGACTTGTAC
This sequence comes from Parauchenoglanis punctatus, assembly GCA_030068025.1. Classification (NCBI taxonomy): domain Eukaryota; kingdom Metazoa; phylum Chordata; class Actinopteri; order Siluriformes; family Auchenoglanididae; genus Parauchenoglanis; species Parauchenoglanis punctatus. Next base: position 12,460,290 of record JAQQZU010000009.1, on the reverse strand, counting down.
TCTCACTGAAACAGGCTCTGTGACTTGGAATGGAACAGGCTCTGGCTCTTGTGTCAGACTTGGACTCTGGTGCAGACTTGGACTCTAGCGTGGGCTTGGACTCTGGCGCGGACTTGGACTCTGGCTTGGACTTGGACTCTGAAGCGGACTTGGACATGGACTCTGGCATGGACTTGGACCTTGGTGTGGACCTGGACTTTGGCACGGAGTCGAGCATAGACTGTGGCATAGACTGTGGCATGGACTCAGACATGGACTTGAGCTTGGACTCTGGTATGGACTTTGGCTTGGACATGGACTCAGGCATGGACTTAATCATGGACTTCAACTTGGACTCTGACTTGGACTTGGATTCCGGCATGGACATGGACTCAGGCATGGACTTAATCATGGACTTAATCATGGACCTTAACATTTGCCGTTAGCAGCACTTAGCAGTTGCCTCCCTTTCTGCCACTGGAGGGGGCTCTGGAGCAGTTGCCTCTCTTTCTGCCACCGGAGGGGGCTCTGGAGCGGTTGCCTCCTTTTTCACCACTGGAGGGGGCTCTGGAGTGGTTGTCTCCTTTTCACCGCTGGAGGGGGCTCTGGAGCGGTTGCCTCCTTTTCACCACTGGAGGGGGCTCTGGAGTGGTTGCCTCCTTTTTGGCCCCATAGAGCACCCTGAGCGCTTCCCTGAAGTCTTTGAGGTTCTGTAGGCAGGAGTGCTCCATGACAATAAGGCCCTCGGTGAACATACGTGCAGGTCCTGTGAGCCAGTGTATCATACACCGCACCCAGATGTAATCATGGGCATGGGATCCAGAAAATCCTCAAAAAATAGCTGACATTGGAGTAGAAATTCAGCTGGAGGAAATTCTACTACATCGTAAGGTCCCGGGATATACAATCCCACCTTCTGTATTAAGAAGGACGGCATGGTGTGCATACTGCCATCGTCCCATTCTCCTGCTGCATCCCGGTTTCGGCATTCTGTCATGTCGTCGGGGTTTAGCTGAACACATGCGCAGGTGGGGAGACGGCATAGTAAATCTCATGGAGTTTATTAACACACACACACACACACAAACACACACACACACACACACACACAGGCAGAGGCACAAACACGGTAGGCAAAAGAGTAATCCAAAACAGAAACTAGGTCAGTCGATTGGCAAACGGGGTATCAGAGGTAATCCAGAAAACAATAATCAAAAACAGAAAGCAGAGTCCAATGCACTAGAAATCAACCATGGGAATAACGCTCGGCAGTAGCAGTCAGGGCTAGACTAATGCTTCGCAAAGTATGAGTACAACTGTGAGTCCTTTTAAACATAGTGTGATGTCCTTGGATAGAATACCGGCATCCAATTACCGGTCACATGACAATAAGCCCAGGAGCATGTGCTCACGTCAACTGTAGTCCTCCATCGCTTGTGACACAATGCGGAAGTACGTGCTTACACGCTATGCGCGATGGAGATATCAGAAGCGCTGCACGCGCGGCCGAGTCCACCAGGTGTGCTCGCATGTGCCACGAGGAGCTGATCCTGACAACTAGCCACCTTTTCCTTAAAGCAAGGCTTTAAAGCAAAAACTGTTTCAGGACTGCCTCATTTTTGGCTGTTTTATTTGTTCAACAAAAATGTTTTAAACCATACTGCAGTTAAGGGTCATACAAAGACCAAAAATTACATTTCCAGCTTCAATGCATTTTTCAGGCTACAATGTTAATGACAAAATAAACTGCTGTAATAAATATGCTAAATAATAAATGTGTCATACATTACACTATTTAAGGATTTACACATTTTTAGAATGCTCTTGTGTGGACAAGAAGGTGAAATTTCTGAATCTAAAACTATGCGGATGGAGGATATGATGTCTACAGCATCATTTGGGAGGTTTTTCAGCATGTTCAACTCTGCATACGAAAATAAGCTGCTGCACTACTCTAAACTAAACTATTTGATTTGTGTCTCTACTGGCTTGTCAGTAATTTTGCAAGCATATTGGGAAGGCTATGAGAAGAAAGAATGTGGATTTTGAGAGGAAAAAACCCCAGCTAGATTTAAAATGTTCAAACTTACTGATGGAATTACTATTACTAAAAAGAGGAATAAAAAACTTTCTCTTCCTTTCTGTCTCTTTGTTTTTCCCTATCTCAGATGAGAGTGAAGGACCCTGTAAAAGGGATGGTGGCTCTGGAAGACTGAATCTCCTGTATATAGATGGAGTGTGCTGCTGTTTATATTGGTGTGTAACAGAGGTGCCGGCCGCATTGCTGTATTGTGAAATTATAGGCTTCCCCTGTCGTCACTTGTTAGGAAAAAATCCCTTAAAATATACATTATAAATGACTTAATTCTACCTAATTACTGGCCTCATGCTACGCAGTTGTCAGTTTTTAAATTCATCATCCAATTGTGAGTTTATAAATTCCTCATCCTTTGTCTTTCACCTACTTCTTGATAAGCAGTATAATATAAGTTACAATCACTCTCACTGTCTCTGTCTATCACTGATGTATGTAATAATAGATACCAGCTGCATCAGTTTCCAAACAAATTGGATGACAATTCATAAATGAAAATACAAATTCTGCTCCTCTGGCCAGGCTGATCAAAGACTATGAGGAATAAAAGATAAAATAATCATTTCCCATGTACCATCACGAAAACCGACACAGCTGACACACCACAGAGAGACATTTATGCTAAGATAATTACTATGTCATAATTATATGGTGGTTCTGTATATATTCCCTACATACTGGGAGGTGAGTTATCCTCAGAGCTGTACAAATAGTTTTTTCCTGTAATTACTCGTAGTAATTAATCTTAGATGTGTTTTGCGGACCAAGCTAACTCTCCTCAGTGTTCTATTTTTAATTTCTTGTGATTGTCATTATTGTTATTTTTAAATCTTATTATATTCATCTCATCTTCCCCACTGAAGCGAGAGCTCATGTGAAAAGTGGGCCTCCAGAATGACAGGTGCTCATTTGTTTATTCAGAGGTTGAGGCAGGGTGTCAGACTACTATATTAAATACATTATTATTCATCATAGGGCAAAGATAGTCAGTAAAATAAGAACACTATGCTGATTGCTGTGTGCCTTCTTGAGATTCAGAAGTCCATACAATTTTACCAGCACATTATTTGTCTCACAGAGCAAGTCTTGATCATTTAATTGTGCATCTCTTTGGATCATTTAGGATGTTTCACAACCTTTTGTTCTCTGCATACAGGATTTGTGCTTTGTCATTCTCCTGTGCTTTATTGCCTCTATAAGTCCTCTATTTCCTTTTTTTTCTGTGCATATGTGGGAGAGGGCAGAAGAGGGTTACATAAATGTGTAAGGTATGTGTTTGTGTGTGCATGGAAATTTATGCTAGACTTTACATGACTCAAGCATCTAGTCTCCAGACAGTTCTTGTTGAAACGGATTAACAAAGCAAGCCAGATTTTAACAGCGCACAGTAAAAATATGTGTTTTTGTATTTTTCTTATTTCTGCCTTTTCATTGCTGCATACTAAGTTGCATTGGGAAGGTGACAGACCCTAATTGAAAGATAGTAACAGTTTGTAGTCCACATTTGAAGTCGTTGGCCCATTCTCACACTTTAAACTGATAAAAGGAAACTTTTATCCAGATTTTAGCAATAATGCTCACATTTCCATCTCATCACACACTTTTTCTTAATATTAAAACTTGTCGCTGTGTCTTTTAGTGATTAATTCATACTGTTCCCAGAATGTTGCTAAGTGTCAGCACTCAAATGGATTCAGGAAACAAGGATTAATTCGAGCATGGTTGTCTGACTGTGTTTTCTATATATAACAGTGTGTCTGTGTGTGTGTGTGTTTGTGTGTGTGTGTGTGTGAGTGTGTGTGAGAGAGAGAGAAAGAGTGTGTGTGTGTGTGAGTGCATGTGTGAAGTTGTTATCAGTGTTTGAGGAATGGTTAAAATATGGATGGCTTGACGGTCGAACTTTTGTCTATGTAGCTGAGTTTCATATTCAGCACTGTACAATCCCATTAGCAATATTTCACCACTGCATCAGCAGTGAACCCTATCATGGAGAACCATAAGAACCCTATCATGGAGCTGTTTTTGATGTATGTATTGAATTGTACATAGTATATAAATATATGTAGATGAATTTAAATCTATAAATAAGTCAGACTGTCCTGCAAATCCATCAGCACTTGTCTTACACTTACAGCATGCTGTGGTTGCAAGATGGTGAATTTTAAGGAACAACCCTAATGCTGCTGTAGCTCCATCAAAGCCAATCTAAACTGCAGTAAACACACTGATTTGCTCTTTGCACTACTGAGTGCAGTTTGGTTCGGTTCTGTCAGGACAAACAGCTGGAATGAGAATCGGTTCTGAACCATTCTGTTCTGCTCTTGAAATCACAGAATTAAAGAAATTATTAACATATTTGCCTCTTAGTGTCCTCAGACTCCACCTCTTTGGCAGATAGTGTTGAAGAATATATTTTTGTTCCCTATTGTCATCGTACGTGCAGTATGTCTTCAGTCTCTAAGCTCTGCTGCTGCCTATTTTAACAGGTGAAGTCTTTGATGATGTCATCACAACTTTTTACTGGTCTCAGAGCCGTTCTGCCATTTCTTCATGATACTAAAAAAGAATGATTCAAGTCAGAGAAACTGGGCTAAAACCAGCATAGGGCAGCTTCTATTCAGAACATTTGTAATAAAAATGAGAATCTGAATAAGAGGTGGCTTAAAAGCAGAACTTCAAATGATCTGATTCCTTGATTACACAGGAAGCAGATCATTGTGCAAAGAGACTCTCATATCTCTATGTTATTACAGTTCTTGATTTGTCATCAAGTTTACAAGTCTAGAAATGGTTCATTTTTAAATGTTTTTGTTTATTGTCACTATCTTGCTTGTCATCTGTCTTTAGTTTCTTTTACTGTGAATTTGTGCCTTTTGTCATTTTAACTTCTGAAAATGGAGATGTGAATAAAATAAATATGGAGAAAGAAAAGAAAATATGGTGGTCTTGAAGTCTGATGATGAATGCCAACACAAAACTAGTTGTTCCATTTTGTACATTGTTGTTAATTTCATGATCTTAATGGCTATACTGACTTTTCCTCCATTCTGGACAATCTGTATTTAGGGACAACAAGGAGTTGTTTTATTCAGTTAAGTTTTATTCAGTTGTGTAAAACTGGTGAAAGTTAGTTAAATAGGAAAGATCCACTGTTACACAATGTTCTGTCTGAGCAGACCAGAAGATGATGCCGTTCTGAAGTGGAACATTTGGCTATGTGTCGGGAAGTGGTAGGGGGGGGCAGATGCAGGAGTAGATTTATTATATGTGACAGAGCATGAAACAAAACGATTGTGAAACAAAATGAGGAGTAGCTAAATAAAGTTATGACAGGAGCATGACATGAATCAGGTGACAATGACAACAAATGACAAAAGCTAGACAATGAGTGCTGTACAAGACATGACTTAAATGCGAGTGCTTATTATGCTACAGTGTGATTCAGGTGCAAGCAGTCATAAATTCTTGTGGTGTGGTGGTGGTCAGGTGATGGGTAGGGGCTGATGGGAATTGCAGTTCTGTGCTGTGACACTATGATTAAGTGAACTAGGCGTACATAAAACAAAGCGACAACAGAACCATCTTCCCCTCTCTTGACATACATGGCTTATCACATAGGGCCCATTGTGTCTTCATGAATTCCCTGGTATAATTGCCTTAGCATTTGTCCAACTCATTGGTTCTGAATGGTGAATTATTTTTCATGTATTTTTAGTTTTTAATCATAAAAAAGGTCACTGACAAGGCATTTTTTGTCTTACAAACTAAACATTGCTGTACCTCTGAGAATTGGTAATCTGCCAATTCTCATGCTAACAACCAGGGAAAGTGAAGGCTAACACATGGTTCTTCCAAGACACATGAGGCCAACCACCTCACCTTTTCAATCTGCTGTTCATACTGTATCACATTGTTGCATCACATCCTCAGTGAAAAGGGCTTTCTGCTCTCTTCTGCATAAATGATCTTACAGACACTCATGATTAACAGGGGACAGAGAATATACCCACCTTGAGAGCACAGGCAATTTTGATCCTGCTCACAAATGGCTGTGACATCATCGGCATTTGAACGTGCAGTCTCGCTCTACTTGGAAAGTCACAATCGCAATAAGTTCTAATCCTGAAAAAATGTTTTTGCTTTCACTCCACTAACCAAAGAAATGTCCATGAGATGGAAGATGTCAAAGAAATACATGACACATACCTGAGTAATAAGTCTATTACCTAATCAGATCTCTTACCAATTTAGACATTGTAGCCTCAGAGGGTCACTCCAAGCAAATGTCCTTGTGCATGGAAAAGTGAATGAAAGCCGGGTAAGCCCTATGAAAACTCTGGCCTAATCAGGATTTGTATAGATGTAGTAAGATCAGTGTTAACTAAACCTGTGTTCACAAGGTCAGATTAGTCTAATCCAGTGTTCATTATTTGAAACTCGGCCCTTGGAGCTCAAATTAGATGTTACTGTGAATTTTAAACTAGATGTAGCACCTAAATTAAATACATGCAGAACTCAGAACAAGTGGCCATTTAGCAGTTATTTTAGCTAGTAATAAAAATATTAACTCATTCTACATTACTGATTTTTTGCTTGCTTTTTTTAAGAATCAAAAAGTCTTTCATTTTTAATTCTTTACTTAGTCATTGAATAGCATAGTTCTTAACAGATTTTTGACAATGCTATTACAAGCTGGCCTTAAATGTTTTATATCCAGGAATGTCAATAACTCACAGACACCAGTTTCTCACCATTCTGAAAATCCATCCAACTGAGTCCATTGTTTCAAAGGCAACTATCAACAACCAATGAGAGAAGATGCAGGATATATGACAGGGTGGTTACTGTGGTCAGGTTGTCCTGAATCTTCATTAGGTGTAAAAGCTTTAGAGAGCATTTAGTAAGCTGCATGTGTTGTTGTTAGAAAATGAATGCTGGGACTCTCCGAAGCAGACAAAGACATCATGCATAAAGGTAGGATATTTTTTTAGATATTTTTTGAGCTCATTAAGAGGTTTATTCCAACATGCATTCTTCATTATTCATCTATCCAACACTGGAGAAATGTATTAAAAAGAATTCTGGGTATTTATCTTTTCAATATGATTACAACAATGGGTTTGGCATATCCTACAAATCAGACAGAAACTGAGGCGCTTCTGTATTTACTTTGGGCTACATTGACTATGTTAGTATAATCAGAATGTGCAGAAATCCAACAATAGCCAGTTCTGAACAGGAAAATACATATAAAAGGTAAAAAGAGACAATTATGGCTGGAGAATCAAAAGTTAACAACAACAACAACATCAAGATCTTCAAATTAAGGTTAAAATGTCAGAGATGGAAGATTGTAATTTATACAGATAATATATTATCTAGTTTTTATAAAATACCACCATAATTTGTATTTTATTTTATTTTATTTCTTGCTGCATATTACTCCACAGATTTCAGTTTTGTTATCATTAGGTTTTTACATGGCTCTGGATTGGTTGAGACCAGCTACTGTCTTTTAATTTGTGTTTTTATGGTGCCCCTTACTCTTAATTAATCTGAAAATTCACACATCACACAGCTGCATTAGTAGCCCAAGAGCGCTTGTTTAATAGAATTATCCATATGTAAAAATGCCATAAACTGTTCTTGACTGTAATGTTTGTTTTTTCTAGTAGCTAGCAGACTGCTTTTCACTGTTGACTGGGCTCTTGTGTGAGATCTATTAACAGCTGGAGTGAAGAAATGATAAAGACAAAATTAACAAGTGATTGTAATGTGGCAGACGAATCTATTTTTATTTGTGTAAATGTGTTAATTGTCATGAAAACAGACTCAGGAGAGGACACAAGTGCAGTTTCAGATCTTTTATATAAAAGTTCAGGCAAAGGTATAGATACATGATGTAAACTCAAAGTAAACCAAAAAAAGTCATGCACATGAAATAAAATATGAGAATGTAAGGCTTGGCACTTGCAGTCCCAGGGGAGCTCAACTATTTCTTTGCAAAGTAACAATAAGTCCTTTTGTGGAGTCCTGAGTGTGAGTGTTGATTGGATGCACCTGCCTCCAATTAGAAGTCTGGAGAGGCAGAGCACATGAGGGACCATGGGAGTTGTGGTTTGAGTGGGAGTTCTCTTAGGTGGCCATGTTTTCATGCCATGTGTGATTCTGGGAAATGGAGCTTGTTTGTGCATGTGTGTCATGTACCTGGGTGTCCAGTTGCTGGTGACTTGTGTGCCCAAGACATTAGTCTGTTTCTAAGCTGTGGGAGAATCCATGTGTATCCAGTTGGGAAGTTGGCAGGAACGTCAGGAACGATGTATGGAACAATGTTCTTCAGCTCCAGTCCCAGGTAATGGTTCTCATAAAGCAGTTGGTGGGCAGAATGAATTTGCATACAGTGGATGGTTCGGAAGCAGGGTACATGCCTCTGCAGATGCATCTGCTTTGGTATTTGACGGCCCTGGTCGGAATGATATAACAAAGCTAAACCTTGTGAAAAACAGTGCCCATATAGGTTGACAAGGATTCAGTCTTTTGGCAGTATGTAAATATTCCAAGTTCAAGTTCTTCAATATTCTAGTTAAAACAACAAAGGGATGAGAAGCCCCCTCTAACCAAAATCGCCATTCTTTCAAAGTGAGTTTGACCTCTAACAATTCAGTTACCAATGTTGTAGTTTACCTCAGCTGGGGGCACTTGTTGAGATAATACAGCTCCTGCTCCCATTTCAGAAGTGTCAACCTCGACAGTGAATGGTTTTCTTGGATCAGGGTGCCTTAAAATGGGGGCTGTGGTGAAGGCTTGTTTGAGGAGGTTGAATGCTTGATCTGCAGCATCATTCCAAGCAAGTAATTAGTAGGTTATTTAAGTGTGCTGCAATTGGTGAATCCAAGGAATTGCTGAAAGTCCCTCACAGTGTGTGGGATGGGCCACTCTGTTACTGCTTTCACTTTCTCAGTATCCATGGCTATCCCCTCCAAGCTGATGATGTAACCTAGGAAGAAGTTTGTTGTAGAATGAAATTCACATTTTTCCCCCTTGACGTATAGTTCGTGTTCGCGTAGCTTGGACAAGACTTGTTTCATGTGGCTTACGTGGCTTTCATATTATGTGGAATAATACATTGTTACAAGAGTACATTGTTAATCAGATATTGAAATACAGATGGTGCAGAATAATTTGTACAACATAACTTGATAATGGTAGTATCCAGATGCTGTAATGAAAGTGGTCTTCCATTCATCACCCTCGAGGATACCGATCAGGTTGTATGCACTGTATAAATCCAGTTTTATTTCCTGAATGTATATGTGTTGACTGGATATACCTGCCTCCAATTAGAAGTAAGAGAGGTAGAATGCATGAATGAATCAGTCATGTTCTCTGAGCTTGAGGGGTCATGGGAGTTGTGGTTTGAGTGGGAGTTCTCTATATTTTCATGCTGCGTGTGATTCTGGGAAATAAAGTTTGGTTGTACAGAATATGCAAACTGAGCAGACTGAAAAGTTTGTGAAGGGGTGGATATGACATCAGTAACAGGAAGAAGGAAGGTTGTGAGCCTGATCATATGTTCAAGAAGCAGCAGGGGTTGGAGAATCAGCTCTAAATTTCAGTGTTAAACTTCTATTCAATTAATTTTAGCACACGTTAGTGTTAACAAATAACCTTTTGTCTGACATGGATTCTGTATAGACAGTTCAGAAACCAAATCTCTTCCCAATTCTCCACTATTCATTTACAGTCACGCTAAACTATAAAATGTAAAGAAATACAAACAAACAAACAAAACTGTATAAAGCACGTATTATTTTGGAATCTGCAGCCTCATTTGATTCATATTTCTAATAAATGTAAGTTATTTTTCTCTCTTTGACTGAGCTGAAAGTAAATAATCACATTACTAGTGCCAATATTGATATAAAATGGATTAACATTTCAGTGCCTTTCAGAACTTCCAGCTTTGCCCAAATTCAGTAACAGAACACTCAGCAAAGTAAAAATCAGGGTGTATTTTGAGCCTCTTACAGATTACACCAACTAATCTCAGTCATTCAATCTCACATACATTCTTCCAAAAGCCTGTGTTCTTATTGCCACATAACTGCTGGGGTACTGTAGAGTCAGTCTCAACCTGAAAACAGGCTTACAACACATGCCTTTCTCTGGAGTATTTTTTTTAAGTGTGTGGCAAATTCGGTGGCACTACACGGACACCTGCTGCGAACATAATAAGGAAGTTACCTTCTATTTCTCTTTGTGTTTTTTTGTGAGGGAAAAATGCAAAAAGACACCAAGGAAAGAGTAACCTGCATTAGGAAAATTATAGGACTTCAGTCTTCTGAGATTTGAGTGACCTTTCCTTTTTTGCTCATTCATTCTCAATATTAATCATTATTATCTATTCAGACCTTCCTCTGTGGCATTTATGTCAAAAGTAGGACAGATTCCTAAATTAATTTTGGACAGCATTTTAAAGAGTATACATTGCCCTTGGGCCTGAGTAACTCTTTAGAGCCTGGTTTTACTCAGTAGTAGGTTGGCAGTGATAGCAACATGGTGATGATGTTGGAAGGTGCACAGGCACGCTCAGATAGCAACACCAGCAGTAGGTCCAGCAGGATGTGTTTACGCCAGAGTCTGCTACAGCTGCTCACATGTGTGGAGGACATCAGCTCTGGTGAAGACCAAGGAGGTGTCCCATGCCCTGGACCAAGCCTTCCAACTTAGGTAGATACAACAGAGAGTTTTTCAGGTGCACAGCAAAATTCTCAGAGTTGAGTTTCCGGTGTTAACCAAAAGTGTTAAATATAGAGTTGATCTCTATAAAATATGGTTTGCACTGAAGGAATGAATTGTGCATGAGCATCGGTGTCATCGAGTTATGAGAGTTATGAAACCACGATCTGGTGTTCAACAGAGTTAATTTTTAATGATGTATAGAGTTATTTTAACTCCGCATCTGAGTATTATTAGCACTTTAGAAAATGTTAAATTAACACTGCAAAGATTGGGACAAAATAAACACCAGCTCAGTGTTAAAATGAGATTTGACTGAAACTTGAATTAACACTATAGAATTAGCTGTAATATGCTTCATGTATTAACAAATAAAAGGGGAATAGAGAAACACTCTATCTGCATGCAACTGCAGAACTGCATCTTCTTTTAATCTTATCAATCTCGTCTCTGGGTTACAGAGAAACTTCTAGAAGAATACATACTCTTCAGCTTAAAAGACAAATATGTGGCTAGCTGATTTGATTACATTTTGACAAATAGCAGAAGTTTCACAATGAAGAATGATGCAAAAAATGTATGTGCATTTATGGTATGAAAATGAATATTTCATACTATAAATGCATAAATTCAATATAACCCATGCTGATCATTCCAGTATTCCATTTGTGCTCCATTATGAATCATTTTTGACCTGTTTTTCTTTGCTTCTGGTTTGACCCTTCGTCATTCTGACACTTTCTGCTTTGGGATGTCTGTACACGATGCTTCTGCTAAGCATGTTGGTACTCAGACTTGTGTATGAGATATCAAAAATATTTTATTTAAGCCAGCAATTTTTATTTTTTAAGGTACAAACATTTTTAACCTTTGTATGACTCTTGTGCTTATCCTGTCCTTTAAATTTCCATGTGACAATTTCCCTCTCTCTGTCATATTCTTTGTCTCTCTCTCTCTCTCTCTCTCTCTCTCTCTCTCAATTCAATTCAATTCAATTCAAAGAGCTTCATTAGCATGACCATAAACATGTACAGTATTGCTAAAGCATTGAAATGAGACAGTTTCAATAAAACAAATACAGTAAC
>JAQQZU010000009.1:12432713-12445065 GCA_030068025.1 Parauchenoglanis punctatus | reverse complement strand
CACCTTTTGTCCTGCATATGCGTTCCGCCAAACCCAACCAGCCAGGCAAACCACGAAAGCCTGGCATTCGTGACAGAGACAACATAAGACACATGATTATGTTGCTCAAAATCAAGCAACTTTTATCACAACTATTAAATTTATTTGTAATTTCTTTAGTCACAAAGTTTTACAGCATTTACAGTTTTATGTAAAAAGAAAATAGTCATTTCTTTTAGTATCTTTCTTTTTATAGACTAGCGTACAAAATAATAAAAAAAATTTCACAAAAATTTACAAAACCTTATACCAGAGAACTTGAATCTGATTGGTCAGAAGGTGTTCAAAAATGTTATATATGTTCAATAATTTTATATAACAACTCAGACAATAGCAATGGCTATAATTTAAATCACAAGTTTATACTGACATGTTAATTCTAATATGTACAGAGCCCCAGAAGTGACATGAAGGTAAAGGACATAAAGTGACATAAAAGGTGGGAATTTTGCGAGATCGCGCAAAACTTTCAGGCTATCTTGCGAAACATCGTATATTTCCATTCTGGTCGATGTACTTCCGGGTCAGTTCTTCACTCAAAAAAGCGATGCGGCGAGGGTGTCCCCTTGTGTTAAGTATTCTCTTTAGACGTCTTTCACTTATGTGAAATCCCTGCCTACTGCAAAGCACTGATTTAATGTCTTTATATTTGAGTCCAATTTCAAAATAAAACTCTTTGAACCTTTCCCACGGGTGTCCAATATTGTGGTCTCCATGTCGCCGAACTGACCTGGAAGTACATCAACCAGAATGAAAAACTACGATGTTGCGCAAGGTATCCTGAATAATTTCTGCAGTAACAGTTAAAGGTTTTTACACTTACAGGGCAACATGAACAAACAATGCGAAACTGTGAATAAATTGTTGATGTTTCATTTAAATATAACATGAATATTCACATTAAAGATGACACAAATATGCGAACATTCCACATAAATAATTGCATGATGATGTACATGAACTGTTTTCATTGTTGAGCTCTTCTCCTATTTTTTTATTTTTTTTTCCAGACATTGTCTTTAAAGTTGATGATGTTTCCATAACTTGGTTGAATGCTACGGAGCCCCTACAGCGTGATATGGGGGGAAAAAAGTGGGAGTTTTGTGGGATCTCCCAAAACATTGTATATTTTCATTCTGGAGATGTACTTCCAGGTCAGTTCGGCAACATAGAGACCACAATATTGGCGCACATACACCCGTGGGAAAGGTTCATGGAGTTTTATTTTGAAATTGGGCTAAAATATAAAGACATTAAATCAGTGCTTTTTCACATAAATGAAAGACATCTAAAGAGAATACTTAATGCAAGGGGACATACCTGCAACAAACATTTTCAGCAGAATGAATCCAACAAAGTCTCAAAAATAGTAAATGTAAGTCCCTTCTTGTGACTGAAGGTGACTGTACTTACAAAAATGAGTGCTGTCGAAAACAAAAGCATTACTATCATGTTTGAATGAAAAGTTGTTACTGTCACATTTGTAACATTTCAGAGGAAGTTGTTAATCTTAAGGACTTAAGGTTAACTTAAGGTTTGATTGTAAAATATCATAATAAATAAGGCACTTTTTTGAGTGCTGAACTGACCTGGAAGTACATCGACCAGAATGAAAATCTATGATTTTTTGCGAGATCCCTCAAAACTCCAACCTTTTTCTTTTTTCCCCCTGGTCATTTCGGGGGGTTCCGTAGAATGCCTTTTGCAAAAAAAAAAATCTAGCCTGTTACAAAAAATAATTAAATGTTGCTTTTTCACAAACTAATATTCATGTCACCCTAGTTGTTTGAAATAATATATTGTCTGATGGAAAAATAGTCACGACAAAATGTTCTGTATATGTAAAAACGTTAAGGAGCATGCTACCTATAATCTAAAACTAATAATAAAGAGATTAAAAAGCCTGTGGTTATGTAACAAAGATGAAAACATTTATTTATCATTTATGGAAAGATTCTCAGTTGGCTGAGCAATGTAATGGTCAATAGGTTTTCTGCCATGGGAGAGTCTTCTAGATAAAGGATTATTTGGTTTTTCTGTAACATGATGAAGAAAAAAGAGAGGCTGGTAAGGGAATGACTGCACATTACATGTAACTATGAATGGTTAAAAATATATGACATGTCATTCCTTGACAAACTGCTGTGGTATAAGAGAAAGCAAACACCAGGGACAGTGCTGTTTTCAGTATGATAATACATCATGCCACCTTGTTGTTGATTACATTCCTGTAATAACATGCTCCGTCATGTTTTATTACTCACTTATTGTGTAGTGAGTGTTAGTTTTGTCTGTGTAGTTTAATGAAATCACCTTTGTCTGTAGTTTGTAATCTTTGGAGATCAGATACTGAGATACTGCCAAAGTGCACTGTGATTGGTTGGACAGTTAAAAAACATAAATGTTCCACATTCATGATTTAATCAACTGGAGAGATATAAAAGATTTATATTTAACATTATGCAATAAGATTCCTGCAGCACTGCTCAACAATATCACCACTGATCATGCTGGTAACACTTTATTAGAAGGGTAGCCTACCTGCCTTCATAATTAATTTACAAGGATTGCATAAATATTTTATGAAGCAATACTGGAGGACTTATGTAAGGCTCATTTCAAAATCTAAAGGTTTTTTTTTTATGAAGCACACATTGCTTTGCCTTTACATTAAAAAGAGATAAAGGAAAACACTCAGTTACATTATGGGTTGACATTTTATCTTGAAAATTGCTAAGAGCATATTAAAATATGCATATAAAAGCCCGATATAGATACCCTTCAAATAAAAAGTTTATTTTTTTTACATACAAACCATTATTTCATGTGCATTCATAATTGCATGTCTCTAGCCAGTAACTGTATCCACAAAAACACACTAAGCACATTGTGCATGTGTGTGTAGAAGTCTCTGCCTTCTGAGACATGCATGTTTTTGTGTTTGAATACTTGTGTTTGTATGTCACCTATAGGGTATGTATGCTTTTGGACATGGATGTCCATGTAAAGTTTGCTATATCTATATAAATACATGTATTAGTCATATTTCATCCTGGGCTTTTTTTTGTCCTTTATTTAAAGATCAAAGCACCAAATAACTAAGCATGTTACCCTAATTTACATGGTAATGAAATATAACAATATGTTGTGAGAGGTACTAAATGTAAATGTAGTACAATAATGACTGAATATGTAGTGTGTGCTGTACACATTAGTTGAAACACATGAGAAACAAACTAAATCAGACTTATTTATATCAAAAAATTCCATAATCCAATAGGGGGCAGTGTTTTGTCAGATTTTACAGCTAAATCCTTAAGCCCAATAGTATAAACTCAGTTCAAAAACTGTCATAAAAAAGAAGATCATCACCTCTAAAGCTGTGTCTATACACCAGGATGTAATTAATCGGATCAAATTTGTGTTTCTTCTTTATCTGGATGATTTGGAATGGATGCAGTATGGAAAGGTCAAATGTATCTCTCTGACTGCAATCTGTTCTGGTCCACCTGTTATTTATAACACTGCAACATGGTTATGTACCTGTAACTACTCAGTGGAAAGAAATGGAAGTTTCCTGGACTGATCGGATCCTGTGGAGGATAAAGCCTAAATGCTCACAAGATGAGAAAGAGAGTGGCTCAACAACACCATCAACAGACAAAAAAGGGTTTCTTTGAAGGTGACACAGCATAAGTACACCTGTGACACATCATACGGTGCTAGTGACCATAAACCTGTTATCTGCACTTTTACGCTGGAGGTAAGTTCTGTTTTCACTGAACTCTTAAAACAAAAATGCACATCTGATGCTGTTATGTTGTTTGAACTGGTTATGTTAGTTACAGCATTTTATATTTCAAATACCAACAAACATCATCATCCTGTATATATTTTTTTCATCCTGTATTTTCCATGCGCAAACTAGAAGACATTTGCTGGACAAATATGTACTCCAGGTTGAACTAAAGTAAATATTTAGTATAAAGGAGCAGAAAAGTGTCTACTGATATTTTCCTGCCTTCATCATCATCATAACTTGTGTGTATTGTGTCTTTGCTTCCAGATGCAGAAGAAGGTGGAGAAGCCTTTAGTGTGTGTGAGTGCTGAGGGCCACTGGAGTGCTGACGAGGACGCAGTCCTGACCTACACCATCCAGGATAACTTTGCTGCCTGCACCTCAGACTGGATCGGCCTCTACAAGGTCACACAGTGAGGCGTGTAAACAGATAGACAGAGAGAATGGGACAGATTAAGATACACAGGAAGATCAAAAAAGAAAAAACAGCAAAAAGAGACTGAAAAAGAGAATCAGCATTTCTCATTATTGGGAGTGGGCTCTAAAGTCTATTTTATGCTGAATAATTTTTCCCTTTAGAATAACTTTAAGAATCCTTCCGATTACATCGCCTTTGTGTGGGTCAAGGAGGATGAGGTTGCTGAAATCAAGGAAGTTGTTCAGGTATTAATAGAACATGAACCGCAGATGGCTGTTGCAGTCTTTTATGTGTGCATTTTTGAATGATTTGTGCATCTGTTTTACTTCTACCAGTTGAGAATGAATAAAGATGACCTCCCCTTGCTGGTAGAGGATTATATTCTGGGTTACTACAGCAGGAACATGCGGTCCCTGGTGGGCCTGAGCCCTACTTTTCAGGTAGGATCCATTATACATTATACTTACAAATCACAATGAGTATTCAGACTTGGCGACTTAACTAGGCCACTTAAGTTTAAAAGATAAGTCAATAGATACACATTGGAAGTTATTATGCAAAGCAGGTGCTTACCTTGACTTTCTGGGTGGACACTTAGATCATTTAAAATGCTTATTTGCATTTCTCGAGTTTTTCATCTCTGTCTCTGTCTCTGCCACCCATTTTAGAGCAAGTGCTTGCTTTTATGCCTGAAACATACTGATAAAACAGCTTCTTTTATGGGTCAGATAGTATTGGTTGTACTTTATACAACAGTTAGTTCTGGTCCACTAATTTAATTGGAGAACTGGCATCACAACAGTGTTGAAATTTAGCATAACAGCAGTGGCACAGTTCACTGTTTGTATCACTGTGCTTATATGTGTTCATGACATAAATTTCCAGTTCTAGTAATAGTTTGTCTATGGCTGAATGTCAATTCAACCGAATCATAATCACATTTAGTACAGTTGTGATATTGATTAAATTACATATCCTAAAAGCAATGATTTTATATAATATAATAAATTAAAATAATAACAATAATTTGTATATATATTGTATAATAAATATAAACACATCTATCCTTGTTTATGTGTATACATTCCTGCTTGTAATATATATATATATATATATATATATATATATATTAATATATTGAATAATATTAATAATAATAATGCAGAGGCAGGTCCAAAAAAGAAGGCACATATGATTATGGCACATATATACAGCAAGCACATATGATTGTTTGGTACCAACAGCACCAGCAAGTATGAATGTTGTTTACGGATGTTGCAGCAAAATTGTAGATGATTCATAGTGTTAATTCTTTAACTATGCCAAATATACTGTATGTAAGGAATAAAACACAAGTGTGCTGTTATAGAAAAGCAATCAATGACATTTATCTATCAAAGCATTTTATTTCTTCTATACCACAACAATTACAATTAATGTTTGTAACAAATACAATGTCTTGTTTGATTAATGCATGACACATTGTGCTGTTTAACCATTTATGTTACATTTAGTTGTGGAATGTTCCATGAAACAAGTTATTTTTTATCACGTACAGTGCGTCATAGCTATAAATAGTCATTCCCTCACCAAATTACAGCTTGTCATGTTACCAAGATACTGCAAACCCCTCCATCCTGAAGACATTTCTGTGTCGGAAAATATACTGATCATTACAAAGTACTGACACTAGTGACTTTTTCCAACTGTATCATTACAGAAAACTTCACAACACCATGCTTTTCTTTGTTAAATAACATGTTCTTTAATCAGTTTAATATTAGGCTTAGAGTATATTTATCATGTGACAAGTTAATGTGAATGAACTGTTACTATAGAAATTATAACACATTAGAATGAGTGCATTAATATGTAATATAATAACCTGTGATTTGGATCTGGACCTACTCTTGCAGCTGGAACTACTCTCATGAAATGAAATATATGAAATTGTCAGCCACCATTGATGACACCTGTCTACAATACAGGATGACTGAGAATGTTTTTGATCATTTTGAGGTCTGAATACCAAATAGTCAAATAATACATAATTATGCGCATTTCACAAATATGAAATATATTTTTTTTAAAAATATGAAAGCCGCCTCCTCAGTTTAATTTTTCATCTTAGACTAATGTGCTATTCACATTCAGTTATGTAGTTGGAGCCCATACCATGCTTTGGTTTGTGTGTTTCAGATAATGGAATCGAGGTTTGCTCTACTGGAAGGCTTGGTGCCAGAGAATGTTAATGGACTGCAGCCACAGTAACCTCATTCACAGATATGAACTGAATGTTAAATCATAAAAAAACTCAGACTAAACTGATTGATTACTGTTCTGTACATGGTCTAAGCATGGGAGCTGATCACGCTTTCCTCTCTCATATGGTGCCTTCTTCATTGGGAACACAGCCCATCTCTTATGCACAAACACACTCTTTAATAAGCCAAATGACAATCAGTGACATTTGGGCAAATTTTCCTCATTCCATGGACACAGACTGGAAAGCATGTATATAAATAAAACAGGGTGGAAGCTTACTAATTAAATACTGACTGAATAAAATACTGAGTGTTGATGATTAGGCAGTATTGTGTGGATATTTACACACAGTGTAGTCTGGAGTAACTGAACTTAATGTTCTAATTAAAGGAATTTCTGTAGTGCTGACTTCCTCTAGTTTTCGCCAGAGTTCTCACAAATCAGAGCAAGAGGGGAATCTGAACAAATCTGTCATGTACAGTGGCCAGCAAATGAGGAAATTAGGAAAACCAAAATGTTACTAATTGAAAAAAGTACAGTCTACACTATTTGATTACTCAAGCATAAAAAAATTGCCCAATTAGGCATCTGCTTAGTTCATACAGTTTCAAGATTATTTGGCTCACTTTTCATTTTTGATGAAATAAAAAACCCTTATTAGAACATAGGACTAATGTGTTAAAGAAGGCTGTTCTGGTAATACAAACCGCAAGGGCCTGAATTTCCCATTTCTCTGAGTATGAGCCTGAAGATGGTAAAACTATTTAATTTATCTATACAATGCTAAAATTTTCTTTAAAGTACATGGATTGAAATACAGTACATAAGAAACAGACTGTCCAATGAACGGACCCCTGGTGCAAATGATGCTAAAATACTTTATGGAGGTAGTATAGCATTATAATGATCAATCAAGAAGGAGAAATTGTTAGATACATGACATCTGATTTGCACTCATGTGCATAGTGCAATGCCAACAAGATTCTCATTCACTGATTATCAATTTTTGAGTAAAAAGAAATGAATAGATACTTTACATGCAAGGCCCACATGGTGTATGGGCTACTATATAGTGATCTTATGCTTAGTGCATGAATAATCCAGCATGAGACAAAGCTTCTCATAACATTCAGTGTCTGATTAGTGTGTATCTCATAGTCTATGCATTTGTGTGCTCTATTAAAGCATCTGAATATATTTGAATATCCTTCAGAAATAACACACTTGTCCAGTTTCAGGAGTTTCCATTTTCTGTTTTCATCAAACAGTATCTGGTGTGAATTCTATACTCCCCACAGATGGCAGTGTTGCTACTTAAATGATTACCTAACTCTGTTTTCAAACATAATCATTATTTCCGTACAAATTATTAACAAGCTGATGACACCAAAATCAGTGACCATTTTCTTGAAGGATCCTAGTTCCGTTTTTGTGGTTTAATTAGATATGATATTGTAGGTGACGGAGAAGGGCAGACACAACCAGTAACAGTGCTATGTTGTGTGTTTTGGCTCACGTGTGTGATCATGCTAGAGAGAAAGTGTGTAAAAGAACATTTCCAGTACAGAAAAAGAAAATGAAGTTGCTGGTGAACTCCTGGTGAACTTGTAGCTTGATCACAGACTTACAGAGTCTTTGTGGTGAATTTGCAGGATGAGATGAGTATGATGCCCAACAGGAAAAAAGAAACTTTGTTCATAATTAAAGCACTGTTCATGTCACAGTCCAGTATTTCTGTCCATGTAGTTAGCGAAATAACTAATATTATAACAGCAGCCCTTTTAATCAATGTTCTCAAACAGATGTAGCACCCAGACGGGTAAGATGCTCCAGAAACCCAGGCCAGCACTCGATCAATTCTGGTGTGATTTAACCTTCATGATTCGAGCATGTGTGCACACAGACATACATACGCGCACACACACACACACACACACACACACACACACACACAGATGATATGTTGCACCAACTGGGAGTGTTTTCATGCATAATTACAGCCATAAATCAGCCTGAGGCACCTGCTCGCTCCTCAACACACGCAGCCAGGAGAGCAAATCTCAGATACCTCACCTCAAGCCTGTATGTCTGCCCAAACACCAGCAAATCAGCACGAGCAGATTTGAAGCTATGCTCCATTCCTTCATTCCCTAGGGCACTGAGGCTGTCAGATCTATCAGAGCTTTATCACACATATGCACCCCCCCCCACACACACATGGGGTTGCTGTAAACAATAGGACCTTCATTATGAATTATTAGCCATGGTTTTACCTTTCCTAAGTTTTGCAGAGAGATGGAGGGAACTACTACTGTATAAATACATTATAACTACATTAGGCATGGCAATAAAAAGACAATGCTGTACATGAACATTTCAGCTATTTATAAAGTTTATGACTTTTATGACTATGGGGTAAAAAAATAGAAGTGCACATCATTATTTAGCAACTTTAGCTAAATTGGTAACTACTTACCTGTAAACCAACACTGCACTAACATTTTCATCTAACATGAAATATGTTTCCTATAACAGCTGGCTGTAATTCAAATCAAAGGTTTACATTAATAATTAATTTATATTAAGGCGCTCAATTCTAATATTTGTACAGTAACTCATTCACAGGTTGAAAAGGTTGAGGAAGACATATACACACATATACCACCCCCCAATTAGGGAGGTGAGAGGGATATACAGTTTCACCTACTCAATCCCCCATTCAGTATTCAACTCCCATTGCAAATTAGGTTTATTGGAAAGATTTAACATTAAATAAACACACACACAAACACAGACACACACACACACACACACACACACACACACACACACTTACATATGTCTCACGAATATAAGATATGGGACACAAATATAGGCAAATGTCTTTATGTGATTCATAGAGATCACTTATACACCTTCTTTTGCTATAATATAAAGACACAGCTGACAGCAGGCTGATAAACCAAGCCATTAGTGTCCAAATGCTTAAGAGGACTGCTTGGGTTAAATTAAAGCATTGCAATGAATAACACCAAAGCGATACTATTAAATGACTTAAAGACAAAAATAATTAATAATTGGTCATTAGAGTGATTAAGTGAGTGTTGGTATCCTGCTCCATCACCATTACTGTTTGGCAGAGTTCTCTTATCCAAAGGAAGACACTAATTTTTACAAGAACCACAAAGCCTAGGGCACTAAAAGGATTTTACTGCACCATGACGTCACCTAATTCTGCAAAAACTATTAATGCAGCACTAAATTAAACTTATGGACCTGAGATATTTAATGAATATTGTACTGATGCAAAGATGTTATGAGGTAAAGAATGTGTGTGTTTGTGTGTGTGTGTGTGTGTGAGTGAGTGAGTGAGTGAGAACGAGAGAGAAAGAGATGGAGACAGAGAGAGAGAGAGAGAGAGAGAGAGAGAGAGAGAGCATTAGTAAGGTATTTAAAGTAAAAGCTTAGGGTTCTAAATTAAACATGAAGATATTTAACATCTTAATGACTTCAACACATGGCTGCAGGGTCTGTGCACGTTTTGCAATTACCCAGTGGCCAGTTTTGCTAAGTAACATAAAGAGAAATAAAAAGACCATACATTAACATACTTATAAGGTTTGTTATGATAGCTCAATGCTAGTTGACTGATTGGCTGAAGGTGGTTGTGTTAGCACAATGTAATAACAGTTGATCAAGTTTCACATCTGTACGACTTACAGTTTAGTCTGCAAGATTCATTTCAGTGGAGAATAAGAATAAGAAGAACAAGAACAAGAAGAGGAAAACCCCTAACAAAAATCATAGTTTTCCAGCACTTTCTGTGCTTAGGTCCATAAAAAACAAGTTAAATCACAGGTCAAAAAAAGCTTTTTTCCACCTCCAAAAAGTCTATTTAAAAAGTTAAGGATGTATGGTGTATGAACGTATGTATGTATGGTGGACGATAGACTAAAACGCAGTGCCTCACATCACATTTCATGACTCATATGCTAAGTTTGGAACAATTTTACAAAAACACATGGTGTTTATCATCAGCACTGATATTTTTAACAGTGAAAGGGAATCTGAAACCATCTCTTCATTTGTGAGTGACTGAGCAGCACAGATTGGAGGGGGTGTGGGTAGGCGATTATGGACAAAGGTTGAATATTACATGAAGACTTTTTGGTCAGTGCATGAAACAACAATCAGGAAGGCATTTAGGTGCAAAATACTGACAGGATTTGCAGTGAAAAAAAAAGAAAATGCACTGAAGAAAGTCGCTGAGCCAGGTTGTCCATGTCAGATTTGCAGCTAAAACATAAAAGCTCTGAATGAAAAAAGAAAAGAAAAGAAAATGCAATGACAAAGAAAAGTGGTTCACAAAAGTGCGGCATGAACCCGGTAGGGCATTAGTATATATAGTACATATACATAGTATATGAAATACATTATGTAATTTTAAATCATGAATGCCTCTGCCTATCTATCTGTAAAAATGGTAGGGCACCTACCATAATAGTTTCTTTTTTGAGCTTCTGATAGATATTAGATATTGAAGGAATATTTTGTGATAAGTAGTGTGTCATATCCTCCATCCAGATTAACATGATACAGATGTGCTTGATATTTGAAGTGGTGCTTGTTAAATCTTTAAAACATCATTGGATGTTCACACAAGTCCTATATTTGTCTTCTTACATAAGACAAAAATATTATACTTTGTTATTTATTTATAGAAGAAAATGATACAATGCTTGAATGTGAAATTAGTCAAATTAGTCAAGTGTTTTCAATCACGAAGATGACAATCAGGTGTTGAGTCCTGTTTTATTTAAAAATGGCATGAACAAAGCAATGGCATGAACAAAGAAAAATTTCTGAGGACCTCAGAAAAATAGTTGTTGATGCTAATCAGGCTGGAAAAGGTTACAAAACAAAGGAACCCAGGGTAACTTCTAAGCAACTAAAGGCCTCTCTCACATTAGCTAATGGTAATGTTCATGAGTCTACCATCAGGAGAACCCTGAACAACAATGATGTGCATGGCAGGGTTGCAAGGAGAAAGCCACGGCTCTCCAAAAAGAACATTGCTGCCTGTCTACAATTTGCCAAAGATCACATAGACAAGCTAGAAGGCTATTGGGAAAACAATTGTGGATGGATGAAACCAAAACAGAACTATTTGTCTTAAATGAGAGGCATTATATTTGAAGAAAGGAAAACACTGCATTCCAGCATAAGATCCATATCCTATCAGTGAAACATGGCGGTGGTAGTATCATGGTTTGGGGCTGTTTTGCTGCATCTGGGCCAGGATACCAAACATTGTCATTTTTAAACTTAACTTCTTGTATTTAAAGTTGACTCCACTATGTTTAAAGTTAATTTCTTTTATTTAAAGTTGACTCCTCTATTTTTAATGTTGACTTCTTTTATTTAAAGCTGGCATCTTTGTTCTGGTGCCTTGCCCTTCTGGGGCAATGCTCTCTTTCTGGTGAAAGTTGCAAGCTAGATGCTAAAGCTAACACGCAAGGCCCTATGGGAGTGAGGGCTAGAAGTAGCAACTCAACCAACATGGCTGCCAATTAGCTACGGACCTTGCATGAAAGCTACAGTGAATTATAATGTGATCGTTATAATTTTCACTCAATATGAATACAGTTATCTGGTAAATATTACTGATGTATGAGAAAAGAACAATGTGTGAATCAATGGTTACTGTTCTGCATTTGATGTGTAAATGCTAGGCTTCTAGCAATGCTAATGCTATAGGAGTGTATATATATATATATATATATATATATATATATATACACATATACATATATATACACACTATATATTAA
>JAQQZU010000009.1:12420166-12432613 GCA_030068025.1 Parauchenoglanis punctatus | reverse complement strand
TTTATCCATCTGGGTCGCAGGGAAGCTGGAGCCAATCCCAGCATCTTCGGGCGAGAGGCGGGGTACACCCTGGACAGCCCACCACAGGGCCAACACAGACAAACAGCCACACACGCTGGCATTCACACCTATGGGAAATATAGAGTAGCCTGTTGACCTAATCTGCATGTCTTTGGTCTTTGCATGAGGAAACCCATGCATGCACCAGGAAAACACTGAGAGCATCATTGAAAAAGATATCACATTAATGTGGCCAGTTTTTCAAGGTTCTTGAACTACTAAAATCATCAATGTCAGCTGTACTGCATCTCCTCTGAATTTAGTTGAATCTTGTATCTACAAGAAAGTAAATTTTAGCAGCAAAGCATAGAAGAGATCCATCACCTTTAGACTGACATATAATGTATAATGAAGATTATTATTATTCAAATGCATCACTACTTTCATTCATCATTACTTCCCTTACAAGAGACTTCAAAAGCATAAGCGGCAAACACGTAATTATAGGTTTAATAATCGCTACTGTCTTTCATCAGACTTTAATAATGAGGGCATAATTATAATTACCACAGCAGTTTGTCTGTCTTTTTCAGACATTCATTCCTCATCCATGCAGCATCTCTGAGAGGGATGAACATTGTAATTTACAAGCGTTCATTTCAACCTGTAACAATGAAGGATGCTGGGGAGATGACTAAGGGAGTGAAACCTGACACATGTCCTAAAACCCTAGAACATGAACAACTACCTTGGCCATAATTCTACTAACCAGAATTTAAACTTCATTTAATCACAAAAGGATGTGTTTTGTAAAGCACAACTAAGAAAGTTAAAAGTAGTACACCTGTTGGATTTCTGTTACATTTGATGCCACTCCTTTTAAGTAATGGAGTTTAAGTAATGGAATATAGAAGTCACGTATTTGAACCTTTCTTTCTTATTGAGCTGAATGAGCTTCTCTGGATCCCCTTCTAGGTGGGTCAATCATTAGGAACAACATTATTTACCTCCCATTGGGGCAGAATATCAATGTATAACTCTGTGTACACACACACACTGCTGGTTTGTTTTACTATCCTTCGAAGGACCTTCCACTGGCATAGTTATTATCGCAGATAATTAATACTATGCCTATATAAATCTAACCCTATCTTTAACCTCAATAACCAATTTAAAATTTTGGTGCTTTTGTATTTGTAACTAAAATCTATAGATATTTATAGATCTATAGAAAAATCCTCATGGAAACTCTTCAAATCTTTTAGATTTTCCTATCCTTGTGGTGATGTTTGGTCCCCACCAAGATATGAAAACATTCCCCCACTCAATTAGGCAATCACTATAAATGATTACAGTTAATTTTCAGCATAATTTCAGCAGTATTGGCCTGTTATTTTTAAATCCAGCATTTTAATGTTAATACAAAAGAAAATATGGTAAATTACACTCCATTGGCTGTTTTGTTTTCTTCAGAGATATAACGTATTTCTAAAATACAGCATTTTACTGCTAATAAAAGGAATTATGGATTCGGGAATTAAGGATTCAAGAAGGATTCAGAAGCTAGCTAGAATTAGTTTTGCCTATTAATCAGACAAAACATGGAGCACATTTTAATCTCTACGTGTGGTTAACGTTAAAGTTAACGTTAACATTAATGTGTGGATACGTATTTTGTTAATTCATGAAGCATAATCATAATCTAGACAGAAGACTTTTTGCAGTCTATGTATGTCACTTCATCAGTTGAAGTAAAGACTTCAGTAAGGACTTTGGTGTACACTGAATACTGTGTAGTAATTCAACAGCGCAGATTAAAAATTCAAGATAACAATTGGATCAGAAATTAAGATGATTAGCTTTGCTGTAAATTACTCTTTCTTCAAATCTGTGAAAGTGTGTTTTTCTCAAAGATGTATTAATTGCATTGGCATGAGTCTGCTTGATGACATTACATTTTAACTCTGTGCAATTTTTAACTCTGTGCAATATTTATCTCTATGCAAAATAGTAGTCCTCGAGTATTCCTGTATTGTGTGTAGACTGTAGTGTGTACTCGTCCTTATGTTTTTGCACATTGAGCCAGGAGAAACGTAATTTCGTTGCACTCTTGAATTATATGGTCTGAATGACAATAAAGTTCACTTTGACTTTGACTTGACATGTTGATAGTGCAGTAAAGGCTATAATGTAAGACTGTGGGTGTATTAGTTGAAATATTGTGTGTTTTGTGTTTAATTTCTATTGGACTGTTCAGTTGTAATTATCTGTGTGATCTTTGGCATGTTGCTCTGACATTACAAATGCACCATTCTATTACTGAAGCATGTTAGGTGAACTGATGAATGTAGCTACTGTGTGAAAACTACAGTGTATTGTTTATTTGACTATAACAGTCAAGTCTGTTTGGCTTGCAATGATGTTTTATTGTCAAATATGAGGACATCAGCCTAGCACCTCAGTGGCCTACACGGGGTATATGAAAATTCACAGCAATATACCTAATTTAGTACTATGGTATTATATACCTAATTGCAGATGGACCTTTCAAAAATGTGCAGTTTCCAACTTAATTTTAAAATAAAAAGTAAAGTACAATAAGAAGCTATGGGTTTTTTCTCTCATCTTGTAATTACATGATTGAAAAGTCAGTCATTTAGCTCTGTTTTTCACTGATGAAAGAACATTTTGTTATGGTTTGTGTTTTGTGCTTGTCGCTGTCATACATGCACTAGCACCTGCTCCACCTGTCTTAGACTCCAATTCCCATGATACCACGCATACAGACAACATAGCTGAGATGGACTCATGAGCCAACAACATGTGAACAACCCATGCATACAGACAATATGGCTAACACACTCCCACACTCTGAATCACATGACTACATGCAGGTGCACCCAGTCAACACACAATATAAAAGGACTTTCAGTTTGTGAATGACTTTGCAAAGCATTAGTCTAGCACTTTGTGTCTGCTATTGCTCAGTCTTATTGCCTGTGATTGAAATTCTGTTTTGTTTGTTTTTTTACTATGTTTCTAGGTTTTTTAATGCCTGACCTTCCCTGTGTTTGCTGATAGCCTGAACTTAATTCTGTTTTTGACTTTGATTCTGCCTGCTGACTTTGTACATTTTTTAATAAACACTGAACTGTGAATGCATCCTGTGTCTCCTGACCTGCCTGCATGATGGTAGCCAGCTTTGGACAGAAACTTTGGGAAGACTGATAAGGTCTATTATGACCTTTTTCTTAACAAAAGTGCCTTTAATCATATTTAGTGTGACTATTCTTTTGTGTATAACCTTTAAGTCAGTATTAATTTAGAAGAAAAAAAGGGTAAAAGAAAAAAGGGTAGCTCATTGGTTAGGATGTTGGACTTCTGATTGGAGGGTTATGAGTTCAAGTCCCAACACTACCAAGCTGCCTCTACTGAGCAAGATCAAGGTCCTTAAATGCTCAGTTATATAAATAAGATAAAGTGTAGTAATTTAACATGTTTAGTAACATAATCACATTCTATGAAAATATAGACGAATATGCTGGTACACCCAGTCAGAAAGAGAGAATGATTTTCTCTTTTGTTCCTCACTTCAATAGGCTTAAACAACACATATGGACTACATCAGTTTCATCTGATCTCCCTATACATTACTTACACACTGATGAATCTACCATATGCAATAATGCTGAATATAACTATAAAATCAATATATAATGAATGTACTGAGAAGCATGCACCTTGGAAGTCATGAAATAGGCTTGGCAGTGGGTGTAAAGAGTATTTACCATCACAAAGCTCATAAGCATTACCCTATCAACCACAGCAGTGATGAATAGAAGGAGGTCTTAAAGAAAACATGTCTTAAATGCAGCACCGAAAGAGAAATCTCTGTATTATTTAAAAATGTGGTTTAATGCTTGTCTAAAAAATGCTGCAGTGACAACAGTCATAATTTTGTTAATAAATGATTGTTCCTGGTAATTTGGTTTCATTACTTGAATTTGATATTAAAGGCATTACAGGGCCAGATTTAACGATCTTCTTTCTTAACCTGGGCCAGTTCTAAATTTATTTTAGCTCTAATTTGGTGCAATGTAAATTTAATGTCTGGAGCTCCTCAGAAAGCTAATCAGGAAGCTTGAACCTTACACATAAATAAAAATGCAAGCAGATACTGTATGTGTGGTAATTTCATACATAAATACTGATGTTATGTATGGAAATACCATTTTGTAATGCCCTGGCCCTGTAATGCCTTTTTTGATTACAATCTGATTTTTTGCAGAGAATTTTTGATTAAAATACTGCTAATTGCTGTCCTCTCCTTTTACCATATTGTGTACCGGCAACAAATAGCAGAAGAAAGTTTTATTGAAAATCCCAGACACTAAAATTTATAGGAGTACAAAGAGTACTGGCATGATTTTTGGGGAGGTAGGAGAAAACCAGGAGAAAACCTATACTGACAATGGAAGAACATATCACACAAATTTTAACCTGAGCTCAGGATCAAATCAGGGCGGAATCTGAAATCACATCTTTGAAATTCAGATAGTACAAAAATCAGGATTAAAAGGAAACAGTATAAAAAATGCAGGTCATGGTTGTAATTAAGATTGTAAAAAATCAGTCTTTGGAATGTCAGGTTGTAAAATTTCTGGCTGTAGAACATCAGTAAAAAACATCAAAGTTACTAACCTGGATTAATGACAGACCTATATTTCTATTTCCACAGCCTGAATTTTTTAAAGCATGATTTCATGAATTTTTATGACAAAGATTTTTCACATTTGCATGAATATGAGATCCCAGGTTGGCAACTTCTTGGATTCTGTGAAACTGCCTTTTGTTTTTTCTTTTTTAAAATGAATTTGTAATACATACAATGTAATACAATGTAATACATTTGTAATACATAGAAAGTGATTAATTCAGACAATGTCTAACTATTGTAGAGATGCATTTAATAATTTTAATAACAAGTTTTCTTTCAAGCATCATTCATTTACTTTCATACTCTGGTCAATGTGATTTTACACACAGGTGGAATACTCATCTGTATTAAAAGAGGAACCTCTCTTCTCATCAACTCCTTAATCCTGAGAACCTGCTCCACTTTTCACATCTCCTGTTTCTGCTCTCCCCCTTCTGCTCAGCAACCCACAAGAGGAAAAGAGGATTGGGCTCAGAAAACAGCATGTATATGGCAGTGAGATTATATCAGCAGACTGCCGTGATCATTTCATAATCGCTCAATAAAAATGGCATGGCTCACTGTCAAATTGGGTATTTGGGAGGGATTTCAGCTAAAACCAGTAAACTGAAGACAGACTCCGAGACCACAGCTTTGACTCCACATACTGCTTTGCACATAATTTCCAAATTTTTTATAAGAAAGACATTTTCTGTAGGCATTTTGCAATCATTTATGTTCAACACATGGTGTTTTGCATTTACATCCCAATGCACTAGTGGTTTTCTCTTTCTGGATGTCTTGCAGTGGCCTGATGTGATCTGTGATCCCACTATGAAGTTGCCTCACTGCCTTATTTCACTCTTATTCTCTCTCGCTCTCTCTCACACACACACGCATGCACGCACGCACGCACGCACACACACACACACACACACACACACACACACATTAGACAAGCATCTCTCAATATACAGTTACTAAAGGTTTGGGAGAATTTGCCTCTTCCCATTTCCACTGCTACAGGAAGTTCATATATGAGCATATGAGTGTAGACTTTCATTATACAGGAACTCAAAATTGATTAGTTTCGCAAGTGATTTTAATGAAATAGCATACATTCAATAATAAGCATTATTTTTCCCTGTCCAGATACAAGTGTTTGTCTGTAGTGTATGTGTGTTTGAACGGCATTGTATCTTACAGCATTGTATATAACTATAAATATAATTCTAGATATAGATCTAGATATAACTATAGATCCTACTTCATAGAAAGTGTTAATAGTTTTTCAAATGGGATATAATGCTTAACAGCCTTGTCTCTTTCTAGTCAAAATCATTATTCTGTCCTTCCCACAGACAGAATATCAGGCATGCCCCCAGTTCCCATACTTTTTCCTGAAATATATTCAAAATTGATTGTTGTTCCGGTTCCATCTTCTCATACTCCAGTGGTGTTCAATCTCCTGAAAATAGTGTGCCTGGAAAAATATAACATTATATAATCTTAAACCTGCATCTACCTTGGCCTTCTACTCTATACATAATGCATGAAGAATAAAAAGTTCCTGTGTTAAGGCCTGCCTTCCCAACTAGAGAGTTCATCCCTTCCCTGGGAGTAAACTTGAGCCCAAGGCTGCTGTCCCTGAAAACTACTTCATCCTGACTTGAACAGTTCCATTGGGGAACACTGTGACCCAATATAGGTGTAACTGAATTCCCTGTACTTTACTCTTAGAAAGTAAGTTTTTAGAAGACTACCTGGTTTCAAATAAAAAATTTGAACTTTGAGTGAAGCAAAATGACATAGCATGTCTAGAATTCAAATGGTAAGGAGAACTTTGAATAAAATAACTAGAGTGTGTCTTGTGTGAATGTGGTGTAAGTGTCAGTCTAAAGCTTCTCCCTTGTGCTCTTTATGAGCAGCCAACAGGGTTGTCCAGGTAAAGACCAGAGACAACACTCTCTATCCGGGTATTGACAATTGTGCTGTGGGGTCTTACTTCAGAAAGCCAGAATGTGATCAACTATAACTCCTAGCTGGTCACGTATCCACAAACGGCTGAAAGCGTTTGAAAGCCTTTCCGGCTCTGAAGCCCAAAGGAATCGATATTTTTACACAGGGAGAAGTTATTGATCCTTCTTCCTACTCCAAACATCCCCTTGTCCTCTACATCCTCTCTCCTCTTCAATCTGACACTGATGGATTAGCATATGCTGCTGATCTGTAACTGCCTAAGCCTGTATTCAGCTCAAGTACAGAAACAAGGAAAAAGTTAATCAAAGAAAAGTGCATCTGTTCTGAAACCACTATATATGTGTGCGTTCTGTTAGACAGGAAGAATTTCATTGTGGCATTACTGTACAGTGAATGGGCGATGACGAGCAAAGGGTGGACATAGACTGTATGACGTGTAGTTAAAATACAGATCAGGACTGACAGGTTTGGCTTTTTGAGCTATATCTTACTTGGGTCTCATACACGCTGTATTCTTCTACAGTGGAGCAGACATAACCAGAGAGACAATATGAGGGAAGAATAAAACAGATTTAAGAGCTTGCCTTTCTAAAAAGTACACCAATTGAATGAGTGGCATTTTATGGATTCTGTTTGAGTCATTACTCCAGGATGAGAGAAAAGGAAATGGCATTTTAAAAATGCTCTCAAATTCCCATGCAGGCTATTATTTGAAGGCAGTGTTTTAATAATAAACTCATACAACCTTAGAACAAAGACATTTGCAGTTTAAGGAAGCCAACAGGAGCCCCTATTATTCCTATACCTGGCAGTCTCAAACAGGTCACAGGCTATGCCAGGCTGGCTCTCATCTTCAAAGCCAAAGGTCCACAAGCTGCCTCCTAACGGGCAGGTCTCAGAAAGGGCAGCAACAGGAGCTGTAGGAAAAGACAGTGGCCCTGGCCAAAGGGTGTCTTTGTTCCCCGCTATGCCAGCTCTCTGGCTGGGTTGTGATTAAACGGAGAACATAGTGTGAGGCCTGCAGCTGGGCCGGCTCATCTCCGGCTCCCACAGCCCCACATCCTCTGAAGCCAGTGGGCAAAGAGGGCACTGTGCTGCTGGGGGGTGAGTGCTGCCACTCTCGACTTGCAGTAATGAGACACCTCATTCTGCTAGAGTCCATTATAAACAAGGTTCAATTAATGCAGCCTGACTTGCCCAGAGGCTGCAGACCACACAAAATGAACTATACACCATAATTAAGTAAGTCAAATTATTTAAAATGGGTATAATTATTCATTTTTATGTAATTGTTAATGAGTTTATTTGCAAAGAGCATCCAAATAATAAATATATTGCCTGATCACCTAGGCTGCAATTGTGATATTAAATAGTTAAATGAAACCAAGGGCTTTTAAGGTAAACTAAATTTTAATGTAATCAATTTATTTAAACAGTATGGTAGAGCTTATTGATACTTTCAGCTTGCTAGAAGACATTCATTCTGAAAGAAAAAGTGGACAACACCCTCTCATATTTGAGTGACATTAATTGGACTTGTATCACAGTGCTGTTGAATTGTCTAATTGTATTTTTCAGAAAATGTGTTTCCATTTCTATTTCTATAACAGCAAGATTCTGACATTAGTGCCAGGGTGTTCTGATGATTTCTTATGCCTTGTTGAAAAATGCTACATTAGCAAGAATTGTTAGCAGAGGATAAACTTGATTCTCAACTGAAAATTCCTCAGAATTTGCTCCATTTACTCACGTTGTACAATATTGGCATTATAGTAACCAGTTTCATGAGGTCATCTGAAATACTTTTTGAACAGCGGTGCCTTGTCAAATATTTTTAATGCATTTGTTATCTTTAAATCATCAGTTATGTTGTGTTGAGGTAGCAATTGTATACAGTAAAAAGCAACCCCAAAAATCCATATTATGTCAAGAACTGCTCAATTAAGTAAAGACAAATGAAAGTTGATCATTACTTTAAGACATGAAGTGTCTTTTAAGTAATAAAAATAAATGAAAACCATTGAATTTGAAGCCACATCCAAACACTTGACTGGTATATATGCAATATTTTAGTAGGTTGCCATTTCTTGGGACTTTTATCTTGGATGATCTATATAATCTAACAAAGATGCATGACATGGTAAACCATCATTTAAGAATACATTTATTTAAAATTTTAACAATAATCTAGCATTTAAATAAATGGAAGGAGTCTATCAAGCACCCAGTCATGGATTATTTTCCTATAATAGTGCACCCTGCTAAGAATTTTTCCTTAGTTATGGATTGAAAATGTTTAGCAGTACTTATTTTTAATTGTAGTCCAAAATCCAGAGAATTATACATTATAGCGAGTTAGCCATTATGCTTACAAGCAAGATACTTAATCACAAGCTACACTATATACTGCATTTATTTAGTGTAGATCTAATTGTCATGTAAATGACTAAACAGCATGATTATGAGCAACAAGATATGGCATTTAAATGTAAAAATCAAAAAGCCCCCATGGAAAACACTGAGAGGATGAAGCTTGCATCTGTGCAGTTATTTGCCCTATGATAACCCTAAATTTCTACATTTATAATGTCATAAATATGCAGAATCACAGAGAAGACACTAAAACATAATGAAAAAGCTAAAATCACTTATGAACACCCAGTCTGACAGCAGGCTTCCTGTCTAGAACTGTGATCACCACTGCTGAGCTAGAGCAGTTCTTCTTGCTCCAGTTCAAACACACACACAGAGAGAGAGAGAGTTAAGAGCAGGGGAGATGAAAACAACAAGAAGTGGTCCAAAGAGAGCTGCACTACACCAACATTATCGATCCAGCTCACACTTTACAAAAACACTGAAGCTGTGAAAAAGCCCCTGCAAACCCTTCAGCCTTCCCCAAGAAAAAGAACTTGGGGTGGGGGCATGGCAGTCATTCTGAGCTTTATGGTGTATTTGGAGTAGCAGACCAATCCACTGCATACTGTTGCATTATTCAACTGACACTTTCTGACCCCCTCCTTCCATCCTGAAACCTATATAAGTGCTATCCTGCAGTGTAGCGGCATGAATCAAAACCCTGACAAGGACTATGAAACTCATCTATCTATCGATTGATCGATCGATCTATCTATCTATCTATCTATCTATCTATCTATCTATCTATCTACTGTATCTATCTAGTGTTAGGGCTTCTGAGTAGCATATTTTGTAAAGTTATCCCTTCCAAAAAGGTCATTCCCTGATGTCTTCACCTCAGGGTGAATTGTCCCAGCTCATTTATTCCAGTTTTCTCATCAAAATATACACTTAGCCTTGCCAAGAAACTTCCTGTCCATTTCTATATCACATTCATTGTTTTACTGGAAACCAATTCTTACCATGTCTTCTGCGCCAGGTATCAACAGGTGCAGAATGCCAATCCCTGGTACACCACTATCTAACATTTCAGTCCAGAATCTTGTATAGGTGTTCATATGAGTTGAGATTTTCATATCCAGCAAAACAATCGGCGAGCCCTTGTGTGCTACGAGTGGAAGCAGGGTCATCGTGGAAGACAGCCTCCATCAGGATAGAAATGTTTCTTCACAGGACAAAGGTGATCAGTTAGAATAACTCTGCATTGATTTGAAGGCATCATTCTCTCAAGGGGGACAAGTGGAGCCAAACTATGCCAGCAAAATACCCCAACAGCATGACAAAGAGATTGATTTTTCCTGTAATGTGTCATCTGTCTGTAAGTGAATATATATGAACTTGCCCCATTGAAGTAGCTGATTAATTTACATGCATTCTACAAATGATTTCTACCAAGTTCCTAAATCTCCAAAAGTTCACTTACTGATGCTTTAACAGAACCAAAAAGCACACCATCATAAATTTGTATTCAGAGCATCAAACATATGAATATGTTGTTCACACAGCTTTCCACCATTGGGTTCATGATGTTACCAACTTATTTATTATCACTGACAAACAGCTCCTGACTGATTAACAGATGGACACCACATTGAGCTGTACATTGTACATGAAAACTGCCTGGCTGGATGTGTGTGTTTTACTGGGCCTAAATAGCAAATAGCAAGCCCTGTTTATCTTCTGCATGTCTCATGCTGTGGTCAAAATTGTAAAGCTGTTGGCATGACAGGTGAATGGCATCCACAACATTGTACTTTTGTGAGGTATACCCTCAAATCTAATTGTTTTCTTTCCTGGAAAAGTCACAGCATAATATATTTTTATGTATATATAAATAAACCATATCCATCAAACTTACTGGCTATTTCATTTTCTGATTTGAAAAACATTGGTATACTGAATATGGAGAACTTAATCACTGGTTTTAGAATAAATTCCCCAAATCTTCTAACTTAATTGTGGTTATGCTCATTACAATTATATTATAAAAATATCTGGGCTCCCAAACATCACCAATGGCAGGAAATACAAGTAAGTAGAATTGTTCCTGCTTTTTTACTAAATACACTATATGGCCAAATGTATACCTGACCAACATATCCATGTGTGGGCCTTCCTCAAAATGTCTTGGAAAGTGGAAGCAATGTTAAGAATGTCTTTGTATGCTATAGCTTTGAGATTTCCCTCCACTGAAACTAAGGAGCCCAAAACTGTTCTAGCATGACAGTGCCCCTCAGCAGAAAGTGTGGTCCATGAAGACATGGTTTGCCAAGGTTGGCATGGAAGATTTCAAATTGCCTGCACAGAGCCCTGACCTCAACCTCATTGAACATCTTTGGGATGAATCTCACCTGACATCAGTGACTTGACTTAAGTAATGCTCCTGTAACTGCATGGGCAGAAATCCCCAAAGCCACATTTCAAAATATACAATAAACCTTTTTTGTACAACAGTATCTCTACCCAAACCAAGATTACCTTGCCTTTGATCGGCACCAACACTGCCCTGGTACACTGCGATATCATGCAGGAATCTTTTGACTGAACTCTTCGCACAAATTTTGAAGCCTCAAGAATATGGTTTCCCTTTGATGTACTGTGTAATCTGCCTAAATTTTCCTTTGTAGGGAACCATCATTTCATCAATTGACTACTGACGTTTTTGTGCCACTTTCAGACAATGCTCACGAAACATGACAAGGAATAGCCTTAGCTTCCACAATCTGTCCTTTTTTGTTTCCTCATTTGTTTTCTCATCTACAAAGTGGATGACTGATAGGAGCAGTTGGAAATAGTTCCTGCTCATGATGTCTGCCACTGGAGGATATAGGGATTCATTTTCCTAATACATTCTAATTCCTGACATTTCCACAAGTCCCATCTGAAAGTACATTCCCAGCAACTGTTCAATTTCCTTTACATTAGTGTTTACACACTTGCCAAGCTTTTGAACACTATAGCGATTGGTATATCTACTATAAGTTCAAACATATCATGGGTCACAAACCAGCAGAAGTATTCCAAAGGTGTCTCAGTGATGCCAATTGGGTCTGTTGGGAAGATGGGTGGGCCATGAATGTTCACTTGAGGCGGGTTGTAAAGTCTATTGTGATCTGTATGCCCTCTGCACAATTTTTTGTCCGAGACTGACGTTGAGCAAGCAGAACATCATCATAACCTGAGTGTTCTTTCTCACTCCTTGTGTGTCTTCTCTCATTGGAGTCATCATCTGTCCCAATGTAACTGTCATCACCACATATCTTATCTAGGAAGTGGAAGCCATTGTTTGCCAGTTTACTGAAAAACACAAAATCACACAATGACATATACACCAGCATGCACACACACACACACAG
>JAQQZU010000009.1:12386446-12406474 GCA_030068025.1 Parauchenoglanis punctatus | reverse complement strand
GAGAGAGAGAGAGAGAGAGAGAGAGAGAGAGAGAGAGAGAGAGAGAAAGAGAGAGAGAGAGATTATTAGGTTTGCTCATTGTCACATAATGATTAAAGACAATGTACATTGTGTGGCAAAGTGCAAACGGGGATTCCAGCAAGTATAGCTATGAAAGCAAAACTAAAAGGGAGAGCAAGAAGGTAACACAGACATCAGGGTTTCCTGGGACATAAAGTAGCAAGCTATTTTTTTGTCAACAAACCTGAGTGAACATGTGAGAGTGGGGGGAGACAGCATTCAAACATCCCAGTTCACCAAAACACTCTGTGCCAATGAGCCCTCCATATCTGTTTCTTTACCTAAGGATAAAACTATTAACAAAAGACTTTACTGAACAAATATGTCTTCAGCCTAGACTTAAACACAGAGAAATGCTATATAAGCTTGAGGTACCAACAAGTAGCCTGCACATTTTGATGGAAGTATGGCAGATAATTAAAAAAACAGACGTTTGCTCAGGTACTGTGGTGGGAGACCGTTCAGTGCTATAAAGTTCAGTGGAAGTTTTTTATAATCAATATGAAATTTGTTTATGCAACTGGAACAAACAATTTTAATGATTAACATTTCATAAATTGTTGCACTGTAAGCTATTAACACCTCTTTAAACTAAATTAAAGTTCCAGTCTGAGCTGTAAATACATGAATTAAGAGATTAATGTCAGAAATCCTCATCAACAGACATCCCCACTCCCCTTCCAATACCCTTCTGCCACACCCTGCCCCTTTCCCAACTATCTCTCACAGGTAAGCATTATAGAAGACATGTGAGAGACAGATACAAGAAACCTTTAAAACTTTTAATAAAATTGAAGCCTTTTGGCTCAATCGATAGAACAAAGCCACAAGAAGGAGCCAATCAATCATTGTGGCCCTGCATAGCTGTATACACATTTTCTGTGTTCCTCTCTTTCTATTAATATAAATATTACCCCATTTTTAATTTCAACTAACTTTTTACATTTCCAGTTCTTTCAGTTAATGGATTTGTATTTAAGCATTCTGTTCTCTCTTGTTTAAAACTACTTCCTTTTCTCCATCTACATTAGCAGAAGGAAGACAGCAGGGTTTGGCTCCCCCTCAGTAGAACCTACCTCCTCTCAAAGATAAAAGCAGTACTCGCCTCCTCTTCAGAGAAAACTATCCAGCATGCTGGAAAGACTGAAACAGTAGGTGGGTCTTGCATGTGTTGTTCACCGACAATATTTTTCACTCTTTCACTTG
The DNA here is from genome assembly GCA_030068025.1 of Parauchenoglanis punctatus. NCBI lineage: Eukaryota > Metazoa > Chordata > Actinopteri > Siluriformes > Auchenoglanididae > Parauchenoglanis > Parauchenoglanis punctatus. Next base: position 12,405,208 of record JAQQZU010000009.1, on the reverse strand, counting down.
AGTTTGGAGGAGTCTCTGCCCACATGCGATTTCGCCTGGGGCTTCACTGTAGAGCAAAATGAGCTCTTTTCATGAGCTTCCTCTTTCTCATACTCATTTTAATAAATGCAAGTCAACTAGTGCCCGCCTTCAACCATGCTCCCTACACTGAAAGTCATTAAAGCTAATTTGTGTCTGTATTACATAAATGAGACCAAGAGTGTACTCAAACTTTAGGAAAAGTCTAAAAAGAGAAAAGAGTGGTTAATTTAAAAATATGGAACTTCCTATATGCTCAACGAGTCAGCAGTGGGTCAAACTAACAGCAAAAAGGGTCTAGGTTTGCTCCCTAGGTCGACCAGGGGCCTTTCTGTGTGGAGTTTGCATGTTCTTCCCATGCCTTTGTGGGTTTCCTCCAGGTGCTCTGGTTTCCTCCCACAGTCCAAATACATGCAGACTAAGTCAAGTGGCTACTCTAAATTGCCCCTGAGAGTGAATGGTCTATGTTACCCTTGTGATAGTTTGGCAACCTGTTCAACCACATGAAGTCAACTGGGATTGGCTCCAGCTTCCCCTGTGACCCACAAGAGATAAAATATAAGTGGCATAGAAAATGGATGAATGGTTGGATGGATGTAATTTCCTATATTTGGTGTCATGACCATTAGTTATATCAAAACACAGACTGGCAGTATTTGCAAAGGCAAGTCTAACTCCAAAACATGATAGAGAACATATGAGGGGAAAAATGAGAGACTATGAGAGACTCTTATGTCTACAGATTCCAAACATCAAGACTTTGGAATTATAAGGTTCTGTTTGATTTTTGGCAAAAGATTCAATCTTATAAATATGCTACTTACAGTACATGCCAATACATATATGCAGTTAGGTTTTCAATAAAATATTATTAATGGCTATAGAGGAAATTACAAAGCTAAAAAGTTGTATCAGCTTTGACCTTATTGAGTGTTGAAACTATGGCATAATAACTAAAAACTCATGTATTTGTCACAATCTTAGAATTCTAAGGTCTTGTTACGGATCACTCAAACATCGGAATTACATGTGAACTCTACGGAATACAATCACGACTGACACGGACTTTGCATTCACATTCTGTTTGCGGAGCAATCACGTTTCTGTCTGACCTGCTAAGCTGTTTTATAAGTTCCTGCTATCATTGTTACAGACCTGTTTTGAGTACTTGATCCTGATTATTGTGTTTGCCATTGATATTCTTTTTGCTGATCGCTCAATCCTGTCTGTTTTTACGATTCTGAACTGCGTCTGTTGTTTTGGATTTGTTCACATGCTTTACTGTATAGTAAAGAACTGAATCGTATGTGCATCTGAGCCTGTCTTGTTGTCTGTGACATTATGACGATAGGTGTATTTATAAGTTGTTCCTTGTCCATTGCTATCAAAAGAAAAACTTAATTTCCGAGAAGGGTGCTTTAATAAAGTGTCTGTTTACATGCTAACTTGTTTTATTATCACATTGCCCTTGTCCCAAATTATAATGGCTGGTTGCTCATGAGCAGTAAAGTAGTGATGCAATATAAACAAATTTATAGCCACTTTCAAAGATTTATTGTTTAGCAGAATTACAATACTGCAGAACTAAAACAATATATTGAATATATTTCATTAACAAGGGCAGCATGTTGGTACAGTGGGTAGCATTGCTGCCTCACAGCTCCAGCCTCCCAGGGTCAATCCTGAGTTTGGGTTACTTTCTATATGGATTTTCTGTGTGTTCCATATCTGTGCAAGTTTCCTTTGGGTTCTCCAGTTTATTTCACCCTCAGAAACATACCAGTAGAATGATTGGGTAAGATAAATTGCTCTTATGAGTATGAGTGTGTGAATTTGTGTGTGTGTGTATGTGGACTGGTGTCCCATCCGAGATTCATTCCTGCCTTATTCATAGAGTTACCAGGATAGGCTCTGGACTTACTGTGACTCTTACCAAGTAGTTACTGAAAGTGAGTGACAAATAACAAATGTTGTTTTTCATCTTTTTATACTTTGTTTTAGAGCATCAGCTTTTTATTTTATGCTTCGCAGTCTCATATTGTAGATATGTGTTTATTTTCAACAATCAGATTTGGACATCTTATCTTCTTTGCAGTGGTTAATACACACCAATTATTCATTAGATAGGAGTCTTACTTCTGAAAGTAGGTGCTAATTTCCTGTAATAATCTGCCAGGTGTAATTATGCCAAGTTTAAACAACCACCACCAAGTTTTTTTACTTATAGAATACAATCTCTTGCCTAAGCAAAATATACTGTACACATAACAGCTGCCGTGGTTCCACAACTATACATGCTGTATATTTTGAAAATCTTAAAACCATTTATGATTTGAGTTTATTCCATTTTGAAGAGATAGAAGAATCTCTTCTATCTGATAACTGAGAAGAATCTCTGCATGGAATGTCAAAATCCAATAAAATAATATGCATCATAGTCAATAGCTGCCAGGTTCTGCCAAAGCAATGAGAAAGAAAGAGACATAAACAAAGAAACACATCAAAGTGATTGTCACAGTATGCTTTGACCTTGAGGGCTTTCAGAAAACCCTGCTGGAAAACAACAACTGGAAAACAACAACAAAACTTTAAAGATATGGAAGAATTTGAATGCTAAAGCATGGTGGCTTACCTTCCTGCCTTTTGCTTTATGAAACTCACAGAAAGTGCTGTAGCTACATCAGGCAGGGGCACCATATTTACATATGTGCTATGCTAAACTGGGGTGGAAAAGTACTGAGAAATTTTACTTAAGTGAAAATATAGATAATGTGTCAAAATCTTAATCTCAATAATCTCAATAAAAGTGTAAGTATGGAACCAAAAATGTATTCAAGTGAAAAAAGTTGCTACATTTAAGTGATCTCAAGTATCAAAAGTGACAAAAGTAATGTAAGGTGGTTTTTATTTATTTTATTTTTTTAATATTTATTTATTTAAATATAAAACTATGCCTTTGTTAAATCTTTGTTTGGTGGTCATATTCAGTACTAACAAAATACAGTATGTGTCAGGACCTGCTCCTCATGGCACATGCGAGTGCGCCCAATGGAATCGGCCGCTCGCATAGTGCTTTTGATCTCTCTGTCGCGCGCTACGCGGAGACGCGCACTTCCGCATTGTGGCGAGAGCGACAGCTCAAACATACACACACGCACTGACTATTCACGTGACCCGAAATTGGACGCATCTGCGTCCAATTCTTAGACAATCAGCTCATGTTTTAAAAGGACTCTCATATGCGCTTCGGATTCGCGAAGCATTAGCTATAACATTACGTTTTCTATTGCCAAGCCGTTGATCTCTCGCGTTTTCTGTGTACCAGACTCTGCTCGTGTTTTTGTTCATTCAGTGTTTGATTAGCCTTTGATATCCTGTTTGCTGTTCGCTCGACCTAGTTTCTGTTTATTGGATTTCCCTATTGCCTGCCGTTTGTCTGTACCTCTGCCTGCCATATTGTAAATAATGAACTCGCTATGAGTTTCACTATGCCATCTACTGTCCTGCGCATGTGTTCCGACCAACCCCGCTTATGTGACAGTATGATAATGAATTAATCAGAAATAAGACATCACATGTAAATAACTAGTAGCCAGAACCTATCTTGATGCCTAACCATATGTTAGCTTGTGGAATTTATGCTAGCTTAAACTGGTATTAGCAATATAACAGGGATGCCTCATTTTTATGAGTCTTTGCTAACTCCAACATTCTGTAACATTTTCTGAAGTGTGGCCAGGTCCCTGTTTCAAGTTTGACACCACAGTGATAAAGCTTATCCAGTCAGGAACATGAACAACTATAGTATTCACTACATTGTGTAGCAAGAGAAAATCAGCATATATGGTAAATTCATACAATTTATGACATTTTTTTATTTTATACTGATTAATTGAAAGCTAAACTGAAATGAATGGATGCTAAACAGACACCTTTTGATCAATACATGGCACGCAGTTATTGTCTCGAAAAAAGAGAGACCATTGTGATTTCTTTAATGAGTACTTTGCAGGTCTAAAAAAATTTATGTAATCATTTTTTTTTTTTTTGGTAGTTTAAAGTAACGTTTTTTCTTTGAAAGTGTACAAGTATTTGTTTTCAATTATATTCAAGTATATATATATATATATATATATATATATATACCTAAGTAATACTTGCATAATTATACATTACTATACCTAACTATTTTCTGTGAATACTATGAATTATATCAAATAATAGAAACTCTGTCTACACTGCCAGAGCCAAGGGTATAAATGAAGAACATCTGTATATGAGAGAAATAATTCCTAGCACTGTCCAAAGGTCAATATTAGGTATTATGTTAATGTCTAATTTATAATTCGGTATATTGTGCACTTATCTCATACAACAAACCAGCCTGTACAGAAAAAGAAACAAAAATAAAAAAGATAGGCTTGTTTTCCCAGTATTAGAGAAATAAGACAAAAGAGATACTACATATGATTAAAAAATGTCTTCATACTGCACTTGAGGATTATTTGTAGTAATATCCCACTGAAAAGTGTCTTGCATTGCGTCATTTCCTATAACAAGAAATGTGCAAACTAAAGGATTTTTGCTGATGGGCTTGAGCAGGATGTCAGAGTAAAGATTATAGAACAAATACAGCAATACATTTACTGATACTTAAACATTAGTGTTGTTATTCATTGTTTTTCACTAGGAAGAACCAAGTCACCCATCACTCAGTTATGTTTATGAGGCTCTAGAACTAGTTTAATTGCCTAGCTGAAATTGACATGAACAGAAATTAGTGGTTGCCAAAAATGGATTACTTTTTTTTGTAATGCCACATCCTTGCTCATGCAAGTTAATTGGCTTTTTCACCAGGCAAATATTATTCACGTCTGGTTTGAGCGCTCTTGTCTGTCTATTTCGTGTGTTCATTAAAAGTAAAACTCTCTTAACAGTTTCAAAAAGACTTATTTATTTATATTTGTGGAAATGTGAACAGCTGAGAACATTATAAATTATTGCAGGTGGGTGGAAACAGAAATAACTGCTGAATTAGTGTCTGGACTGAAAAAACCATGTATGCAGTACAGGCAATCCTGTTACTTACTATTAATGCACTATTAATCACAGATTCACCACTCACTCCGATTTTGGAGAGATGCGCATCTCCTCTTCTGTTTTCCCCAATGAGATATTCTTACCCACAATCCTTTTTTTCTGCAGACAGGTATGTATTTGGATTTTTTTATTTATTTTGGATACTGTATTAATCCCCAAGAGGAAATTCTCGTCTGCATTTAACCCATCCAAGCAGTGGACAAACACGCACACACACACACACACACACACACACACACACACACAAGTGAGAAGTGAGCACACATACCTGGAGCAGTGGGCAGCCACATGCTGCAGTGCTTCAACCGTGGATGCAGAGGAATTCATTCAAAAGGAAGTCTTTCTAAACCAATCCCTGAAGAAGATCGTCATTTCAAATATGAGATGTGCAGACAGTTGCAGCAGACAGCCAAGCAATTGAAAACTGCAACTAGTTTTTTATAGTATAATGTTTAAACAACAATAAGTTTATTTAATCTGATGAAAGATTTTTGAAGACAATTAACCTATGCAACAACATATGCTATTACTCAAATCTCAGTTTGTGCCACCTTACATAAGAAATGCAGTGTTGTTAGAATGAAGAAGTAGTTTTTGCTTTTTCGTCTTTCCACCATAAATGCACCAATGCTGCAATTGCCTAAAGTTCCAGCAGATGGCAGACTGGCTATGGTCTCATATCTTAGCAACATAAAGTTGGACAGATGCCATTATGAAGACACATATCTATACATCTATTGCATAAGCACAATGACTAAAGCAAATAACTGTGTAAATTATCAGCAAAATGATTGAGATAATTTTTTTTAATCAATTTCATGTCCTATTTATAACAGTGTTAGTAACACATGGAGCAGCTACAGATATTTCGGAAACACTTTACAATATGGGTGCACAACTAAGATTACATTAATGCGTGAATTAATGCTTACTTGATGATTAATTAATACATGAGCTAAACATGTATTAATTAATAATCAAGTAAGCATTAGTTCATGCATTAATATATACTTAGTTGTTCACCCGTATTGTAAAGTGTTACTGATATTTCTATAGATATTTAATCTCTGGTTTCCATTACAGTAACTAGCAAAAAAAGAGTGTTCATATTACATTATATTATTTATCATTTGGAAGACATTTGCGCTTACACCACTATAAGCAACAGAAAACTAAACAGGAAAACATAAAACTGAGGATTATTACTTGTTCTCCCCACTACAGTCCATGCTGGCCATAATCAGCTTGATCTTTATCCTAACCCTAATGTTTAAAGGGTAAAATGGAAGGCAGAAAGCAGATGTTACACCATTAATTCAACTACCACTTGTGCTGTTTCCTAATAAGACTCACTAGTGTATCTGACAAGAGTGCCCTGAATTCCTGATTAAAAAAAAACATGCTTCAAGAGAACCAATGCATTCCCCCCTCTTGAGTGCTCTATTTTTACTTCTTTCACTCTATAAAAAAATATATTTTGGTTATATACAAGTGTTCAGCACCAAGTGCCTTCCTTATGAGGATGGACAATAATGATTTAATTGAGAGTAGAGTTGGAGGGATAGAGATCTGGGAATGTATTAGACAATTTAACATAATTTGCTTAAGCAAAATAACCAAAAAAATAACCAGACAGAGAGAGAGAGAGAGAGGGAGAGAGAGAGAGAGAGAGAGAGAGGTGCATATGTGCACATGCAACTATTAAAAACAATGCCATTAAAATCAGCCAACTATAAGCTCCAGCATCCCAGTCACTACTTTTTATTTCTAGAGCAGAGATCAAACTGCAATGGTAATAAGTGTATTGATTTCATTTAGAGAAATGAATAAGCCAGAGGATACAGAACAGATGGGCTCTTTATGGATGCCTTCTAATGATTTCATTAGGTTTTGGTGAGGTTTCATTGTGGATAGTGGACCTTTTCTTTTTGCCCCCAATCCCCCCCCCCTTCTGTTCATAATCAGGGATATTGATTTTGTGCATGAGATGTTTTAATTTCATGTAACAGGCATGCATGGTTGTTCTTTGTCACAGCCCAGCAACCCACCACTAAATGCAAACCAGAGACAGGGATGATGGGAAAAATGGCAATGTGTTATGACCGAATAAGAAAATAGTAGACAAACAGATAGAGAGATAGAGTGAGTTGGGAAGGGACAGTGACAGACAAACAAGAGTGAGACAGAGATAAAATAATAGTCTGGAAAAGAGTAGTCTATTCATGTAGAACCACATATAGCAGTTCAGGGACGGATCTGTGTCTGTGTTGGCAGTGTATTAAACTCTGGAGAACACTGATTTAAAAAGAATATAGGATACAGGTATAAGAGTATATATATATATATCTCTCTCTCTCTCTCTCTCTCTCTCTCTCTCTCTATATATATATATATATATATATATATATATATATATAGTTACAGAAAAAAAGTTCTAAACAGATTACCAATACATTTAGTAAAAATGGGGATTATTTACAGGATTACAATTTTAAAATACATAAGTGCTGTAACAACTAATAAAAGAAATCAATAAATATCAATAATAAAAAAATCATTTGAGTGAAATGGTAGAGCAGAAATATCAGGACTTTCTCTACAGTATGAAACTCAGTACAGTACACTGCCATGCTGGCCTAATGAAATAGCTTGTGTTTTAACATAAGTAATATTATCATTTGTTTGTGGGAATGTAATGAGAATCGTGATACTCCTGCCTGAACCTTTTTGGATCAATTAGCTTAAAAAGGTTAAAAAAAAAAAACTAGTAAACTAGACTATTTTTCTGACTCTGCTTTCGGTTCACAAGTAGATCCCAAAAAGAATCGATTCACTAATCTTGGGCATTGAAAACTGAGAGTCAAATGCAAATCTTTGGAGTGGATTCCACAGACTGAAAGTGATTAGCCGCGCACACGCACACAGAAAGCAAAATGAACTTAGCATATGGAGACTAGGGAGCGTTTCAGTAAGTGAAACAGGCAGCGGATATTATTTTATGTTTATTTTGAATTTGTCTGTTCGAAATTTGAACAAATCATGGCTTTGGCTGATATGCTGATGAAACTGAATTAATATTTTTTTCTTTACTCCCTCAGACATTCATGTTTCTAAACGGATCTCAGAATACCTGGCACATATCTCATCATAGATGGCCATTAATCAGTTGAAACTAAATTCCAATAAGACTGCTCTGCTGTAAAGCCCTGGAGATGCATCTCCATGTTAAGATCTTCTGATCTCCATGGACAACTCTAAGGTCTCACCTTTTGTCACTGCATGTAACCTTGGGTAAGTCTTGGCAACTGACTATGCTTCTTTGCCTCGCATCACTAAAATGACTTAAAGGCTTTTCTTACAACGTCAGGAGGATTCAGACATTTCAATACACAGAGGCTACTCAGGTGCTTCTTCAGTCCCTGTGCATGCCATCTGACCCCTGCAACTGAGCCACAATGTAGCTGCACAATTTGTTTTCAACCTCCGTAATTTTGATAACATCACTCCATTGCTACGTTCCTTCCACTGGTTTTCTGTAGCTGTCCATTTCGATTTAAGACAGTGATGCTTGCCTTTGAAGCCAACACCTGTCTACATTAAAACACTTATCACACCCCACTCTGTACCACACAAGGAAGGCATGCATCAAGGCACTTCTCTATTATGTCATCCAAATGGTGGAATGAACTCCCCCTGGCTGTTCAAACAGGTATATCACTGACTGTTCTCAAATGAAGACCTCTTGATGTAGCACTTGAGTTAGTACTGTTTATCATTTAAAAAAATGCTTGTCTTGTGTTTTGTCTTCATACTGTACTAGCCTCCCCAACAGGGGTTTAGACAGACAGTACTCTTAGTTATCTATGTGAACTCTATGCATGAGGATGAGTTTTCAATAGAGACTACAAAACACTTGTTTAAGTCGCTTTGGATAAGGACCTGCTAAATGCGTTGAGGACATCCAGATAAACTAGATCCTAGAGTAAAGTGAGAAAAGTCATCGCTATTGGTTTGCTACAGGTATGGCAAAATGATAACACCCTTTGTTTAAGTTTTGGAATTCCTGAAAGTTCATATATATCAATTACTCTGTCTCTCTCTCTGTCTCCCTCTCTCTCTCTCTCTCTCTCTCTCTCTCTCTCTCTCTCTCTCTCTCTCTACACACACACACACACAAGGACAAAAATTAATGAAATGAAAGAAATGTATTCAACAGGGCAAATTCTAGAGGCAAATTGCTTAGTGAATACCAAAGCTGCAATTTTCAACTCTGTGTGTGCAGCACATTGCCCTATTGATTAATCACATGGACAGATGGGCAGAAATTGCACCAATTTGAACATTAGGGAAGAGACAGCTCCGAAAGCTGCTTTCATTAAAACCAGCATGGCTTTGGGGCAAGTAAGGAAGGGTAATAATGAGGGAGGGGACAGGAGAAGTAGAAAGAGAAGAAGGGTTAGAAAAGAGAAAAGGGAAGAAGAGAAATAAACAATAGGAGAAATTGTGCTAGGAGAGTAAGTGGTGCTGCCTCAGGCAACGCTAGAGGGAGGCACAAAATGGTGCTCCTGAGGTGCTTTGTGTTCTTCTCACTAACCACTAGCTCCTAATTACCCAATTATTATCCTTGTTCCATTAACTTTACCATTCCACCTCTGTCTCTTAGGGTGTTAATGCTTTAAAGTAAAGGAAGATGGAGATAGAGAAAGGCAAAGTGGTGAATCAAATGAAATTTGCATTTTGAAAAGAAAAAGAGGGTAAGTGGAACAGTAATTGGTGAGAGAAAAGGGGAAAAGGTTAGAGAGGCCCTGGAGAAGGAGGAAGGTAAGCTATGATAGCTTGGAGCAGCAGTGCACTTCTGTCTTCTATTTTCCCCTTCAAAGTAAGAGACAGAAGAAGCATAATGATGCCGCAGAGAATAAAGATTGACTAAGTATGGATATATGGATGGTATTGCACAAGAATGAAACAATAAGAAAAGTTTGATTGATAAACTAAAATGTCACAAGTCATTTGAATGATACTGGTAGCTACACTGGTAGCTAGTAAAAATGCAAAATACCAAATGAAAAATGCATTGTTGTTAACGTATGCTTATACATAAGCCATTTCTTTGATGCACTGATCTCTAATGGGTCTGCTTTTTGTTGTGTCCCTATTAGGCATGTGAAAAAATATAAATACATTATTCAGATTGCACAGATAATGTGTTCTAAACAAATAGAAATATGTATAGGAAGTGCTGTATTTTTTTCTTTTCTTTTTTTTTCTTTTTGCCAGAAGCTTGCCAGAAAGGGCAGACAATCAAAAAGTTTTTATTTTCCTGCAATGCATGCTCAGGTATGAACTGCACAAGCTTCACACTCACAGGGCAAGCAAAGGTCATGTTCATTAATGTGAACATGCGCCAGGCCTAACTAATTGGCTGGAAACCACATATGTATATATATAGTACCAGTCAAGTTTTTGGACTAACTTTCTAATTCAAAGTTTTTGTTTTAAATTACTTTAAGACATGAAGTGTCATTTAAGTAATACAAAAAAAAGAACCTACAAATAAGAAGGTGTTTCCAAACTGGTACTGTATATAGCTTAATTTTTTTTAGAAAGCTTGCCAGAATGGCTCACAGGGAACCCACAGGATGCACAAGTCACACAAGCAGGTTCTTACTTTCAGGTGAATAGTTTTTTTGCTTGAAGGAACAAAGACCAAGTTCATTAATGTGACATTAATATGAGGGGCACTACTTGTTCTTTTCCCCTATTGACAGTGTCAAGAAGGATGCAAGTGCAGATACATGGGGCTTTTTTCACAGCTATAATCACACACCTCTAGAATGAGTCTCAAGAACATGGTCAAGAGCAAAATTCAACCAACACAAAAATGACACGAACAAGATCAAACAAGAAAACCCAAATATTGTTTATGTTAATCAATTATTATATCTAACAGGTACATTGCAACTCTTGTGTGACTTCAGAGTCCTTTACTAGTCTCTTTCCCTCATTGCAAGCAGGTGGACAGAAATGCAGCACCATGAAATCTAGCATCTGACCTAAACACTGCATTACTGTGCTCTAAAATTAAAATATATTTCCACCTCTTTGCTGTTATAGCCCCTCTTGGCTGCATAGATTTGCCCATTCAGACAAAAGAGCATTAGTGTGGTCAGGCCCTGATGTTGGACTAGAAGTCCTGGAGCTCAGTTCAATTCATCCATTCATTCAAATGTGTTCAGTGGGGCTGAGACCAGAGCTCTGTGCAAGTAACACCCTTGTATTCATGGACCTCGCTTAGCACTTACATAGTAACATTGTCATGCAGAAACATGATTGGGCCCCTTGCTTCCAGTGAATGGAAATTGTAATGCGACAGCATGCAAAGCATCTTTATGGTAGATTCTGATAGTATGTCCAGCTATGTAACTTTTATTATCTTTCTGGAATGTAATTCAGTATCTATTGTCAGCTATAGTCAGTAGTTACTTGATTCCATATCTTGAATAATTCCATAGCTTACTTGAGACCAATCATGAACTCGTGAAGTAAAGTAGCTGAGGAGGAGTTGAATAAAATGTGTACATTGATATTCATTGTTATAAATTGTAAATTTAAAAAAATCATTTATTTTTCCTGCAGTCCTGTGTTACAAATGAACTGGTAGGCCAGGATGCAGATCTTTAATAAACCAGGCAAACAAGTCCAAAACAGTGAGCACAGAATCAAGGTCAGAGTACAATCACAGGGTCAAGTGATTAGCAAACAGAACAATGGAGGCAGAACAACAATCCATAGTCAGAGATAATAGCTCAATGGGTCACAACAGGGTTAATACAAAGGTATGCAAGTCAAAGGCTTGGCATGATCAGAACACTAGGGTATTGAGGAGTTGCTTCACAACCTGCATGTATTTTCACTGTCCTTATATAGTCTCTCATGAGTGTGTAATAGAGAACACCTGTGAGTTAATCAGAAGCTAGGCAAGCTGCAGTGTGTACCTCTTGCAATGCATGTTTGGAACTGGAGTCTTCATTTACCAAATTTGTAGTCCATGTAGGCTCTTGGGAAACTGACACTGTGGTGAACTCCAGTGTGGTTGTAACAGCGTCAACCCCAGATGTGCTCACTAAGGGATTGGGTTAATTTTTAGAATGTCCTCTGGGATAGGGGCCAGGTCCCTCAGGGTATCATTGAAATCCTTATTAAGCATGGGATTTAAGATGTCCCAGGACATAATCCAACACTGTTCCTCTGGGCTGTATCCTTTCAAGCCCACTAGATATTCCAGCTTGCCTTCTCACCTGTGTGAGTCCAGCAGGGCACTAACCCTGAAGGCACTCAACCTGTCAATGTCCAAGTATTCAGGGGGTGTGCTCAAGGGGGTGTCTTATGCTAGAGGACCGGGGATGGTGGGTTTCAGCTGGGGCACCTGAAACAAGGGGACTAAATGGCAGAATCTTGTATGGATGAATGTAGCAAGTTTCTTGCATCCAAGTGCTCCCCTTATGTTTCTGGTGGCCACCCAAACTTGATCTTGAAATTGGTATTGAAGGGTATCTCCTCTATGGTGGCCAGCACTTCTCTTGGACCTCTCCTTCACCTGTTCCAAAGGTGGGGTGGCTGATAACTGAGAACACACTGGAAAGGGGAGAGATGGGTGGCAGAGTGGCACAGGGAGTTTTGAGAATATTTGGCACAGGGGAGAAATCAAGCCTAGTCCAGTGCATGCATTGGCAATCTCCCTGTTGAAATCCCAATAAATGTCCTGAAAAAACAGAAGAAAGGCAGAATAGGTTTGAGTTCTGAGATCGGGGATTTGGATGGAGTGCACACAAGACAGGATGGAGGGTGTGGACATTGTTTATCTGTATGAAGATAGTCTAAGTTTTTATGGACAGTAGTAAATGGTGCCATGCCAATGCATCCATTCTTTGAGCTCTAGTTTTACTGCCAACAATTCTCAGTTACCAATGGCATAATTTACTTCTGCTGGGGAACGGTTATGGAAAATGTATGCCACAGGGTGCAGTTTAGGTTGAAATTCTTGGTTACTAGTGTCATTGTATACTTCTGGTGGGAAACATATTGTATATGGGTCTCTAGGGAAGGGGAGTACACAAGAATGTCATCAATGTAGGCTATCACAAATCGGACCAGCATGGAACTTTGCACATCATTGATAAAACAATGGAAGAATGATGGCACGAAGACAGCCCATACAGCATTACTGTGTACAGTAATGGCCAGAGGTGGTGCTAAAGGCTGTTTTCCACTCATCTGACTCTCTGATGCACACCAAGTTATATGCACCTTAAGTCCAGCTTGGTAAATATGCATAGTGAGCAGAGTTGTTCTAGTGCTGCAGGAACCAAATGGGAACAGGGAGGGTATTTAATGGAGATTTAATTCAAACCATGATAATCTATACATGGCCATAAACCCCTCCCCTATGTCTACAAAAAGAAACCAGCAGACAATGGTGATGTAGAGGGCTAGATGTAGCCCTGTTGGAGTGCTTCTTCAATGTATAACTTCATGGCCTTTTGGGCCTATTGGCCTATTGAGTGAGGGAAAGATGATACATATGGCTATGTGGAGGAGTGGTACCCAGGCGCAGGTGAATTAGCACAGGTGTAGAGCTAATGCTTTAGACCATTAAGTGTGAAAGACTGGATGGAAAGAAATGGATTCAGATTCAAATCTGAGCAGAAGTGGTTCTCTTGCATGCTGGACATTTGGTGATGATGTGACCCCCCCCCCCTTCACAGTACAATCTGAGTCTGAGTCTCTCTCTTTCTCTCATTGAGGCTTAGGCAAGTGCAGCCAATCTGCATAGACTCAGGTGGCTCATACATGGTGCCGGCTAGTGCAGGAAGTTGGTAGTGGCTGCAGTTATGGAGAAAGCTATTGAGGTGGATACTGAGGTTGATAAGAGTGCCAAGGGTGGCTTCATTATCACAGCATGCATGTTCCATAAGAATCTTGGTATTAAGCCCTTGTCTGTTCCACCCACTTTTTTGGTGAAGCAATCTCAAATAAATCGATCTGGTGAACCAGGATGCAGACACAGATCAGCTCTTTAATAAACCAGGAAAACTAGTCGAAGGCACAGGGTCAAACAATTAACAAATAGAACAACGGTGGCAGAACAACAATCACTAGTCAGAGATAACAGAGCAATGGGTTTGAACGGAATTTATACAAAGGCATGTAAATCAAAGCCTTGGCACGATCAAACACTAGGGAACTAAGAGGTTGCTTCGCAACCTGCATGTGTGTGTGCATATTCCTTATGCAGTTCCTGATGTGTGTGTAATACAGAACAGCTGTGAGTTAATAAGATGCTAGGTGAGCCAGTGTGTGTGACCTCTCACAATATGCATTGGGAACTGGGGTCCACTTCTGCAATGTATGCAGTCTGTGTAGGCTCTAGTAGGAAACTGAGTCAGCAGCAAACTCCAGTGTGGATTTAACAGCCTGTGTTTTTTCATTGTTTTCTAGTGTTTCTAGGGTTTCTAGTGTCATAGTGGTGGGGATTTGGTCTAGACCATACCCACTGTCATCTTAAATCAGATTACAGATGTGAATATTTGAAGCACTCTGTCTATATGCATTGCTTGTTACCTTGGCTTTTAGAGGCTAAGTTCAAATATGCACATTTTTATATTATATTTTCCAGACTTGCACAAAGGTCACAGTCTAGCACTTTTAGCAACAATGTCCAAACTACAAGTTAGCTCTAAAAAGGGGGAAAAAATAGTCAGAATAGCCAGACACTGTCAGTGTTGGATGGTCTAAGCCTGATAACATAATTTGTCCTAAACTATGGTGGTAATGGGTAGATTTTATGTAGTACATTCCCTGAAAATTATATATCAGGACAAACCAATCACATTATTGCAATCTGAAATAATAATTAAAAAATAATAATTATTTAATTCATTAATGTTAATGAAAAGTCTGTGGCATACAAGATCTTACTAAGTGAACTTGTTTGTTTCTCTAATTTTAGCCAGTGATTCTTGCCAGTATCTGATTCAGACAGTTTGTTTTCTCACAGGGTCTTACACTGAAGACAGGTGAAAATATTGTGCTCAGGCTCAAGACTGAAACACTTTCCTTTTTCCTTACTATAAGGCAGCAAGAGGCTGATTGTTGCTCGGCACTGGGCTATTAAAATAGCAGGACAGCTACAAGTACTTGGTATCTTACAGGCCAATGGGAATCAGGATGAGTTTACAAGGAGCTCAGCCACAGCCAAATATCTCCAGAGGGTCAGACAGGTGCTCAGAATCCAGCTCAATGGTAGAAATAAGATCCAAGCTATCAACATATACACCCTACCAACCATCAGATACCCAGCTGGAATAGTGAGCTGGCCACAGGAGGAAATAGATGCCACTGATATCAAGACACAGAAACTCCTCATGATGCATGGAAGGTTCCACCCAAAGTCCAGTTCCCTGAAACTTTATGAATAACAGATGGAAGTGAGGCAAGGATTAGTGAGTGTCAGAGCCACTATCCAGAACGAAACAAGAAACATCCATGAATACATCAAGAAGATGTATTCAGGACGAATTGATGAAAGAGTGCCTCAGGCAGCAGAACACAGGGATGGTGAGGAGGAATAGAAGGTATCTTAGAAGACCAAGCCCCTCCATGGAATGTACCATCAAAATGTACCAGAGAAAGGAAGTGGCTCACATCAGGAAATCCTACCAGTGGTTAGAAATAACAGGCCTGAAGGACATCACAGTTCTGATAATGGCAGCATAAGAACAGGCCTTAAGCACCAGATCTGTAAAAGCAGAGGTCTACCACAGTAAACAGGTCCCAAGGTGCAGGCTGTGCAAAGACAGCCCTGAGACTGTCCAACATATAGTAGTTGGATGCAAGATGCAAGCTGGGACAGCATACAGTGAAAGGCATTACCAAGTGGCAGGGATAGTCTACAAAAATAACTGTGCCAAGTATGGGCTAGAAGCTTCCAAGTCCCAATGGGAGACACCACTTAAAGTGGTTGAGAATAACAGAGCTAAGTTCCTGTGGGACTTCAAGGTCCAGACAGAAAATCAGTTGCTGGCCAACTAACCAGACAGAGTGATGGTTGATAAGAAGCAGTAAACAGAAAACAGATTAACATCTTTCAGGGAAAATGTTTCTCACTAGATGCAAGTTAGCTCCTTTACAATGGAGGCTGGTGATTACTTCCTCACACACACACACACACACACACACACAAACACACACCTCCCAAGTGTCTGCACTCTGGTTGAGTGATTTAAAGGCGGGCGTTTGTAGAAAAACTGTGTGCAGATTAAATCACTAACAATGGTGTGTTTGCGGGAAAGTAGCCCAAGTTTCATCTGTGAAGTCCCTGTCACTACCATTCAGGAGTGTCCATTTTGATATGCACCAAAGGAGTGGATTGTGTATCTACGCTAGACCCAAAGGGCTCTGTGTGAGTCTTTGTGTGTGGAATTGGGTGGTTTACTTGGTTATGTGTTTTACTACACTGTGGGTGAAGTGAGTTTTTATTTGGAGGACAGTGAAACTTTTGGGCCCAAGACGGTGAAAACCATGCCCATCTAATGACTGGGGTGTGTTGAACCTGGTGGTCGCAGACTGTCTCAAAGTAGTTGACAAGGGAATGCTTTCAAGTTTTTGGGTTGGGGACACTGAAGATAAAAGTTAAAAGTTGTGGGATAAAAGCTGTCTGGGAGAGTAAGAGTGACCCATCGGGAAGATTCTTCTACTGTGCTACATGTTAGGAGATGGGCAAAAAAGAACATTATTAAATGTTTTAATTCAGTGTGTGATGTCCCCGTCAAAACATAGATAAACATTTTGCAAGAGAACACAGGGAAAATTGGTCAGCTATTTCAATGAGGTCAGACTTGGAAGGAGAGCATGGAATTGAAACGGGACTTCTATTTCTCATAAACTGATTCATATCTCAGCCCGCCTAGTTCAGATCATTGAAAAAATGAATGCTTACCACATGCTCAGGATAACAAACATCCAAACAAACAGAGCCATATCACTCCCTTCAACAACCAAGTATTGGATCCCACACTCTATTCTTGGCTTGCGATCAAGCATCCCCACCTCCCAGCCTACAAATACCAGGATCTCCAGCTCCAGCTGGATCTTCACCTTTACCAAACCTTGATGAAGCGGACAACTTGCTGTCCTCTGTGTTTTTGGATGTGGTGAAATCAGCGGTGGCTCGTCTGCTCTCTGAGGCCTTAGAAGAATACAGAAAAGACATCTGTTATGGCTGTCAGGTTACCACCCAAGTCAGACACAACATGAATGCCTGGAGGAAATTCCAGAGTATTTTCACCTTACCCACTTTGACGAGGTGATAAAAGGCTTTGGACAGGCCAGTTTATGCCAACTGTTTTGTGAGAGTTGAACTTACATCAGATGCATTACTTTTCCCAAAAAATAATTTGTATCAGTAAAAAAAAAAACTGCATAAGAGAACATTTTTCAGCCAAAAGAAAAGAAAAAAAGAAGCAAATGTGTCAAAGTCTCAAGAAAAACTGTGGCAGATTATTGAAGATGCACAGCAAAATGTACCAGTTATTTTCATTATTAAGCTGTACAAATTGTACCTGGGACTACTATTTAAAGAAAAATTCAAAGGGTTGTCTTACTAAGTGTTAATTTAGTTTAGTTTATTATTGTCTACTGTTTTTTTTATTAGAAAGATATAATTTTTTATTTTTTTTAAAGTCAACTAGGGTTAGGATAAAGGTTAGTCTTTTGCTCAGACATTTGAAGAGTACTGTGTATGTAATGTAATGTAAGGACAACCTTCAAGGTAGTCTAACCAGCCTTGATGGCTGTGCAGCATGGCAATGAAGAGTCTGAACGTAATTCAGGAGGATGGACAGGAAGAAACATGAAACATTCCAATTATGACTATGTGCTAAAAATAGATTAAATTTAAACACTAAAGAACAGTGCAGCAATTGGATACCTAAAGCATTGCCCTTTCCTACAAACAGAAATAAATAAACATTTAAGCAAGACAATGGATCTCATGAACATCAAAATCCAGTTATCAGCTTTTATTTAATTGCTACTTCTACAAATTGTTTTGGTAATGTGCTTACTAATGTAACAATCAAAACCACATATAAATTGTAATATGTAGTGTCATCTTCTATACAAGTCAATATTGTTATGTGTTATGTATAAAAGTTTACATTTGTATGTATTAAGTTAGAGTTTGTGCTCCCCTTACTACTCCCCAGGAGTACCCACTGCTGATATGTCTCCTTAATTTCTGAAAACTGGAAAGATAAAAATTGGATTACTTTGAATGGGTCAATTATTAGACATTTTAAGAGTATAAGTGTAAAATATACAGGATGAGAAATCAAATAATATAGTCTCAGTTTCCTCCTCCCCCTCTTGTTTAGCAGTTATGCATTACCTGCATTACATGCTCCACTTAAAAAAAAAGCTTAACATGATAACTGAATTCATTTGTGTTGTCTAGTGCATGGCTGTATAAGCAGTGTGTTACTATAGACAAAACCATGATGATGCATCTTAATGTATTTACTCCAAGTATATTTGGTGCAAAAGGCATGTCAAAATGTCCCGTGAAATTATAAGTGCTTAAACATG
>JAQQZU010000009.1:12336089-12365231 GCA_030068025.1 Parauchenoglanis punctatus | reverse complement strand
ATTATTATTATTATTATTATTATTATTATTATTATTATTATTATTATACATCCATTATCCATTATGTATTATTATACATAAACTTATCTGGCAGGCTCACAGGGAAAGCTAGAGCCAATCGCAGCTGACTTCAGGTGAGAGGTGGGGTTCACCCTAGGCAGGTCACGAATCTTTCACAGGGCTAACACAAAAACAAACAACCATTCAAACTCACATTCACACCTATAGGCAGTTTAGAGTAGCCAGTTGATCTAATCTGCCTGTCTTTGGGTTGTGGGAGGAAAGCGGAGTACCTGGAGGAAACCTATGCAGGCACAGGAAGAACATTCCCAGTCAGCCAAAAGGTTCGACCCTAGAACTTTCGTACTGTGAGACAATCATTTTAACCACTGCACCACCATGCCACCCTTTATTATTATTATTATTATTATTATTATTATTATTATTATTGTTGTTATTGTTGTTGTTGTTGTAGCAGTAGTAGTAATAATAACAATAGTTGTTATTATTATTATTATTATTATTATTATTACTATTATTATTATTATTATGCTGGGCTATGATGTAAAGTAAGGTTCATTTGTATCATTCATGTATCACTGTTACAACTCGTGGTAATCAAGTGTATTTGGGTTTTTTTGAGTGTTCAGTCTGTGAAGGTTGGTCCTTTCTATACTCTAGTCTGTTCCTTCCTACTCTGCTTCCTGCTCTGCTGCAGCTGCTACTCCATCAGCCTTGTGTTGCTGCTTTTTCCCCAAGGTGATATCATCATCGGGTGAAGGTATTTACCGGAGTCTGAAGCCAGTGCCGACGGCTTTGACCTGTTGATGCTCATCTAGTTGCGTTGTGTTTGAGTTTTTGTTGTGTGTGCTGTTTCTGGTTTTTGAACTGTGCTTATCCTGTTCCTGATTACAAGTTTGATCTTTCCCTTTGGTATTGTTAACAGTTTTGTAAATAGTTATACTATTATTCTTGTTAATATTCCCACTTTATATCCACTGCTAGCAGGAGTGTGACTGCCATTTCTGTTGGGTGTGGATTTGATCTCTGTTTTTGGTAAGTGAGTTAACTAAGATAACTGTCTTTTGTTTAGATTTTTTCAGGTAAGTTAGCTTGTAAAAACAATGGTTTTTGTTGGTTATTTTGGCCTTGGTCCACCTTGTTTACACCGTGTTTTTGTGTTTACAGCCACTCACTAACGTATATACTGTTTGTATACCTCAATATATGTCTTCTGAGTTAACTCCTGTGTGTTCTTGTCATCCCTGGGTAACTCTTAGGTCACCGCTTACTCTATATCTCCACTTTACACATAATCCCTTGCGTTTTAATTACGCTGTGCAGCCTAACCCTAAACTGGGTCATGATAATTAGTCTACTTCTAATAATGAATAATTATAATGCATCTATATTGTGTGACTTCAAGTGTAATGCTTTCCTGTGTGTGTGTGTGTGTGTGTGTGTGTGTGTGTGTGTGTGTGTAAATATAATTACTTATTATTATTATTATTATTTAATATAGCTATTAATTACACTTTGTAATTTGGAAGCAGATTAACACACCCTTTAAAATTAATTAATTAATAACTGTAGTGTTACATACAGGTCATTAATTTAGTGACTGGTTACTAGAGGGTAGGCTGATTTCAGATAATGTTGTGATCACAGGAAGTTGGTCAAATGGCAGACCTGTAATCTCAATTAAAACAGATATTATTATTATTAACCAAATATTTAAAGTGCTTTTCCCAATTTACATGTCAGAATAAATGGGGCACTAGCAAACCTACATAAATTTATTGTTAAATAAGCTAACCTACATTGTCACCAAATAGAACAATAATTATTATTTTGATAATAGGGCTGCAAATTATTATAATTATAGTTAATATTGCAATTAATTATATTAATTAATAGAACCAGTAACCGGTATATTAACACTTTTACAATTACATTTCTTAATGGCTGTGCACACGTGACCCTGTTGTGCATTAAAGTATACACTTCATTATTTCATGTTGCACTAGGTATTAGCTCATGTATTAATTAATCATCATGTATGCATTAGTTCACTCATTAATATATGCTTAATTGTGCACTTGTATTGTAAAGTGTTACAAGACAATGGGACAGCCTTACTGTACACAATAGCTGTACAAAATACAGTGGCCAATGTTGGAAACTCTTAGTGTGTAGTGTGTTTTGTTTGGTGGCTGGTTATAAACTTGTTACCATATCTTAAACACAAAACAGTAGATCAGTATGAGATCTGTTTCAGAAGAATAGGGCATGTTTGTCTACGGAACTGAGTTGCACACATCTCACATACACATTTTCCACAGTTCTATTAGTTCAGTGACATGCTTTCCAGAAGGCTTCTTCCAAGCCTCTCTTGTCCCAAATCAAATGAAAACATTTAGTTTCTGACCTTGCTGCTGCAGACTTTTACCCATGAGTCACAGTCAGGCTCAGCTTTAAAGAGAGTTATCCAGAGAGTCCTGAGGTCAGTCTGTGATATCCAAACTCTTATTAAGACTATCGATCAGCAAGGAATCTCAGCAGCTGTTCCCCCCATCCTTCTGCAACACTGTATTCTTTTTGTTGCAATAAAGATATTAAACTACACTTCTGGGAATATGTTAAGCTACTGTACGTTCTCTATTTCCAATTTGCTTCTCATGTAAATTGGTCCCTTAACAAAATGAACAAAATTAATTTAGAATTATAGCAAGTATTATACATAGATTATTTTGTTCAGTGCCTGTGGCACTGGGCTGCTTTTCATGACTGTTCATACTCATATTAATTTCTATACAGTTATATTGCAATTGAAATTTCCCAATGGGATTTATTAAAACATTATTTTATGGAACAATTAAAGTAATCTAAATCATTAAGACAGCAGGCATAACAAAAAATGCTTTCACTAGCAATAACAACTGAATCTCATGATTGAGACAAAAAAAAAGTGCAGTCTAATCACACAGAGAGTTATGTACTGCATGTAAAAGGGTTTTTGTTTCAGCTCTACCTACAGCTTTATGTTAGCCATTCCCAATTATCAAATCAGACAGCATCAGAATCTTGACCAAAAGACATACAGTGCACTCCCAGGGCATGATAAACAACAATGTGATTGCTGGAAATATCGAGTATTCAAATGTTAGTTCCGGAGGATATTGAATTTCAAAAGCATATATTATATTCCATCTCTATAACAACAAGCTGTTTGAAAAAGAAAAAAGAATCCCTTACCTGTAGCAACCCACAAAATGCAGTGCATGAACTTCACCATATGTCAAAATACAATTTGAATTGAATCATGTATTGTTGCCCTGCAGTACATGGACACGTGTGTTCAATACAACGGGCTGTGTACAAGTAATGCCCCCAAACCCCAAATATGGAGGAGGATCACTGATGTTTTGGAGCTGCTTTGGAGCTGGTGGTTTAGGCACTCTTATGAAAATTAATGACATCATGAATTCTGCTAAGAGCCAGGACAAGTTAATACAAAACCTGGTTGTCATTTTTGAAAATGAACATGACCTCAAAATTACATCCACATAAATGGTGCACACAAAATGTAACGGCTTTGTTGGTCTCCAAACTTTAACCCTATTGAAAACCTGTCTGAGTTAAGAAGGGCACAAACATAATATAAAGGAGATTGTGTACATAGCAGTGGTCAAAAATCCCTGTATAAATGTCTCCAATATTGTTAGACGTTACATGCTAACGTATAAGTATTCTCTCTATGAGAGGTATTAATTACCATGTGTGCTGATCATTTTGATGTCAGTGCTTTGCATTAAATAATCAGTAATTAAGGTGATTTTTAATGTTTAAAATAAATTGCAATTAAACACAATCAAGCCCTCCCTTAAATGCCCCTGTATCTTTAACCTGAAAATACATGTTATTCCTTTTATATAGTCTATATTTTTCAATATATTTGCAATTATACACTATATGGCCACTATGAGGACACCTGGCCATAACATTCAAGCATGCATTTTGAACATTCCATTCCAAAAAAGTATGAATTTTGAACATTTCCATCCCATTTAGTACCCTCTTTAGGTTTATACTAACCTCAAGTGAAGGATTTCTGCTAGAGTTTGGAACGTTCCTGTGGGGATATTTATAGAACAAACTCAGAAACTTGAGGGACAACATGTAATTTTGTAAGACAGCTGTCAAGTTAACTCAAAGAGAGGTAAGCTGGGAGCTAACATTAAATAGCTAGCCATCTATGTAAGAGTTAGTCTTGCATTTTATTCTTTTTAGATTATTTATATCTTTTTTTATTATTTTAGATTTAGATTTTCAAACTAATTGTATTTTTAGTCATTCGGTTTTCATTTCAGAGCATAACGATGGAAAAACTGGCCATTTGTAATTTTTTGCTATATCATGCAAACATTAGCCTACAGTCTTTCTAAATGTCTGCTAGCTATATAAATGTTAAGTGCATTGTTATTAAACAAAAATAAAAGTGTCATTTAGGTTAAAGGAAAACTACATATGGAGTATGTTGTTCATGTGCAGATTCTTTGGTCATAAAAATTGTTCTGCAAAAGAATATAATGATCCTTATCTTTTCATCACTTTTGGCAGACTAAACACCAAAGTAAGACGGTTGCAAAGACTGCAGTTTGTTGCTTGTGTATGTAATGACAGAATAGTAGAAATTGGGGATTTTTTAATGAATACTTTGATGTTGTGTCTTCAACTAGCCACCATATCCCTCCTATCCCTTATATCCTGTCTTTCCCTCCCTTGATGGCTGCTTGCTCACTAGTTGTCAGTGTCAGGGTAGAGATGAAAAATACTTAATGTTAATGTTTAATGTTGTTTTTTTACATCTCATTGTCAATTCAGTCAATTCAGCCAGTTCATATGAAAAAATGGTATACAACCCTTTTTTCATTTATGTTTCCTAATTGAAATTGCATTTCTCTCTCTAGACTGCAGGGGAATTCCCAGCCAATCATTGATACATTCGAACAACAAATTCAAGCTGCAAAATCAAGTGTGCAGTGCTCCTTCATCAGTGCATCTTGCCATCAACCAAGCCATCATCCATGACCTTATCATTGGCTGCTGCCTGCCTCTATCAATAGTAGAGAATCAACATTTCCGACATTATCTACACACTATTGATGACAGGTACATCCAAATAGCAAGATCAACCACAACTTGCAATCAGATACTTTAACTAGTGACCAGAGTCAAAGAGTGTATCAAGTCCAGTCTGGCAGATGAAAAATTCATCTCTGTAGCTGCTGACATATTTGGTCAGATCACACACTGAGGTCTTTCCTGGGAGTAACAGATAATGTTTTGGCTGTTCAGCTAATGAATACACTCTGAAGTCCTTCCTCCATGACTGCACAAGATTCAAAGGACATCACATTGCTGCAAACATTTTAGCTGCATTTGAAGAAATATTCGAAGAATACAATGTAAGTGATAAAGTAGAATATTCAGCCGTGGCCAAAAGTTTTGAGAATGACAAAAGTATGGGTTTTCAAAAAAATTTCCTGCTTCAGTGTTTTTAGATCTTTTTGCCAGATATTTCTATGGTATATTGAAGCATAATTACAAGCATTTCATAAGTATCAAAGGCTTTTATTGACAATTGCATTAATTTTATGCAGAGTCAATATTTGCACTGTTGGCACCTCTTTTTCAAGACCTCTGCAGTTCACACTGGCATGCTGTCAATCAACTTCTGGACCAAATCCTGACTGATGGCAGCCCATTCTTCCATAATCAGTGCTTGGCGTTTGTCAGAATTTGTGGGTTTTTGTTTGTCCACCCCTCTCTTTAGGACTGACCATAAGTTCTCAATGGGATTAAGGTCTGAGGAGTTTTCTGGCCATGGACCCAAAATTTTTATGTTTTGTTCCCCGAGCCACTTAGTTGTAACTTTTGCCTTACACACGGTGCTCCATCATGCTGGAAAAGGCATTGTTCATCACCAAACTGTTCTTGGATGGTTGGGAGAGGTTGCTCTTGGAGGATGTTTTGGTACCATTCTTTATTCATGGCTGTGTTCTTAGGCAAAATTGTGAGTGAGCTCACTCCCTTGGCTGAGAAGCAACCCCACACATGAATGGCCTCAAGATGCTTTACTGTTGGCATGACACAGGATTGATGGTAGCGCCATCACCTTTTCTTCTCCGGACAATCTTTTTTCCGGATGCCCCAAACAAACCTTCAGCTAGTAGTGGTTGATAGATTCAAGGAGATAAATTGCCTTTCTCAAGCAATTTTGAAAATGTCAAAACTTGTTACTTCATAGCAAGATAGTTTTCAAAGATTGAGGGGGTCTTTGGCAATAGAAAAAACATTGAAAAACATTGCCGTGGCCAATGTTACTTGATGGAATTCCGAGTTTAAGAAAATGCAAACTATCAGAGAATTGGATAACACTGCCTTGACTGAGATGTGTTCTGTGGACTTTAAGAATGGCATTGTTACAAGAAGAGCAACAAGAGAGTGGGCCCTGTTAGAAGAATGCTGTTCAATTCATGGACCTTTTGCTGAAGCAACAGAATTAAAAGAGGGAGACAATCTTCACAATCAGCATGGTTGTTCCTACAGTGCTTGACCTGAATACTCATGTAATTCAGTCGGCTTTGTCAAAGAGCTTCTGTAGGCCATTGGTCAAGGTGAGTCACTCCAGCAAAGGTCCTCATTGCACTTTATATAGCTGAGGATCATAACCTTGATTACATTGATGACTATAACCTCATAACATCTGTGCACAAGCTGTGTTGCCGGACCCTCAGTTTGGAATGAGCTGGGTTGACGTGGATCTGAAGATGAGAGGCAAAACTGTCGTCACTGACATGTTTGTGTGTCCTCTTGTGAGTGCTTATATTCACAAGACTGTATGTTTTCAAAGTGCTTAAGATGGTATGAGTGAATCATATGTATTTCTATTTTCATTCTTTCAGACAACTTGATATGTAAAGCATGGGAAGTTGACCTGGAAAACATCTGTGTCAAAGAGGAGACCACAGCAGAACCATCTCAGGATTCTCCTACAAATTCCAAGATTCCATGACTCCTGGCAAAGTATAAAACTTAAAAAAGAAGCATAGCACTCCCACTGAGGCAAGCATTGTGACTCAAGTAATGAAATACTTTGAAGACACCCAGAGCTGTATGATAGAGGAGAACTCCCTCATATTCTGGTTTAAGAACAAGGACAAATATCCACATTTACATGCTCTTGCTTTGAAAGTGCTGTCTGTCCTTGCATCTATAGCAGCAGTTGAAAGAGTTTTTAGCATTGGAGAACTTCTTATGTGGCCCCACAGAGCAAGTATAGGATCAAAAATGCTCTTCTCTCTCATATATTTTAAGTGCAGCAATGGACTTCCGTAACATGGAAAATGACACTGAAGACCTTGTACAGTATCCTGTTGGTATGAGGATTAGATGCAGAGCCAATTAAGGATCCTGCTTTCTTGTGCTTGCATCTAATTCTGCACTAAAATTGCTAACTGTAATCCCCTGAGAGATTTACCTAGCTAGCTAGTATAATCCTGAATGTTGTGGTTTGGCTATTTTTTGTTTACCTGCATAAATAATGTTACTGTTACAGCATAATAAAAAAAATGATGTGAATCTGTATTGAATGCTATAATTGAGTCTGATGTTGAGTCTATGACATTGGGTCAGTGAGAATGTGAAGTTGCACTTCAGCTTCATTTGACTTTTAAATGAAAATGCTTTACTTAAAGTAAACAATATGACCTAATCTGATCCTACGGTGTGTTTGCACTGTGCTTGCTTTTGATCATCATAAATATGGTACAACACCCTTCTCAGGTTAAGGGCTACATGCTGTTTTGTCTTTAGAGAGTGTTTAGTATAATATCAAGTGAAATGGATATATATAAAATAAATAATATGATTTTATCTTACAGTGTTGTTACAATTTTTAATCATTATAAATTATAGTGCAAAATGATTATATTAAAAAGAAGATAAACTGTGTCTCTAGCATCATACAAAAGTTATAAAAAGGTAAGTAATTGGTCTTGAATAGTATTCTTTTTGTCTGTCTCAGTCTTGACTCTGCCTCGACTAGTCATTGTCTTGGACTTGGCAAAGGTAGTCTTAAGTACAGCTCTGGATTAACATCAGTTCCTCCAAACTTGATACATAATCTATTTTTTTATGGTGGGGAATTTTCATCTGGCATCTTTGCAAAAATTAGTGTTATAAATGTTTATATTTATATTTATGTTTATATTTATATTATACTGCTTGAAAGCATGAAAGTGGTTAGAGAACAGTGGGGCTATAATGTTTTCTGTAATATACATATGTATACGTTTTCTGTAATGAATTTAGACTTTTCATTGACATTTGAACTTGAACTTCTAGGAAGCAACAGTCTGCTCTCAATTCAAATTGAATTCTGTGACTTTATGGGTGGAAATAAGATGTATATTTCCATGGCTATAATTGATTACTCTCAACCAATCCCCTTTCTCCTGAAAACAGACCTTAATTTAATTCAAAGTAAAATTCCCAAAATGTTGAAGACAAAACAGATCACAATAAATGTCAGCTTCATATTAACTATTACAGCTGAACTAAGTACGTTGTGGTTGTATGTAGAATCACACTTTGAAAATTGGTGTGTTCATGGAGTTAAACTTTATCTAGATGATCTTGGTGCAAAGCAAAATTGAAGCAATTCCTTATTCACATATTGCATCCTCATATAAGTGAACATAATATTCTATAAACCTTCTGTTTGCTTCTTTGTCTAGCGATGATGGTCCTGTCGTGTTTTGGTTAGTATGGTACATTCAGTTTCATGTTCATGCGGTTCTCTGATTCCTGAACACCGAGTGTTTTGTTTATTTCTTGTTTTAAATTCAGCTTAATAAAGATTGTCCTGCACATGCAGCCGCCTTTTGCCTCCAAGCTTCCGAATTGTAACATAACGCTAGACCTATACATGGATGCAGCAGGACTATGGTGGGAGACCTTCATTCATACAGTGCCTACCTTCTTCCTGCAGCATGGTGACATTGACACTCCAGCACCTTATGACAGTGCTGAATTCTCACCTGATGGGATTTTTCTGCAGTGCAGCTTATTTTACAAGAGTCTAGTGGCTCCTAATCCAGTGGATAACATTTAGGTATGGTACATGATCTGTTGGCTTACTGGGCCAGCACACTGATGGCAGGCCGAGAAGGCCGAGAAGGCGGCAGCTGCTCCAGAGTCCTCTTCTGAAGCAAAAGGGGAGGCCTTCACTCTAGAGCACACTCCTGAGTGCCAAGCCTATGCCCAAGCTCAAGTTTGTGTCCAAGTTTATGCCTGAGTTCACGTCTATGTCTGAGCCTGTTTCTGATCCAGTCACTGTCTCCAGTCACAGAGCTCATTCCAGATGCTCAGCCTGTTCCTGTTACTGTCTCTAAGCCAGTTCCAGCCTCTGAACCTGCTCTGGCTCCAGTCCAAATCAGTATGCCAGCTCCAGTTTCTATCACAGAGGCTGCTCTAGCTTCAGTCACAGAGTTCAAGCTCGTTCCAGTCTCCAAACCAGTCCCTGTCTCCACAGTCTTACAACTTGCTCCAGTCGAGGTCTCCACAGCCTCAGAGCCTGCTCCAGTCACTGTCACAGAGCCAGAGCCTGTTCCAGTCACCACAATCTCAGAGCCAGCCTCAAAGCATGTTCCAGCCTCAGTCATTTCCAGCCACATTCATACAGCCTGCTCCAGTCACAGTTACAGAGGTTGTTCCACTCTCAGAACCCATTTCTGCTCCAGTCTCCACAGTCTCAGAGCCTGTTCCAGTTCCAGCCTCAGAGCCTGTTCTGGTTCCAGTCTCCATAATCTCAGAGCCTGGTCCAATCTCAGAACAAGTTCAGGCCACATAGCCTATTTCAGTCTCAGAACCGGTTATAGCCTCAGTCAGTTCCAATCACAAAGCCTGATCCAGTTCCAGCTACAGAGTCCAGCAGGCCATTTCTTGCCACTTCTGCCTTAAGTTCCAGTCTCCAAGTCAGTTCCAGCCATGGGTCCTGCTCTGGTACTTATACTGGTTCCTGTGCCCATCCTGGTCCTTGTACTCATTCTTATGCCAGTTCCCATTCCTGTTCACATGCCCATGTCCATGCCCACTCCCTTACCCAGGTCAAAATCTGTTGTAGGGGTGACCAGTTGACTGCCTATGCCTACAGGTCCAGTATACTATACTGATAGATCAGATAGACAGATTGACTATAAAGCCCTCTCACAGAACTGATAGGTCTACTTAGCAGAAAAACGAGGGACCAATCAGGATGCTCTCTTGGTTACTTTCTCATTACATTGGTCAGTTACCCACTTTCCTTTTCCAAAGATTCAAGATGAGCTCAGGGATCTTTGCTCTCTCCCACATGCTCTTGCACTTAAAAACAAAATTTCAGGACACTGTATATAATTTTTCAGAGCTGCAATCAATTTGTGGGAGATTCCCGAAACTTCCAGGAGAGGTGGGATGTCTGCTGTCTGTTTTACATAGGAAAATCTCTGTAACTTGCTTATTGTTTGGCTAAGTGTACTTCCTCAGATGCTGTAGTTGAAGAGACATCTGAATAAATAAAATAGGAGTCCATCCCATTAAAGCTGCTGGAGGTCTGACTGTGCACCAGGACTGTGCAGGACAGTGATGCCCAGAGTGGGTGTCCAGCCAGCACAGCCTCAGATCATTCAAAAATAGCATAATGAATGCAGACACACAGAGTACAAGAAGTTATCGTATACTGCTGAGAGAGGTAATGGCAGCAGGATCTAAATGAGAATCAGTTTCCAGAGTAAAATAAGTAGAAAGACAGTGGAAGTGGTAAATGCTAAAGTAAAGCCAGTTCTGGACTATCTTAGGTATTTTTGTGTTATTGTGATGATTACTTGTCACTCTGTAATGATGATCCCAATAAAATTTTAGCCAAAATCTATTAACAGACTATTCAGTAACCTGTGTTTTCTAGATTATACATCAGAATATACAACGAATATCCTCTAATGATAAACCCACAGTTAAGGAAAATTACTGTGCTCTGCTTACATCATCGATCAGCATGATCCAGGCTTGTGCAGAAAATAGGGGCTACATAAATAGAATAAAGTCCTCCTTATAAGTGTGATGCTAAGTGAAAACATTTTTTAAAGTCTTTCTAAGGTGAAGAAGATTTTGGAGATGTTCATGACTGGGTAAAAGAGAACAATGTGGAATGGCAATTCTTCAAAATGAGCTTGATGTAACATGGATTTTTTTCTGTAGATTAGCATGCATTGTGGCTTTGTATGGGGGCCCAGACCTGTAGTAATATTTTAATTAATTAATGTGAGCAAGTCAGTACTTTAAATGATCACTTGCTCAAACATACAAATTTGTAGTTGTCCCATGAGTTTTGCATCATCCCCTGCTGTCTTTGGTGGCTCTAAGATTTTAATTAAAAAATGTAATTAAAAGAATTTTCCCCACATTTACATCACTGGCCAGTTCCCACCCACCAGGCAGCTCTACCCATCATACAACAGCTATCAACCAGGAAGGCTGAAGGCTAACACATTCTTCCTTCACATGAAGCTAGCAAATCCCACATTGTCAAAGAACTAATGACACTTTGTCACAGGGCAGCATACAACACTTTGAGGATGGCACTATCCATCTTACATGAGCTCACAGATGCCCATGTTTAGTTACTGAGGAGAGGACACATGCTGTCCCTCCGACAAAGAATGACCAGTTTTGGTCTGTTGGATTCAAACTTGTGATTTCCAGTGATAGAGTGAATGGTTTTCTGTTGTGCCATTCAAGAACCCCTAATCAAACATTTCTGATTCTGCAAGAACTAGGTCATCAGTGGTCTTTTTTTAGTGACACTATATTTTCTTCTGGTGAGAACATCACATTATGTGTTCTAAGGTCTCTGTACTCAAGTCAACTGAAGCAGTATTTTACGTTGTATCTATAATATATAAATAATGCATTAGCCTTTTAGTATGTATTAAAATATTTAATAAAATATTGTCAATGTGTGTATAAGTTAAAACAGATGTACTATACCATACACAGCACAGTAAATGAATCACTTCAGTGAAAGTGCATAATATACACTTCTAAAATCTTTCATGTTATTTTCAGACAAGGTTTCTACAATAGCAGTCACATTTAATAAAATCACATTTTTGAAATAACTTTGTCCATTCTCTGCATGATGAATGGCAAGACACAACCAGGACTATATGAGTGTGTATGTTAGTCACTGTTTCTTTAATCTTCCTCCACTTTAAAAGCCTCCACTGCAACAGAGAGTTTTTTTCAGCAGGATCTAAACTCTCACAGAGGCCACCACAGGTGAACCTAAATGAAACTGCGTCACAGCAGGAGAACTGTGAAGCTGTGGAGCTATAGAGTGAATGATGGGTGTGAAACAGTTCTGTCTCAGCATGATCACTGCTCACAGGGATCTTTACTGGTCCAATCTTTCACGTATACCCCCGTTCAGACCGGCATCTCTCCATAGGGAAGGAAAAAGAAACCCAGTCTTTAATACTTCCTCTCTCATTCCTTATTTGAGCAGGAAGTCAGTGGCTTTAAATGTGCATGAATGATCAATCAAGAGTGAAATGATGCAGTGAAGATATCACTCTGTCTAGCCTACTCCATTAAGGTTCAGAAGCCACATACAAAGAAGAAGAAATAAAAATTCCCAATGAATCTGTCATATTTTATTAGGTTATGAAGGCCACTCACTCCCCTCATCCAAATGTGCTATTTTCTTTCATGAGGATTTATTTATTTTGGAGGCTCAATTCTTTTTTTCACTATTGTTATTTATCTGGGCCCACTTCTATTTGTGGATTAACTGCAAATGTGTTTACAGTAAGATTACTACCATTGTCAGTGGGGACTCATCCTGATTCAGTGCCTGGCAATCCAGTCCGTGCTCCGATGCTGGCCCTAAAAAACACTCCAACACACTCTGGGTTCGAAAGCAAAATGAAAAGCATTTAGTTATTGTCACACACATGCACCACCAGACCCTTTAGAAATAACTGCAATAAATAAAATGTCAGCAGGACGCGACATGGGGGACTAATGTGTTTTGGTGGGGAAGAAAGAGATGCATGCAGATGGAATCAGTGTAGCTCTGGGGCCCTGAGGTGAGAAAAATTACCTTTAAAGCTACAGTCAGTGGGATTTTTAAAGCTAAACCAAGGATAGCATGCTCAATTTACATAGAACAATACCTCAGAGTTTACTGGATAAAAATAAGCCTCAATAGGGATTAAAAATGCTGTTTGGAAAATAGATCCTACTGAGCAAATTGAAATGGTGCTGCATGTGCAATAAGGAAAATAGGAAAACATTCTATCCGCTTGTGCAACAATGATATATTATTATACTAAACTGTATATTGAAATATTAACCCTTCCACTGTATATTAATAAATTACTCACTCACTCACTCACTCACTTTCAGCAACTGCTTTCTTATGGTCTGGGTCACAGTGGATCCGGACTCTCTCCAGAACACTGGGTGTGAGGCCGGAATGGAAATGGATGGAACTGATCACACCAATTTATCTTAGCCAATCCACCCACTGGTGTGTTTTTGGGAGGTAGGAGAGAACCTAAGAGACCTGCTAGAAACACTTTTTATGTATGTGTAGTTGCTGACATCACATATAAAATGTGTGTTTTTAAATTAGATTCTTGTATGCGCTATTTGACCTCAATAGCAATACAATGTTTGGATATTACAGAGACTCGTGGAAGAGTAAATCTGAAATATCAAACATAGGCATAGACATAATTACATCTAATTCTGAACAATGTCATTGAGACTGGTTGAAAAACTATTCAAAATATCATATGCATGCAAAATAAAAGAGTGCAGATTTTAATGTGCATTCTGTTTCCAAGGTCTCAAAAGTTCAATGCTGTACACATTAGTGTGTGGAAATATTAATTTTGTGTGGTAATATTTATATAAGTCATAATTTCAATAAAAGTCCTCATTATGTTGACAAAACATGAGATATCATTAATTATTTAATGGTTTTATTTTACCATTTAAATCTCAGTCGCAGTGTGAAAATTATCTTTTTACAATAATGCTGCCTTGCTTTTGAACATCTTTTTAAAAAATATTGTCTAAATAATCTTATGGTATCTGAAATTTATCTTTTAAACATGTACTGTAAAAGATAATGTGATCTCAGCTCAGGCCTGAATAAACTGGCAAAAAGTAAATTTGCATGTCAGAGTTATAGTTCAATCATGTCTAGCAGGAAATTATAGTCTATATATGGGCAATAATTTAACTTTAACACACACAAAATGTTTCATTCCCGCACTTGCACCTTCACCAGAGAACTTTGACTACACTTCCCAAGAACACTTGCACTCAGAAAACATGGCTGACATCAACATGAACTCACAGAAATGGACTACAACCCCCAATTGCCTACAGACAATATGGCCGACATTCTCCCACATTCAAAGTCACCTGTGTTCAGTGTTTTCCTGACAAAATGAAACCCATGGAAGTGGCCCACATTAGTCTTTCACCTGAGGAGAAGGAACTCTGCAAGGAGGAATGTGTTTGTATTGTGTCGAATAAAGAATATTTTTGTTTGGCATTTGTAAGTCCAAAGGGGACAAAAATGTGACCGGTTACATAAATGCACTACATGATAAAGTAAAAGAAAACCTTGCTGGTACACTTGTCATGGTGTTCAGAATCTTACTATTTTCCAACACTCGTCAACTCCGTTGAAGCAGGAAACTTTGTAGATGAAACAATAATAAAAATAAAATAGTTGAACAAGGAAGGTGAGGTCACTTCATTTAATCACTTTTGGAATTTTGGCTCCTCACCTCCCAGAAGCAGAGTATACCCACTCCAAACCTCAGAAAAGATGGCTATGGAGGAGTACATTAAGGAAGCACTCGAAAAAGAACGTATTAAACTTTCCACTTTAGCAGCAGGTTTCTTCTTTGTTGCAAAGAAATATGGAGGCATTCAGCCCTGCATAGATGTTTGAGGGTTAAATTCTGTCACTGTGAAGAACTGATATCCACTTCCTCTCATTCCATCAGCCATGGAACATGTAAGAGAAGCTAAAATTTTCATAAGGTTGGATTTAAAAGTGCCAAGAACCTAATCCACATTAGAGAAGGTAATAAGTGGAAGACAGCATTCATTACCTCACCAGGTCAATACTGAATTCAAATGGATCGCAAGCACTTCAGTTAATTAGCATTCGATTTTCAATGCTCCTACTGAAACTAGTACATACACCTCCCATAGAAAATGTCTTAGTACTGTTTTAATGTGCTGTTAGTAATCACAAAATAAGGATTCTTCTCTCTTACCTTTTTTATGCATAGTCAGAGCAATATTCTTCATAAAAACCTTTATGGTTTTTGACATAGGCCTTACCTTACTCCTCTAGTATTGCTTCATAAAATATTTACACAATGCTTATTAATTTGTAATGAAGGCCCTTCAAATAAAGACCCTTCTCTCATATAGTGAATACAACTCATATTAACCCCCTCCCCCCACTGTTGGGAATGGTGGAAACATGAAATAACCAGTGACACAAAGAAAAAAAGGATTACTTGGGTGTTTAGTAAAAAGATATTCTAGGTAGACAAAAGAAATGTAAACAATTATCTGATATTCCTTGTTTCAGATTTGTTAGTGTTAATACTTTGCAACAATTTAGTCTAATTATCTGTAGATTAATTGTGTTTCACAGCTTCGAAATTTGCTATTAACAAAAGTGTCCCCCTGTTTTGGTTGAGTATTGTCAATTATTGCATGCTACAAACACACAGTAGAGTTCAAGATGAGAAGCTGAACATAAATCACCATTAATTTAAATCAAAACTCTGCCTGAACTTTCATGAATAGAGTATAGTCTTGCAATCAATGAAGAAAAAAAATCTTAACTCTATTCTACTGGTACAGTCTCTTTGGTGGATGTACCCCTGAACGCTGAATATTTCAATCAGCTAATGCAGTCTTGGAAAATTTCAGATTTCAAAAAAGGGCAACAGATCCCTCTTTACTCCTTTGAAACATTTGTTTTGTTACAACTCTAGCCAAACACACTGTAATTCAACACAATCCCTATCTTACTGTACTGATGGAATGGATTCAGATGTATTACATTATGTCTTCTCCCTCACATGCGCATCACTTGCTCCAGTTTGCAATGTATATTTGGTGAATGAACATAAGAGAAAATATAAGGGAAAAACTTGACTTGTGTTACAGGTCAAAAGAACACAAAATAACTGTAAGGTCTTAAGTTCAGTTCAAAACATACATCCATCCATTATCTACAGTATACCACTTTATTCGTCTGGGTCGCGGGGAAGCTGGAGCCAATCCCAGTATCTTCGGGCGAGAGGCAGGGTACACCCTGGGCAGGTTTTGTTTCTCAGATTACTTTCTTTCAAAATACAATTAATGTGCTTGTGAAAGTTCCACTACGCACTCAAGAATGAAGGCCAAAAATAAAGCCATAGTGTTATTAACTTGTGTTTATTTGGAATGCCAGAGAAAGAAGTTATCAGAACATACTGATGCCAAGGCACATTATTCTGTACCTGTTTGCGACCCTACGGTAATTTGCACTGTTTTCAGAAGATTATATTGGTTATTATTAAAATTTATTGATTGTGTTTGTGTTCATTACTTTGCACATTATAAGCAGATAACTTGAAGAATTGGCCACTCCCAATTGGTGCTTTTTTTTCACACTTATGTTCCCTGCTTAGTACATCTGGTTTTATATGTTCATTCTGAACAGTGTATCTGAAGTATTGTTTTAATAAAAAAAAATAAATACATAGAAATTCAACAGAACCCTTGGTGATAAATTGCATTAGTGTCAAAAAACAGCATCATGTCTATGTTCTTTTATGTGTAATTGAAACAATTATTGTTTTTTCCACTATGTACATGGCTTAAATGTTCTTATTAACATGAATGGGGAAAAATATTAAAATAAACATTCTACTAAAGCCATCTATAAGCATCCATGTGAATGTCTGACAGAAAGAAGTTTATTTGAATAATTTATACAGTAAAAGGATGAAGAAGGAAGTTGGGTAGTAAGTGTTACCGCTCTCTGCCATTTAGTTCACTACACTAGTTACTGCTGCAAAGTGGGTTCTCTACTGAAACCCTCAGTGTTGATCTGTAGGAAACTCCATACATACAGAGAGCTCCACTCCCACAGACTACAGTATGAGAAAATGTAAGGTGTCCACAGAGACCCCGAGCATTAGAAGCTACTCATACCAACTTAAATACCTTCCAAAAGTTTTACCTTCAAAATGCAACATTCTTAGTTTTAATAATTTCTTACTTACATGTAGTCCACATATATTTGTTACCCTTCATAACGATTAAGCAGCAACCTTAACGCTAGATCTCAGGAACATTCAAATTATCTGCCCATATACATGGTATTTGACTATTTGATGTAATAACTGATTTAATTCTGACCTGCTGTGTTCATTTTAAAACTTTGAGGCTTTTACCTGCACCACAACTTGTAAAGGTGAAGTTCAGCCAATATGATTCAACCTTTCTTTGTTTAGATTTCATATCATGCTTTCCAAATAGAACAGACAGTCTGTGCAAGCACAATAAAAGCCATTTACAATATAAGCCACCAACTGTGAAACTGGGATGGGACACAGTGTATTCTTTACCTCCCACCAGTGTGACTAAAACACTCATCAACAGGAGCTCAACAGCACGTCTAGGTGACTTTAATCTGTTTTATACTGACTGTTTCTATAGTCTGTGTTGTGTCATAGCTAAAAGCTGTACATGATGTATGTTTGGGTTTAAGAGCATCTTTATAATTACAACATATTCTTTAGTTGTCGAGAAGGTAGGCACAAAATGCAAACTCCCCCAAATCACCTTGAATTTAGTCCAGTTCCCTAATATAATCCCTAATCCCTGACTTTACTTACATCAATATTCATTTTTTTATATTTACAGTAGATTTGGTTATATTGTCGTCATTACATGACACTCTACTGTAAAAACGTGAAACACTCTCTAGAGTCTGTTGTGGGATACTGTGGTGAGGCAACATGGTGGCTCCATAGAGGTGGATCCGTACCCTATGTAGATGTAAAGGGCTCATTGTAAGCTTGTGAAAACATAATGATTTGTAGTTACAGTTATTTATACACTAATGAAAATATACTTATTAATTCCATAAGTATAATTATGGAATATATACTCCATTTCTACATAGTGGACCATATATATTTTTTTTATTTAACATTTTTACAGTAAAATGTAAGTTTTTGTTTTACATTCCAGAAAGATGAGAAAAACTCTGTAGACATGGGATCAGAACCAACATTACAATGCCCTTATGATTTTCCAGAAATATGTTCTGTAAATACCACTGAACAACAAAAAACACATTAACATACAATTGAACATACAATTTAATATATTATAAATGAGAGAATGCACAGCACGTGATCTGCATGGGCTATATGGAATAGTGACTCTATAAATATAAAAACATTTTTGTGAATTTTGGGCCAGTTTGTACAGCCATATACTGTATCTATAGTAGAAATAAGGTTTTGTTATGGAGCTCAGTAAAGCAGTGTTCAGGTCAGGCCACTGGAACAAACAACTGACAAAAACAAAACAAAAAACAAAAAAAACAAACAGAGCAAAAAATAAATAGCGCAACCCTATTCATATCTGAATTTCTATCTGTTTAGCACTTATTATCTATTCATTCCAAATAATAAACTTGCATTTGGTTAAATCACTAATATACAATGAAATAGATGATTAAAATATGAAACATGCAAAACAAATTATGTGCAGAAAAACCTTATACACAGCACAGAACAATAGCATTGTATAGCAACTCTAAACACTGTGCTTCATGTTTCTCTTTTGTGTGTTGCACCTTAAGCTTCTAAAATCCCAGTTCTCCATTTGTGCATACTTATGTTGTTATATATGTGTGTGTGCATGTTTGCGCATCCAGGTGCCAGCCTTGTTTCACTGTTTTACACCCACCTGCACCACCAAACTCTTTGTGCTTCTCAACCAATGCTTCAGTGCTGCTTTTATTTAGATGCTAATTAAATGTCAAATCTAAAAAAAACACTTTTTGAATTGGTATATTGTGGTGGAAAAGAGAAATCAATTATCAAGGCGGGTAAACAAGTTTTGTCAGATTAATTGCATATAGCAAAAAAACTTTCCAAGATACCGAGAAATCTTTATAATCATTCTAAACCAAAATTCAGACTGATTGCTTTTTTTTAATCATATCCTTTTGAGCAATTCAACATTTTCCCTAAATCTGGCCTACAATGAAACACTTGAAACAATCACATCTTAATATTAAGCTTTCTTTTATTTTGAATGATGGAAGATGCAGGGCTGATGCAGGCCTGCCATTAGAACCAAATCACTTGACAGCACAATGGAAAATGTTCCTACTGTGTGTAAGTGCTATACTACTTTAGCTGCTTTCCTGAAACACCTGAGGACCAGTAAGCACTCAGCCGAGCTTTTAATCCTGAGGCAGAGAGCCCGCACCTAGCTGCACTCAACCCTCATAGCCCTCGAACACTTCAGCTGGAGCCTGAGTCTGTCACATGGCATTACAGGGCTTTTCAAGGAGTCCATTAAAAAGCTGAGAAACCTTGAAAGCTCTTTTAGTAGTGGAAATGCATGCTTATTTGTACTGTGCACAGTGTGAAATCCAATCCCTGCACTACTCATGCTCAAGATTTACATCAGCTGCTTGATAGGGGGTTAAAGTACAGAACAAATAAAAAGATTTAAAATGCAAAATATATTCCAGGAGTCAGAACCTCTTTTAAGTGTGGAAATACAGCTATAATGTTTATGTCACAGAAAGACAGGTGAAGCTGGATGCATGAGCAAGAGTAAGCCTTTATTTACAATGCATGTGAGTAACACAAAGGCACATACTACATCTAACACTTAGAAACTAAAACCAAACACAAAGATACAAGTGTCAGAAACTAGCTTGGAATAAACATTGCTCGATTTCACCAGAAAGCATACGTGATTAAATATAGCAGTAACATCCAAACACATAAGTAACATAAATTCATTTTAAAATTAATCCATGCTACAGTGCACACGTAGTCCTTATACAATCCAAGGTAAATAGACCACATCAGCTGTGGACCTGCAGGCTCAACCATGGCACTGAATTGTGGCCTGGGCAAAAGCATGTGCATGGGCATGGTCTTTCACACAGGCCTGAGTGTGAACTCAGGCAGGAACTCAGGTAGGAATTTGGGCATGGGGTAAACATGTGGATTAGCATGTACTGGGGCTCCCATATGGAACCAGGAATGGTAGCAGTAACTGGCATGGGAGCAGGAACTGGCATGGGAGCAGGAGCAGGCTCTATGACTGGAACAGGAATATGGCTCTGCAACTGGCACAGCCTGTGTGACTGGAACTGAAGTGGCTTCTGTGTCTGGGGCTGGAGTGCGCTCTGTGACTATGTCTGGAGCAGACTCTGTGACTAAAATGACCCTTCAGACTGGACCTGGCTTGGAGGCTGGATCAGGCTGGGGTGCCAGCTCAGGTGTCAGCTCAGACATGAGATCAAGCATAGACTTGGACTCAGGCATAAACAGGGACTTGGACTCAGGCATAGGCATAGTCATGGGCTCAGGCATGGACTTGGACTCAGGCATAGAAGTGATTTCTTCCTCAAAGCTGGGAGGTGGGGCAATGACAACATCCTCAAGGTCAGGAACAGGAGAAGCCTCAATTTCCAAAAAATACTCCAGAGAAAAGACCTCCCTTTTCGGCCTCTAAAGGGAGCTCTGGAGTGCAAGCCACCCTGTCAGCCTCTGGAGGGTGCTCTATAGAGCCGGTCATCTTCTTGGCCTGCAGAGGGAGCTCTGGAGTGTAGGCCACCCTGTCAGCCTCTGGAAAGACCTCTGGAGCAAGGGCTTTCTTTTTGGCCTCTGGAGGGACCTCTGGAGCGGTATCTCCCTTTTGGTCTCTGAATGGAGCTCTGGACAAGGGCCTCTATTTTGGCCTCTAAGGAGAGCTCTGGAGCCAGTGCCTCCTATTTGGTATCTAGAGAGAGCTCTGGAGCAAGGGCCTCTGTTTTGGCCTCTGGGAGAGCTCTGGACATGGTAGTGTCCACCTGTACATGGTAGTATATTGTTCTTATTTAGGGCTGCAACTACCGATTATTTTTATTATTTTTGATAAATATTTTTTTATTTGATTATTTTTACGGTGTTAATTGAATAATCTTTTCTTGATTATTCAATTAGGTTTTTTTTAAACATATGCGAAAGATATTTATTTAAAATATTTATTTGTAGCATTTTAATCAGCACTACTACAGACCTTTAACTTAACTAGGTTTAATTAAACAGTAGTTCACTAACTACAACATTAGTGACATTTATCAGATAATTTGTAACAGCATGTGAATATTATCAGGTGCTCATGACAAATAAATGAATATTTATACTCATTCAGTATAACCATTATTTAGGAATGGTTATAGTGAATATACACTCAGACTAACTCAAAACCTGTACATCATTTACTGTTATTAATTTGCAGCTGTGTGTCTGTAGTTCAAGCCATGATTTGTAAAATTTTGACAAATTCAACAAATCCAAAATAAAGATAAAATAAATGTCCACTGTCTGTTTCACTCACTGAATTTCTCTGATGCTACTTGCTGTTTGCGTACAAGACGAATCATTTTCAGTGTATAGAATCAACTCCAAAGATTTACATTTGACTCTTAGTTGTCAATGACCGAGATTAGTGAATTGACATTTTTGGGATTGACTTGTGAACCGAAAGCAGGGTTGGAAAAATAGGCTAGTTTAACTTTTTACTTTTTTAAGCTAATTGATAAAAACAGCTTTGCTACTTGCTACTTCACTAACAAAACATAACAAAACTGTTCTGGATGGTTCAAGCAGGAACATTACACTTCTCCTCACATTCCCACAAATGAATGATAATATTACTCGCATTAAAACAGAAAAGTTATGTCATGAAGCCAGCAGGGTAGTGTACTGTAAACAGTTTTCATACCGTAGAGAAAGTTGTACTGATGTTTCTTCTTTGCCATTTCACTCAAATGGTTTTTTTATGACGTGATATGAGAAGTGAGCCATAATGCAGTTTAACTAATAATGAAATTAGTTAGCAATTATTTTTATTATCGATTTTTATTGATTTTGTTGATTAGTTGGTGCAGACCTTATGCATTTTAAAATTGTAATCTGATAAATAATCCCAGTTTTTACTAAATGAATCAGTATTCTGATTACAGCTTTTTTTCTGTAACTGTAATGGAATACAGTTACTGACATGATCTGCACCTCGCTGCATGCATAGCGTGCTTTGTAAACTTGGCCACACTCAGTGTGCTCTCGATTATATCTGTCATTCATGGTATGACAACACACTGCCAGATCTTGCCATGGACTACTACTAAGGACCACAATTCCCGTAAGCACATGCTCACAGCCAAGATGACTTTCAATTGGATGCAGGTGCATCCAATTCATACACACACACACAGTGCATAAAAGATTCATTTTCACAATGACTTTGCAAAGCATTAGTTTAGCCCCTGTGTTTGCTATTGCCAAGCCTTTATAATCCATGTTCGCTACTCTTTTTTTGGATTCTTTGTGTGGTCCTTGTTCTGTTTGCAGTCCGCCCAACCTTGTTTCAGTTTATTGGATCACTGTTCTGCCTGCTGTTTTTATACCTCTGCCATACTGTGTTTAATAAACACATTTGTTTTCACTGCCACCTCCTACCTGCACATGTGTCCAGCCGCAACCTGCCATCATGACAGAATGCTTCACACAACCAGGACACAGAAGGGAGGATGGCTGCATGCACACCATGCACACCTTATGACGGTTTGGACTATCCTCCCAATGGTTTCCTGCTCCAGTGTAAATTATTTTTCATGGACTTGGTAGAGCCAAAACCTGAACAGGATATGTGGGTGAGGTGCATGGTCCACTGGTTCACAGGGCCAGCATGCCTGTGGACTGATTACATCAGCAATGCTTAGGAATTTTGGGAACAAGCTCAAACTGATCCATCAGGCCATCTGGAGGGAAACACCACAAGAAAAAAAAATTTGGGGGGAGGGCTGATGCACCAAGGAGCTGCCCCAGAAGTTCAACTGGGAGGACTCCAGCAACAAGTGTACCCCAGAGAATTCAAGGCAGGCTGAGATGGCAGTCTGTGTCCCAGAATTTCCAAGGCAGGCTGAGAAGACAGCCTGCACCCTAGAGTTTCCAAGGCAGGAGAAGAATGCAGCTTGCACTCCAGAGCTCCCTTGGCAGACTGAGAAGGCAGCTGCTCCTGAGCCCCGTCCAGTGGCCAAGAAAGAGACAAACACTCCAGAGCCCCCTCCAGTGGACAAGAATTAGGCAACCATTCCAGAGTCCCCTCCAGTGGTCAAAAGGGAGGATTGTCATCACTCCTCCGCCAGGCTTCAAGGATTATGTTGTCACTCCTCTGCCGGGCTTCAAGGATTATGCCAAGACAGAGTCCAAGTCCATGCCTGAGTCCAAGTCCATGCCAGAGTCCAAGTTCATTCCCATGCCTGAGTCCAAGTATATGCCTGAGTCCAAGTCCAAGTTTATGCCTGAGTCCAAGTCTACCTCAGAGCCCGCTCCAGCCACAGTCATATAGTCAGAGCCAGAGCCTGCTTCAGCCACAGTGGCAGAGCCCAAGCCCGCTCCAGCCACAGTCACAGAGACTGAGATCGCTCCAGCCAAAGTCACAGAGCCCGAGCCCAATCTAGCCACAGTTGTCACAGAAGGCCACAGAAACTGTTGATGCTAAGGCCACAGAGACTGTCCATATTAAGGCCACACCAACAATTCAAGCCATAGAGACAGTTCCAGTTCAGGCCAGAGAGCCTGTTCCTGTCCCATCTACAGATCCTATTTTTGTAAAAGTCACAGAGCCCAGTCACAGGCACGGCGCCCGCGCCTCTTCTAGTCGCAATCATGGAGCACATCCTGGTTCCAGTGTCCCCAGTTAAGCCTGAATCTATGCCTGAGTTCCTGCCTGAGTTACTGCCCC
This sequence comes from Parauchenoglanis punctatus, assembly GCA_030068025.1. NCBI lineage: Eukaryota > Metazoa > Chordata > Actinopteri > Siluriformes > Auchenoglanididae > Parauchenoglanis > Parauchenoglanis punctatus. Next base: position 12,341,039 of record JAQQZU010000009.1, on the reverse strand, counting down.
TCATCTAGGCAAAAGTTCGACATGGTAGAGTCTAGTGCTACGCCTGAGCTTACAGGCCCAGGTCCCCCACAGAACAACCTTATTGGGTGCTCTGGGAGTAGCACCTTAGAGGGCATTCTGTCATTATCTGACCCTCGCTGCACGCACAGCATGCTTGTCGAACTTGGCCCAGCTCCCAATTATATTCGTCATTCATGGTACGGCAACACACTTCCGCTTTTTGCCATGAACTACTACTAAAGACTACAGTTTTCATGAGCACACGCTCCCCAGCCAAGATGACTGTCAATTGGATGCAGGTGCGTCCAATTCATACACACACACATCACATAAAAGACTCTCAGTTTCACAATGACTTTGCGAAGCATTAGTTTAGCCCCCATGTTTGCTATTGCCAAGCCTTTATAATCCATGTTCACTACTCTGGGTTTTTGGACTCTTTTCTCTGTGTGGATATTGTCTTTTTTGCCTTCCCTACTTTGTTCTGTTTGCTGATTGCCCAGCCTTGTTTCAGTTTATTGGATTACTCTTTTGCCTGCCATTTTTGCACCTCTGCCATACTGTGTTTAATAAACATGTTTGTTTTCACTGCCACCTCCTACCTGTACATGTGTCCAGCCACAACCTGCCACTGTGACAGTTACCTTTTTTTTATCCTAATTACATAATGTTCGTCCATATATTCTGTTATTCCCCAAGCCTTTTGTATCATTATTCATGTCAAATAAACTGTCACCTTTACTCTGTCTAAGGTGGTATTCCATGAAGTGAGGTAGCACAATAAACCATGCTTATTTGAACAAGCCAACTAATTTCTGTCAATTTTGTTTCCAGAAGAACCAAACATCTTTTCCTAAACATCATTGTAACTGCTCTAGCAATGTCCTCTGTAATGACAGAGCAGCAAAAAATACTTTTCATGGGAATAACAAAAATAATGCATTTTCCACTAAATTACCAGAATCACTAATTACATTACACATATTACAGCATAAACATATTTAGGGTTTCATTGTGTATGTTTGCTTTATATACAGTTGTGGTCAGAGGTTTACATACAAGGATATGAATGACATCATGGACATGAATGTCAAGGTATTATTGGACTTTCAATGATTACTTTGGACTGTTTATTTTTTCTGGTAAAAATTATTGTATAACATGCATGATTAATGGAAAAAACAAGAATTTTTTGTCCAAGTTTTAATTTGGTTTAATGTCGCTTAGGACGTTTCTTGACCAGATACTTTTGGTAACCATCAACAAGCTTCTGGCAGAATTCTGGTTGTATATTCAACCACTCTTCTTGGCAGAATTGGAAGAGTATTTAAATTTATGTCCTAGCATGGACCCAGCTATTAAGCTCAGTCTACATATTTTTGATAGGGTTAAGGTCAGGACTTGTTTTAAGCTTAATGTTAGCCAGGTTTATCCATTCCACAATCTGCATTGATGTGGGGGTCATCATCTTGTTGGAACCCAACTGTGTCCAGCTGATGGTTTGATGTTATGCTGAAGTATTCTGAACAGCCCCAAGAATGACGCTACAACCACTATGTTTAACAGTTGGTACAGTGCTCATGTATCTCTTGTCATTGTGTGATTTTATATTTATACATTAAATATAATACTCCTTAATTTCAGTAAGATCATATAACCTATTGAAATCAGTGCATTTCAAAAATAACATTTAATCCAATCCAGAACCATCCCAGAGGATTGGGCCCAGTTCCTTCAGTTCCCTCAGTCACATGGCTTACCCCATTTGTGTGTGCTTGGGTCTTTGTTCCTTTGGAACACTAATCCCACCAATTCATCTGCTATAGATGACTGATTAAGGCAGAGTGAACAAGTATGAGAATGAACTCACCATCATTTACAAAAGAAAGGTAAACTATAATATCTCATAGAGTGGGAGGGCTATGGCCCAGAGGAACAGTCCTGGGTTCCAGTGAATGACATTCATGTGCCAAAAGTTCCACACCAAGCACCCTGAAAGACCCAGTCCTTGCTCTAGGGGTCAACCTAGATAGAGATCTCCTCCTGGAGTGAGTTCCTTTAGGGGTGTGAGCTTGGGGGTTTAGGGGCTCTGTCACTTCATGCAGAACAGTCACTTCCCAGAGCACACTATAGCCTACAATCCTGTACAATTTCCCACTGTAACACTTTACTTTCATGGTCCCAGACTCCTGAGTACTGATTGCACACACCTGGACTCTATCGCCTTATTTTGTATGCTATTAATATGCTGGATTTTATCCTGTTTTTGTTTCCTGGTTTTTGTCTCTAGATTAGCCCTTGATATTTTGATTATTGATTGCATGAAATTTGCCTGTTTCCTAAACAAAATTTTGCTGCACATTTTGGATTTGTCTGCCAGTGTATTTTTTAATAAACCTCTCTCCTGCACTCACAGCCACTTGAAGTATGATTCCTGACACAGAGATAGTATACCTTTTTTATAAAGCAGTTTGCCATTGATTATAATTTTTTTGTATCATTATTTTAAAAAAAAGAAAAAAATATAGAAGCTGATGAAGGAATTACTGTATACAGCTGCTATAACATAAGTGAACAGCAACAGAATATCACCATTGATATATTCACAATCACAATATTACACATCTCAGAATCACTAACATTCTTAGGAATGAGGAATTAAGCCAGTGAGTTTTGGTTTTGCTTGAAACTGCCTGATCTTGCTAAAATGGTGTTGGAGTGAGAAGGGTTTCTCAGATTTAGCTACCAATGAGAATAGAAGAATAATTTAAATTTTCATGATCTGTAAGGTGTTTTGATTGGAAAGAAACTTGCTGATGAACTGGAAAATGGAGAATAAGGAATGCATGAAAGCAACCAGGAATTTAAGTACATATGCATATTCAGTTTTGTTGTTAGTAACAAAAATCTATATGAATGTCTGTTATAGCCACCACAAGCCAGAAAAAAAACTTGCAATAACAAAAGGTTTCTGGGGAAAAAAAAAACCTTTTCAGATCTCATAATTATGAGTGTTTTCTGTTGTTATTATTATTAGGCCTAGTTTGTAATATCTTGTGTTGCTACAAAATGAAACAAGAAGCAGTCCTATGTTAAATATAAAGCAGTAAAAATTAAACAAGCACCTTACAGTGGTGTAATGATAAGCCAATATCCTCCAGATTTCACATGGACTGGTGTTACTGTCTGCAGAGCTCCTGATACAATACAAGTATAGAGAGTGAGCGAGAGAGATTGAGTTTAATTTTGCAGTCAGCCTAGAGGCTGAGGTGTTTCACTACAATATAACTTCATTAGTGTTGCTTATTGGGGAAATTTATTTTCTCCATCTAAGAGACCACCAGCTAGCAAACAAAATACAAACACAAGCAAGCATGCATTTTGCAAAGCACATAAACATGTTCTCTCTTTCTCTCTCTCTCTCTCTCTCTCTCTCTCTAAATAATAAATTAATTATTTATTAATAATAATAAATTATTATCGGCGTGCACATTCCCCCCCAGCGTTAAAAATCTTGTATGTAGCACTTGGTCCTGGAGAAACGCTGTCTCGTCTCACTGTACACTGTATTACATGTATATGTTTGAAATGACAATAAAAGCCACTTGACTTGATTTGACTTGACTCTCTCTCTCTCTCACTCTCTCTCTCTCTCGCTCTCTGGCTTACTGTCTCTCTAAATCTAACCAACCAAAATTAAACCTTTTGGCTCATTTTAACTTTTAAAGTAAACTGCAGTTTTTGTAAAAAGGTAGTTTTCCAGTCAGACGTCCCCACAAGACCAAAGCTGTCAAATGTTCCTATTCATTTCAGGTTCTCAACAAAATATAGAAACCTGCCTCCCACACACTCCCATTCCTCTTCTATAATGTAATACAACATAATGTTAGTTTAATCATTTTGTATTGTTTTCACTTTAGTTACTGGATTGCATAGCATTGGGTCTGGAAATGTTAAGAAGCATAAAAATGCTCTATTATTCATACAAAATGATAACTGAAGGCAGGGTTCTAACAATTTTTCTAAAAATAAAATTGAAGCATTTTTTAATAGGTGGATATTCAGGCTGTTTGCCGTCTCACTCAGAAAAAAAATGCTCAATATGCATTACATAAAATAATACATAAAAGAGAGTTTAAAAAAGAAAGTTTAAAAAACAGTGACTATATTTTAAGAAGTAAAATAAGTCCTTACATCTGTACTAGCTTGTTAGCAGGCATTACACAAGCTGCCAGTTTCTAATTTGTACTACCTCTACTTGAGAAGACTTTTCTATTGTGCTACTTGATAGCTGCACTGCTAGTTCGGTTTTAAAATGTACAGATAATTAATGGTTCTCTAGTTTAGTCAGCTAGCAAATATTATACTAGATTTCAATTTATCCTATAATGGTTTCCCAAAACTAGAATTACCAGAATGTGGTGCTTCTGTCAGTACATTGGAAGACTGGCTTACAGACCAAATTTAGAATTGTTAGCTTCTGGCTCTTTCAGTTTCTACCATGCAGAGAGTGTCCGTGAGATGACTAATAATAATAAGCAGAATTAAATTTAAAGTTCAATATTAAAAAAACACAAAATTATTGCTTAATTTTGTTGTAATAATTGTTTATTATTATGATACGTGCTTTGAGGTAGGAGGGTGCTGGTCCATTTTTGGCTATGTAGGCAAGCATCAGAACAACCAGACTGATTAGGATCCTGTGGGTTGTTCTCAGAGAGATAGAAAGACAATTAATTGTAGACAGTGCGTACAAGGATTTTAGAAAGAAAAGAGAGAAGTGATACTGCTCAGTAGTTGCTCATGTCTGAGGGATCCAGAGTTCTGGAGCTTGTGGCATCATATTCAAAAAGACTTGAGGCTGTAATTGCTACCAAAGGTGCATCGACAAAGTATTGAGCAAAGGCTGTGAATACTTATGTACATGTGCTTTCTCAGTTTTTTTATTTT
>JAQQZU010000009.1:12325061-12335989 GCA_030068025.1 Parauchenoglanis punctatus | reverse complement strand
ATATACACTATGTCTTTATTGACCTTGCTTTGTGAACTGGGGCACTGTCATGCTGGAATAGAAAAGGGCCTTCCCCAAACTGTGCCCACAAAGATGGAAACATAGTGTTGTCCAAAATGGCTTGGTATGCTGAAGCATTAACACTGCCCTTCACTGGAAGTAAAGGGCTTAGCCCAAACCCTGAAAAACTGCCCTACACCATTATCCTTCCTCCACCAAACTTCCCAGTTGGCACAATGCAGTCAGGCAGGTAACGTTCTCCTTGTATCTGCCAAATCCAGACTTGTCCATCTGACTGCAAAATGGAGAAGAGTGATTCATCACTCCATAGAACACGTTTCCACTGCTCCACAGTCCAGTGGCAGTGTGCTTTACACCACTCCATCTGGTGCTTGGTATTGGATTTGGTGATGTGTGGCTTGCATGCCGCATCATGGTGGTGGAAACCCATTCCATGAAGCTCCTGCTGCACAGTTTTTGTGCTTACATTAATGCCAGTGAAAGTTTGGAACTCTTCAGCTATGGAATCATCAGAACGTTGGTGACCTTTATGCACCATAGACCTTAGTAGTCGTTGACCCCACACTGTGACTTTATGTGGTCTTCTGCTTCATGGCTGAGTTGCTGTTGTTCCTAAATGCTTCCACTTGCCACTTAATACCACTTAAAGTTGACAGTGGAATATCCAGCATGGATGAAATTTCACAACTATTTGTAAATGGAGACTGCATGTCTGGGTGCTTGATTTTATACACCTGTGGCAATGGGTGTGGTTGCAACACCTGAATTCAATAATTAAGTGATAAGTCCCAAAACTTTTGTCCATGTAGTGTATGTGTTGGACAGTCTCAGGGGCATCTTTGCTCAGATTGCACCTTGGCTCCTATCTAATGTGGTAGACCCCTGCTTCTACAGATTTGGTGCTTAGGGCCTGTTCTTGTGCTGCCATGAGCAGAGCCTCTGTGCTGTCCTTCAGTCCTGCTTTTTCTAGCCACTGGTAGGATTTCCTGATGTCAGCCACTTCCTCTATCTGCCTGTGGTACATTCCATAGAGGGGCATGGTCTTCTGCAATGCTTTCTCTTCTCATGGAATGCTACTATAACTACAAACCAAAGGAAAGAGGCTACATGCCTCATGCCTACCAAATGTGGGAACTATGGATGACCAGAATACCAACATCTCTTGGCCCAATTCTCTAACATCAATAGAAAGAAGCTAATCTTTATTAGAAGGGAGCTCAGATCTTTATGCTTGTCAATTGTTCCTCTTTCAACACATCAACTTTGAAAATGAACTGTTTACATTCTGCCTAGTATATCCTACGTCTTGATAGGTGCCATTTTAATGAAATAATCAATGTTCACAATACCTCTCAGTGGTTTTAATGTTATGGCTGATCGGTGATCATACTCAACCCTTTAGTGCAGTTTCTAACCATTTTATAACACATTCTATGCAGTATTGATGGTGATCAGAAGGAATGCAGAGTAAGAATTTTATTGTACTGATTTACTGTGCATGTGACAATAAACTCTTGACTCTTGAATAACCAAGTCAGATTCCATATGTATTCTAGTGTACTTCACCAATAAAGCAAGATTTTGATGTTTGTTTTACAAGGAAGAAGGAAAGGATATTGTAACATAAAAAACCGGGTTAAAAGTAAAAAAAAAAGGTTACTAAAGTTTTGTTTAGAATGCAGAACATGTATCTTATAATATGTATCATATGAATTACTTGTGACTATGTTTTAAATTGGATTTTGTTGGCTTCTTGGTAGATACTTGCTCATTTGTCAGAAACAAAGGACCCTATGTCTGTGCTCTTGACTGCCTGATGCTCATCAAGCTCTTCAGCAATTGGGTGTGTGTGCTCAAAAACCTTAAACAGTAATATTACATGATATTGCAGTGTTAAATGAGCTGGGATGTGTCATCACCACTTACCACCACTGATACCAACACCATACTGCTACACAGTCATTTATATTTAACATTTATAAACTGACAATACACACTGATTCTTGATCAATTCTATTCATGTCCCAGGAGGAGCTTAATAAAATAATCTGCAATAGCAGGTTAAATATCATATAGAGCAGGAATTCTCAGCCCAGATTTTGGCCTACATTGTAAGCACATATATTCTTGCTAAGGCATGCTTACTCACTGAACCATAACTCTGGGAATTTATTGCACACAGGCCATTGTGCATTACATGACTCAAAGCCAGCCAGAAATATTTTAGGAAAAAATGTCACTGAAGAAACATTAATCCATATTACAACTGTGCATACTGTAAATGGTTCTTCAGAGAAACGAAAACATCAAGAGGGCCAAACCAACTGTTCACTCAGTGAGGGCTGTTAAACATGGTACTCGAGCCCCATTAAACACACTGAACAAGTGTCTTCATTAGTGAGACTGTGCTTTTGGCATGCTAATAACTAATAAGGAATGTATGAGCTCTAAGCAGCACAGCATTTTAAAAGGCGCTCTCATCAGAGTGCTCAAACGGAGTCACTCACATCAGCCATGATTCATGTCAAATGGAGAGAATGAGGATCCTGGACTCTAGTCCAAAAACCGGTGGGAAGAAGTTTCCTTTTCTTATATGCATGCACACCGTATATGTAGATGGCATTTTAAAGTCTGTGCACATACAGAGATTGAGAGAGAGAGAGAGAGAGAGAGAGAGAGAGAGATTCATAAAATGGTTGTATGGTGCAGCTGTCAGTCCTTGATGACTTGTGTGATGAATACTCCCTCTCCTGGGTCCAGAACCTCTGACAGGCTAAACTTTGCAATAGTCCATAGTCCAACTCAATTTTTCCTTCTGACAAGCTTCCAAACACACAAACACTCTTAGTGTGTGAGTGAACACGTGGGTGTGCATGCATATGTGTGTGTGTGTTTTGTACCAAGCAGTTATCAATATAAAGTCCTGAGATAAGCAGTCATCTTCAGCACTGCTATTTGAAAGTTGTATTCCACCTCTATCTCAAACTGTCAAGTTCAGCCATGTGTTGCTCTATTAAACAGGATGTGAGCAATCTCTGTAATAGTTTGTGTAATTTTCATTTATTGCCTTTAAAGATAAAAGCAAAACATTTATCAAGTCAAAGACTCTAATTTATTTATTAATAAAACTAATTTATTTAGTTTTAAAATTAGGTTGTTAAGACTTTGGCCATATGGAATGGAAAAAAAAGATCTCATTTCAGAAATACTAAGGTTCTTAATATACTCCTTTAACATTTTTCACAAGTCTAATTCAAAATTTGTTAAATTTTAAATTTGTTAAAGCGGATGTTAAATAATGCAACACAAAAAAATCTAAATAGATCCTTTTCTAAATGACAGTTAACAGTTAATATAACAGTTTAACATATTCTCTTAAAAAGACTGTTTAAAAATAAAAATTAAAAGACTGATATTATGGCATATGAACAAGGATGACATGCATTGAAATAAACACAGTCAGAGACTGGCAAATTATAAAAACAGATTCAGTCAGATGTTTACATACAGTCATCATGGACATGAATGTCATGGCAACATTAGGCTTTCAGTGATATCTTTTAAAGATGAATATTGTACATTCTGATACAGAAAATAAACAGTTAATAGAAAAGAAAAAATAATTTGGAAGTTTTAATTTATTTTTCTGTAATCAACACAGGGTCAGAATTACACATACAGAGCCAAATATGTTCATACGGCACACCTAATACTTGGTTAAATGTCTCTTAACAAATTTCACCTTGACCAGATGCTTTTGGTATCCATTAACAAGCTTCTGGCAGAATTCTGAAATTTGTGCACTCTTCTTTGCCGAATTGGTAGAGTTAAATTAAATTTGTGTGTTTCCTGGTAAAGACCTGACTTTTAAGCACATTTCACATATTTTCGATAGGGTTGAAGTAAGGACTTGTTTTAAGCTTAATGTTAGCCTGATTTATCCATTCCACAACCAGGTTTGATGTGTGTTTGGGGTCATTGTAATGTTGGGACCCCCAATTATGTCCATGTTTTAACCATCTAGCTGATGTTATTCTGAAAAATTCTGAGATTTGTGCAATACACCAGTTCCACTTGCAGCAAAACAGCCAGAGCATGATGCTACCACTATCATGCTTAACAGTTGGTACAATGTTCCTCTGTACATCCGGTCATTGTGCCCAACAAAGAAATCAGCCATCTACAGTATCTACATGCAGGCAAGTTTGTGCTTTGATGATTGCTGGGTTCTTCCAGACCTTGGCAAAGTTACTACACTTCACATTAACCTGTACAAAAAAGCCCTTTTTTATGTTGTGCACAGAGAAGCTACCAGCTGTATTCACTCATAATCAATAACAGGAAGTTAAGAGGCCTAGGTCTTGGCAAGTTACAAGACATTTTGGAAATTTCAGCAGCACTAAATTAATAATCTAAATGGATGTATGTATATTTTTGACTCTGTATGTATAATTTTGATCTTGTGTTGATTTTAGAAAAGACAAATTAAATTAAAACTTGTGCCCATTTTTTCTATTAAGGATATATGTTGTACAATCATTCAAACAGTCTGAAATTATTGAAAGCTCAATATTGCCATGAAATTCATGTTCACGATTACTGTATGTAAACTTCTGACTTCAACTGTACATGAGTAGTCCTGGTTGTTATTATTATTACTATGATGATCTTCATTATTCAGAAGCTTATAAAATAACACTTATTCCAGCACACCATATTATTTAACATTTTATTTATTTATTTATTTGTTTGTTTGTTTAATTTTTGTTTTTATTTTTTATTGTTTATCATGCACCATAGAAACTTAATGTAGTTACAAGATATTAAATTCAGTTTATGAAATTGTATGTGTGCATGGGATGTAGACTATTTTATGACACTTTTAATTTGCTACTTTGAAAGCCTCAGTAGTACTACATAGCAATCCTGTGTTCACACCTCAAAATGCTGAATGTGTGTGTATAGGGATGATTATCCCATTCATTACACCACAGCTCCTAATACTGGTCCTGGATTTCCCCTGTCTTGCATGTTTTAGTGTTTTCTCTGCTTGCAATACAACTCATTCAACTATTTCAACCATTCAAGGTGGGAGTGTTACTTCAGACTAAACACCAAAATATACAGGATTACCCCAGAATTAGAATTGGGAATCTGTGCATTACACCAAAAACAGCCATATTTCCAGTAAAAAGAGGAAAAAAAAACTTGCAAGCATGTTTCATGCAAGCTTCTTCTTAAAAATTGCATGTAGCTTTGCTGTGCCACTGAATGCTAAGCCCATGAAATGTATTAACAGTCTACAGGAGTTCCCTCATGGTATAGCACTGTCAGTGGCTGCATGGCAGAACTAGGAGTATGGTCAAAATTTCTGTAATTTTCCCCTTTATTCACTAGGGTCATTATTTCATCCCTGGACAGCCTGTTATTAACATGTCTTAAGGGTCCTTGCCATATGGGTGGCAGTGGGTGACAGGTGACACTCCTCAAATAACATATTCGTGAGGTCTATTAATGCTGTACAATTCATGCAGAATTAATAAAGCATATCTCACTTAAATTGACTTAAGCTATTATTGTAGTATTGTAAGCACTACATTAAGAATGCAATCAGATGTTCTACAAAGGCAACATATTCCTTACAGCACTGTTGCCCCCTGGTGCTCTCTAATATCCTTTAATTGAACAGCTGGACATTCCACTCCTCAGCATCACTGAGACAGTCTCGTTGGAATATATTGGAACAGCATCATGAAGACAAACATGCCTCACTGGAATACAGTCTTGCCTGATAATTAGAATTAATAATTTTAATTAAGTGAAGAGTGAATAAAGAAGTAATGACAAAGATCAATTTACAAAAAGATACAAAATAATTACATTTTATATACTACTGCTAGTATTAATAATAATTATTAATAGTACTAATAATAAAAAGAAGAAGAAGAAAAAGAATTTGTGACCTTTGCACACAAAAATCCAAATAAAGTAGTTCTTAGTGAGTAATGAATGGGTGTGTTTAGTTGTTAATTTTACAAACTAATTTACATTGAAAGGAAGCGAAGAAAATGTGAAAATAAAGTATGCCCTGAAGTACATGCATTCCAACATCTGGAAAAAGTTTCATTCGTTTAAATAGTTTTGGAAATGGGTTTCATTAGACTCAATAAACCTTAAAATATGGATCTTTTTAAGACACAGAGCACAAGCAGGATAGAAGTCATTGATATGTATATAAAGGCACATATCTCAGATGATGAGTACATACACACACACACACTCTCTAACCATCATCTTCTCATTCCCCCCAGTGTATCAGGATTCAAGCTACAGAGCAAGTTAAAACAACAGCAAACCCCAAAACACAACACAGCACTGTTCTAACGCACTCACACCAAACTGACAGATACCTAGAGACAAAAACAATGCAAGAGTGTGTGTGTGCGTGTGTGTGTGTGTGTGTGTGTGTGTGCGTGTGTGTGTGTGTGTGTGTGTGTGTGCGTGTGTGGGTGAAGGGGGTGGTTGAAGAAAATAACTTTTAAAAAAAAGTCTCTCATGACTTTCCATCTATCAAGGGACAACTGGATCAATAGAAGCTTCATGTCCTGATGGTGTCTTTGCCTGCTCTCAGATAACACACGACTGTGCAATGGGATCAGACTGCTAGACTGCCATTACATGCCACTTTTTGGAGCAGAAACAAACAGGGAGTATAAGGAGAAGTAGAAAAAGACTGAGTGTATAATGTTTGATTGTGTGGGTGGTGATCATTCTACTATGCAATGACAGGGTCTGTTGTTTCACAGGTCAGGTTCATCTCTGTGGAAATGGGCCAGACAGTTGTTTGTGGATTATCTGGAGTTTAATTTAGAACTTTTCTATTTAGCACAAGAATAGCATTCAGCTGGCCATTTTTCAGTGTCAGCACAGCACCTAATTTAAACTCTAATTACATTTGACTTCTGTCAAAGCTTTTTTTCATCCTGTTTACTAAAAACTGGGAGGACACAGTTATGTTGAGCATGGCAAGCACACACAGTCCCACATACCAAATACTGTTCTGTTTCCCAATCCTTATCCAACACCAGTCGAAAAAAACAAGACCATGTTCAAGTATTTCTGTGTTACCCTGCACCCACACTGACAGTGAAGCAATGCAACAAAACAGCTGGAAGTCATAAATTTTCATTGACAGCTGGTGATTTCCAGAAAAGTCTTTGCTCCATTATCTGGAGATTCCAAGGAGATTGGCAGTGCTCTCAGGGAAGGAGCAGTGGCATACTCTCTCTCCCTTATTAATCACAGTGACACTAGCTAATCATGGGCATTTGTGAGCTCACGCATGCAGAAGTGGGTAGATAGTGCTTTCCTGGCTTCACATGCCATGGAAAAAGAATGTAATAGCCTTTGTCATTATTTGTTGGTATCTGTCATGTGATGGGAGGGCTACCTGAAGGGCAGGGAATGGTCATGACTAAATTAGGGAATAAAAATTAAAAATGAAGAAAAGAAAAGAAAAAATAAAAAGAAAGAAAAATTATTTGGTGACATTCCTCCTTTCAGTAGGAGTGAACGACAATGGTTTAGTACTTTGACAATGGTTTATTACTTATTTTTGTTTCCACATTTGCATTCCCACTCAGTGATTTTCCCTCTGCTATTACAAGCTTGAAGTGTTTGATTTACCCAAAATAGAATAACACAGATATTTTAGCTGTTATATTTCAGTACATCAAGCCCTTAAAGCCCATAAAATAGGTGGCAGAAATCATGAACAGCAAAACATTTTTTATTTTGATAGAACCACACAGTGATACACTGCAAAAATATATGTCATACACAAGCATTTCCCTCCACAATTTTATTTTTACTGGGAAGACATTTGATTTATGGTTTTAAATACATTCTATAGTCATGTTTTATAGCACTAGCGTGGTTATATCGGTTAAATCATATTAGTTTGATACCATTGGGAAATACAAGCAACTCAGCCAAGACCATAGAAAAACTATTTGTGAACCGCATCTGTACAAACCAATTATTAGCAAATATTAAAAATCTTGGAACCACATTGACACTGCATCAGTCAGGAATTAACACCCAGAGATGAACAAGTTTTAGTCCAAAAGGCATATTATATACTGAACCCCAAGACAACAATAAATAATCTGGTGAAGAAGTTGGAGACAACAGGTATGAACATATGTACATCCACCGTTAAGAGAGACAGCCTTTCAGGCCATTGTGATATAGGACTCTCTTAATGGTGGATCCATTAAGAGAGTTCTATATCACAATGGCCTGAAAGGCTGTTGCACAAGGACCAACACCCTACTCCGAGACTGACATAAAAAATGCCAGACTAAAGTTTGCAGGTACAAGGCCATAGCCTTTTGGAGGAGCGTTCTCTTGTCAAACTAATCAAAATAATTAATTATTTGGCCTTAATAATCAGCAATAAGTATGGAGAAAAAAGGGAGAGGTCTTTAATACAAAGAATACCATTCCAACTGTGAATAATGGACTGGTAGCCTCATGTTGTGGCTGTGTCTTAATGGAAATGAGACTGATGCACTTCAAAAAATTTGAAATAAATAATTAAGAAGGGGATGATATAGAAATATTGAAGTGACCAACAGTTAAGTGATCTTCCAGCTGGACAATGATAATTAGCACACCTCCAAATTAGTCAAAAATGCCCTAAAGACAACAAAGTGACCTTAATTCATCAGAAAATTCAGAGACTAAACTGAAAAAAGTGTGTGTAAGCAAGGAGGCCCACAAACCTGACTGAGCTCGACTAGTTCTATTAGTAGGAATGCAAGGATTGGGAGAAGCTTGTGGACAGCTACCACAAGCATTTGATTCAAGCAAAGCAATAAAAATGGCAATGCCACCAAATATTAACACTGCTACTAAATAAGTGTATGTAAATTTCTGACCCACTGAAAATCTGATATAGTAAATAAAAGCACAAATAAGCTTTTAGCTATCGTTTTGAAATTCCATCCATCCATCCATTATCTATACCGCTTTATCCATCTGGGTTGCTGGGGAAGCAGGAGCCAATCTCAGCAGACTTCAGGCGAGAGGCAGGGTACACCCTGGGCAGGTCACCAGTCCACCACAGACAAACAGCCACACACGCTCGCATTCACACCTGTGGGCAATCTAGAGTAACCAGTTGACCTAATCTGCATGTCTTTGGACTGTGGGAGGAAAGGCACACAGAAAGGCACCCTGGGTGACCCGGGGATCGAACCCAGGACCTTCTTGCTGTGAGGCAACAGTGCTAACCACCACACCACCATGCCACCCTTGTTTTGAAATTACTTTTTAAAATTTATTATATGGTAAAAAGTACATACCTGAAAAAATGAGTTCACTGTCTTTAGCCTTGGTACTTTCCAAAGGTACCATGTCATTTTCAAATCAAGTTGAATGGGCTATTTCACCACGTGAATTTTATTCACATCTGGTGTGACCCAGGTTTTAGGTATGCAGGCAAGAGTTGTTCTGTTACTCATGCAATAGACACAGACTCAACAACCTCTTTCAAACACCGTGCAAACACATCTACTAGTGAAAATTCCTCTAAACTCCACTTTTCCCGACTCTGCTCCTAGCTCTGTTTGTACCAGTATCTTGATTTCCCTAGAGAGTGTGACTATAACCCACCTGTCGGCAGCTCCCGTATCCTTCAACAGAGAGAAAAAAGAAGACGAGAAAGAGAAAACACACAGAATAAAACATGGCCTTTCAGGAGACTCAAACCCACTGAGGCTTCTTACTGATTGCATTCTATTGGCTGCTAAAATGCTGTGAGCGTCATGAGTTCTTTTGGTGGTGGTGTGTGTGCGTTTGAGTGTGTTGTTTACTTGACTTTTTTTCCCCACTTTCAAAACCATGTTGTAGAATAGCAATCACTGCACAGGAAATAAAATTTTAATTAATGAATATATTGGGATATTGGGGGCATGCAGAAAGAATGTGGAGTCAGCTTAAACTCACATCAGCAGCAGTAGAGCAGAATGCCACGAATTGGGAAATTCATCAGAACTGTACTGATTTGGGAGCTACAGGAGTGCAACTTATAAGATTTTATAGAGGGCTTTAACCCTGGCATGACTGTAAGGTTTTTACTCAGCATGGGCCACCTGGTCTATCCTTCACTATACAATAGGGCCTGATCCAGCTTTGAATAATAAGGAAAGCCCCTATCAATTAAATAACCAACATACTATAAGTGCAGTGCATATTAAATGGAGTTGATTCATTTCCACATGCTTTATTCATGACAGATGGAAAGCTGTTTTTGCTGAAGGTTTCTGGCTTAAAAGTGATTTGCATTGGGAATTATACAAATATAATATTATGAACCAGAAGCAGTATTAAGTGTACAGGATCAGAAACACTCCTTCAATGCTTAATTGGATTGCAGAATTTAATTGGCCTTCCATAAATGAGAACAAGTAATCTAGATAGCTGAACATTCATAGAACAGGTAGTCATGATACGCTAGTGGCATAATGGTTAAGTCAAAGTCAAAGTCAAAATGAACTTTATTGTCATTCAGACCATACAATTCAAGACTACATAGTAGAACGAAATTGCGTTTCTCCTGGCTCAATGTGCAAAAGCACAAGGACATACTAGACATAACATACAAGACATACAGAACAGAACATAGCACATACTACAGAATACACACAAAACAGTACTACTAGGAGGACTGCTACTAATATGAGGACTACTATTTTGCACAGGGTTAAATATTGCACTGAGTTAAAAATTTGCAGAGTCAAATATTTCACAGAAAACAAAAAAAAGGTCAAATATTGCACAGAGTCAAATATTTCACAGAGTTAAATATTGCACAGTGTCTTACATTTGCGGTGTTGTTTCAC
>JAQQZU010000009.1:12309393-12324961 GCA_030068025.1 Parauchenoglanis punctatus | reverse complement strand
ATTAAAGTGAGTTGAGAAGTCTAATGGCCTGTGGGAAGAAGCTCTTGCTCAGTCGAGCAGTCTTGCATCCCATACTGTGGTAGCGTTTGCTGGATGGTAGCATGTTGAACAATTAAGATAAATACTACAGAACGAAGCCAGAAAATCTGCCATAATATCTTCCTAAAAACCTAATATCATATACATCATATCGTATACAGTATATCATATACATCATATACATAATATCTTCCTAAAAACACTATGAGCAGCTGCTGGTGACCCCATGATGCTGATGATGATTACAATTATTTTTATTTTCCTAATAATCCAGTAGTGGTTCTTGTGACCTGAAAACTACAGCACATGAAACCTCAATGGTTCCCAGGTTAAGGATTGACCATTGTCAGCATATCCAAATAGGAGATAAGAAACGTCATTAATCTATGAACGCTATTTTGTTGGATTTACAAATTATTTTTGTCTGTTTTAGACTTGTGTTGTTTAATTTAATAAAATATTTAGTATTGCACATTTTTCTTAACTGTCAAAATCATTTTGCTAGGGGCTTTAAGGAAAACAAATTTGGCTGTTAAAATCTGAACCCTGATTGCTTATATCTTACTTTGTGTACTTACTAATTACAACATGCCAAAATATACATGAGACAGAATATACATAGAAGATCTTCTTAGGAAATACTCATTTTAATGGAAATGAAATATAAATCATTTGTATTGCAACTAATGAAGCTAAATTTAAAGTCATGAGAATTTGGGTAGAACATTATTCAAATATTTGATAATAATATGTCAAATTCTACTACTACTACTACTACTACTAATAATAATAATAATAATAATAATAATAATAATAATACATGGCCTTATTACAGAAAAAAATAAAGAAATAAAATGGATCAAGGCTCATTTGATGAGCACAGCGAGTCTCTCACAGTCCAGGCAATCAGTGATCTCTGCTGTGCATGGAAAAGCCCACACCACGCTGTTCCAACCAGCTGGAAGAGCATGAGCAGTGGTCGGTCTATTGTCAGTAACCAGATGACCTACTGTCAGCTTTTCAACCAAGCACAAAAGAGACCAATACTAGATTACATGCTAGCAGTACAGAGAGAGTCAGTGAGAGAGAGAACAAGAGGGAGAAAAGGCAGATACAAAAATGGAGGCTTGAGGCTGAAAAATGGAGCAAACTCAGCTACAACTAAGCACCCCCATTAATTCGGTCTTATGCCTGGCCACTTTAAAAAAAAAAAACCTTAGTCCCCATGTGAAAATGTGTAAAGCTGTGGGTGACAAACAGCTGCATTTAGAAACACAGCAGCCAGGATTCAGTCTTCAGTCTGGCTAAAGTTCAGTCACCTAACGTATTTTAACATCAGAACTTCAGCTAGTGATTAGAGAAAAGCATAATGCAGATGCATAAACACACATACACAATTCTATTTTCTCCTGTTTCTCTAAGTCATTATCTCACAATAGATGTATGTAATAGAAATTCTGATCCTGATTTCTCCTCACAACAGAGGATGTTTAAGCAATGCACCCACGTCACATATCTGGAAACAGGAGGGAGATTTAACCCACAGTGTTAGCATGAACATAAACCTTAAATACTATTGCCAAAACTGAGCCAGCTGCTGTGCCATTCAACAACCTGGTTTAAATTCATGCAAAATGTCAAATAGCTCCTCTTACAGTACATAAGCAGTACAGGAGAGCATATTCATTTTCAACTCACTCAGACCAAGCCATGAATATGACGGAGATAAGAACATAACTATTGCTTTTAACAATGAGAGTTTGATCCCAGGTTAAGGCTCTAGCCCTGTTCACACTTCTGAATTCTCATTCAAATGAACTGAAGCAAAAGTTGCAAGGTGGAAGTAATTTATAATTTATTTAAGTTAATTTCAGATTATAATTACTGGTATAGAATTTAGCATCTGATAAAATGATAATATGTAAATGAAATTTGAACATCAATCAGCACCTCCTTATAGAATTAGATAGAAAGAAATAGATAAAGAAAATCAGCAGGTGGCAGTCGTCTTCTTCTGGGTGTGTCTGGAGCAGTGTGTATCAGGAGATACGAGGCAGCTGATGCAGCACTAATACAATTAGAGCAGCCTCCGGTGTACAGGAGAGCGCAACACCGAGCAAGTGCATGGCACTATGGCAAGCTGTGGATGACACACACGCTGATGCCAAGTCCAGCAAATGGAGACTTGTTGGGCACTTGTGTTCCCATCTGTCACAATCCTCCAATCAAGACCAAATTAACCCTCAATGCCGTGTCAAGTTGGTCAACCTCCCATAATGGCCACCCACGCCAATGGCCCATAGCCCTCAGAGAGATGGAGAGTCCATTTTGCTAACAGCATTTCAGTCAGCAATTTAAGAATCTTGCATTTGGTCAATTCAAAAACTATTATAAATTAAGCCCCATATCCCTCATTTCAAAACAAAATAGTGTATTTGTCATAATGACCAGTTTAATTAAAATGCACAAATGATATGTGTTCTCAAAATCATATAAATGCATCAGAACAATTTACTAAAAACTTTTTTGTGCATGCACAATTGTAATTATTTAAAACATGGTACACAAAATATATTCTAAAACACATAATTTTTTTAAATAGTCAATGCCATGGCTTTTCTCTCTCTCTCTCTCTCTCTCTCTCTCTCTTTCTTTTTTCTTGTCAGCATAATGGAAGTTTAGATTTTGGAATAAAGGAATATTTTTGTTGTTGTTGTTATAACAACTAACTTCAGTACACATGAATGAGTAGGAAGATGTCAGGTGTCATGAAAAAAATGGCCACAAAGCAAATATTTAGAATTCATAGATTTTTTCTAATCATAGATTCATTTTCTGAACAATTAAGTTGTGTTAATCTTTTCATAGGCCAAACTATACAAAAATTCTGACATATTTATACAAGTTTTGGTACAGATAATACTCTGTAAAGATGTAAATTCTTACTCACTATAATGATAAATGTTGATAATTATACATCAGTTAGTTAATTTGATACCTTTTACTGTTAGTATCACATCCATTGTGGATGTTTGCAATAGAAAATTCCAGCTCTAGCAACAAAATATTTAGCCAAACTGTGTTTGAAGTGTCAGCTACTCTATATCATTGTGCTGTTTATTGAACTGTTTTATAAAAGCAATATCACACCCACCATCATGCCATTGTACTGAATATGTTCATGGGTGTGATTACCTCACACTAAGCCTGCACTGACATTCGGTAGAACAGCACTCTTGTTCATGTTATATTGTTTAAATGTCAGTCATTCATAAAGTACCAAGAGCATTCAGGGGACAGCTCATTTTTGACACTCACAACATTTTAAAAAGCAAAGCTTACAGACAGATGAAAATGACAAAATGATGACTAATTGGCTGAAGAACACAACATTATATGCACACTAAATCTTCCAATAACGTAGCTCAGCCATTGCAGCTTGTCAGCTACAAAAGGCACAGAATAACCCTTCATCCTTTTACAGGGCGTCACTTCTTTTGTCCTAATGAAATATATATTCTTATTTCTCTTCATTCATGAATTTGTTTTGAATTGCTTTCTTGTCAGGGATATCTGATCAGCTTATCAGTTGAGGTTCATATTGGTGAGTCTCTTTATATGCAAATTTACACAAACTCAGGAGCTGTCATAGGATATGAAAGTTTACATTTCTTGTGTATATGCTCTGGTGAATAATTTACAAATAAATATGTTCATATCCAGCTTGATAAATGAGGCTTGTTGTTCCTAATATTGCAGGTCGTGTTTAAAAAGAGCAGACTGTGAGTCGGTAACTGAGAAAATTACTTCAGTTTGGTCAGCTTATGGAGAAGTCTTCAGGAGGGCAAAGGTCATTCAGCTAAAGAACATTTTGATATACATTTTTTTTTAAGTCACCATAGCTTGGAGAATAAAGCTACCATAGCTTTTTTATTTTACTCTGCAGTAATATGAAAAACAACTTAAACTCTGAGTTGAATGAGACAGGAACAAGAACAGAAAAATGCAGCGTGTCAATTAAAACAGTAGAGTGAATGACTAACTCACAGCAGAAAAAGCACTAAGGGAATGTGGCCCCTTCTTTAAGCTGAGGCAGAGTAACATATGTTTGTCATGGATCATTTTCCATGTTTTGCTCACTGTGCCTCCATGGATTTGTCTTTGGATTACACAATGAGTCAGGAAACAGGAAGACATGAAGATGATTGCATTAATCAAGAGAGAAATGCATTAATAAGGGACAAAAGCATATTATGCTCTCCACCTGACAACTCATTGACAAAATTCCCTTCCCAGTCGTCTACTCTTTCTCGTCATCGTTTCCCGGTCCCATTCTCTCTCTCTCTCTCTCTCTCTCTCTCTGTCTCTCTCTCTCTCTCTCTCTCTCTCTCTGAAATTGAAAATGAATAATATGAGCCATGTCAAAATGTAATTTCGCACCAAATTGGATGTTGGGATTTCCTTTGGCACAGCCACTGAGTCTTGGAGTAAGATAATTAAAAAGGTGAAAAGGGATAAATAGAAAAAGGGGAGGAAGAAGCAATAAGGTGGTTGTGAATTAGACAGTGGGGAAAGAACCAGCTGGCTTTTTTTTTTAGCTGCAGCACAAAGCTCATGGATATATTCTTCCACAACCTCTATGCTCTGATAAACAGCATTTCTGCTCCCAAGAAAGTGATTTGCCCTGAACACCTGACTGTATGATTTCACTTATATAGAGTGAGTGTTCATACACTTCCACAATGAACAAGAATACACACATACCAAAGCGTTTGAGTGTGTGAGTGCCAACCTAGATATTTTTGGTATGTGTGTGTGAAAGGTTTAGCCTCACTTTTAAAATCTGTGTATTTTTAGGACAGTGTACTCGCAGAGTACACTGTACCATTTCAGAGTAGGTACACCAAGAACAAAAAAAATCTACTTTGTTAAAAAACACAAGGTAGAACATAACAGGTTGGAAAATACAGGCAACAAATTTAGCTATTCTATTAGTTAATTAATTATGAAATAATAATTAATTTAAAATTAATCAATTTAATCAGTTTAAAATGGAAATTTTATGAAATTTTAACAAGATGGAAAGAGAGTGAAACTTGTCATTTATGATGAAGCCTTAACAAATATTAAAAAATTTACTTCTAAAACTTTAAAAAAGTTTAAACTACTACCAAATGTGTCTATTTATGAAAGTGATGTGGCAGCAAGCTTTGCTTCATACAGTAAAAAAAAAAAGGGGGGGGTGGGTAATATTAGGGACAGAGATACCACTATGAAATACAGCTAAACCAATTTAAATCTATCTGTGAGAATTTATTAAATAGGTCTTAAGTAGGGTATTCAGTTAACATATATTGTTTTTAAATATTTTATATGGTGTGTTCCTGCCGCTCACTTAGTATTCCAGGATAGTTAAAGTGTTAGTATTAGTGTTAGTAAAGTATTCCAGTGTTATCAAAAATACTGTATTTTTATCATTTATCATTTACTATTTACTGTATGTCTCAAATGCATTAAGAAGGCAAGAAATGCACTAATAAGCGTTTATCGAGGCGCACCTGTTCACTGAAAAGCATTCCAGGTGACTACTTCATGAAGCTGGTTAAGATAATGCCCACAATATCATCAAGCTAAATGGTGGCTACTTTGAAGAATCTAAAATATGAAACATATTTTGTTTGTTTGTTTGTTTGTTTTTTACACTTTTTTGTTTACTACATAATTCAGTATATGTGTTGCTTCATAGTTTGTGGTATTCAGTATTATTTTGCAATGTAGAAAACAACAAAAAAAGAAAAACCTATGAAAGAGAAGGTGTGTCTGCTACTTAGTTTTTTAATATTTGTGGAAGAAGGAAGGGTGTACTTACTTTTTCCCACCTGGATTTTGAATGTTGGTGTACTTTTTAGGGAAAATGACCATAATTGTCATTTAGGCCCTGATAAATACAATACAATACAATACAACCCAAAACAGTATAATACAATGCATATACACTTGTTAAACCTACATGAGGCACAGCACATCTTGAGAACTAAATGCTGAATTGAATAAGTTGTCTTCAGATACTTACATATTTTACAAACTTTTATATTTATCACATTTCATCCTATTTAAAGATGATATTAACAGTAAATAATTAACTTTGTAAATATTGTTTTCCTCTAACAGCATACTATGTAGACAGGCTTGCTCACAGGCATGATGAGGTCATGACCTTTAAGACAACATAAATAATAAAATTATAGTGAACAAAAATAGCAAAAGGGAATGAAAAGTCACACTTGTGCTGTCTTTGCCTCATTATCTCTGCATGTCTCTGTGTGAGTGGTTGCAGCCCATGTTTGTGACTCAGGGACATCACAATTAACTAACAAAAGAGCAATAAAGCTGGCCAGCAGCAACTATGCTCTTTCACACATGCAGTCAGTCAGTGACTACTCAAGCCAATCATATGGCTTTACGCTGACTCTGTAAAGGATTCACACAAATGCCAAACTTGGATATGCATAAGGATAGAAAAGAACGGCGTTCTTGCATGGTGGGAAGAGAGAAAGGGAGAAATCTACTGGGACAAAGACTGATCTGATCAACAGTAATTTTGCAGTTCTGGAAATCTGATAAACATAGCGTGAGTATGTACAGCCTTTCCCCTTCCATCAGATGATTTTGATGACAGGTTTTTGAATTTGAAACAGATATCAAGTACCTATGATCCAACAAACAAATTTAAAATAAAGTTAATATTATAAAAATAACTTCCTTTTCATTCATAGAGTCAGCCATGGACAGGGGTTTGGATGTCTGTGTAAACTTAGTTATGCAAATGGAAAAGCAGACAAATTCAAAGGGCAAAGAGTCAATATAATTAACAGTTAATGGTTTGGGCAATCAATAAATGGGCTAGAACAGGCAAGGCAAACTTGATAAACCAAACAAACAGGGTCAAAAGGCAAAGAGCACACAATAGTGAAGGTTTGATAACATCATTAGATTATCAATGCATGATACTTTGTGGTGTGTATTTGTAGTGAACCAATGACTGGGAGCAGGTGTGTGTGTGAGATTAAAGTCCAAGGAATTAGAACAATTTAATGGCTCATGTGATGGATCAGCTGATACATCTTGTAATCGGGGTGTAGTGGAGTGTAAATGCACTTAAATGTCATTTGCACACTTTTTTAATTACAAAACAGCATTTACTCACCTTTTTATGATGGTTTATTCACTTGTCATTATGCAATTTAAAAATATCCATCATTAGGCCTACAAGAGCACACCACACTGCCCCTTCCAACATACTAGCACACGCCTCCTCCCTTTCCCCCTCTCCCCATCATTCCTCAACAATGCAGCCACTGCTTGCAAACAGGTATGCAGAGTCACAGCCATAAACATCATACAATATATAGCAGGAATTGCAACCCCACCCACCGCAAAAGATCATAGATAGAGGTTATAAATGATAAATAGGCCGAGTGGCGCTTTATTTTTTTTTTAATAAGATAACATTAGTTATTATCAGTGGTTAAATTTTTGCCGGAGCACACTGGAACTAAGCTCTGCCTCCTCACATCCAAATCGCACCCTGCCAGAGCTGAGCTGAGCTCTGTCTCATGTGCATAACAGTCTCTAATGGCACGAATAGCAGTCCAACATTTAATCAAATAGTTCTATTCTGGGATGCCTTTGCAAAAACTCATTTCTGAGTTAGCTAACAATACATTTTATGGATATTTACTAAGCTGTCTATTAAGCAGGATTATCTGTTTATTGCATTGGTGAACTAGACATACTGTAAGTGCCATGTTAACTTCTCAGGCAAACACCATATCACAAATTGTGTAAATTGTGTAAAAAACTTTAACAATATCACACATAAAGCTTAAAACTGGTAACTCGCCCGAACTCACCCGAATATGTATTATGTAGAGAGATAGTACTTAATGTATGAGAGACAGAAAAGACAGGAGAAACTCTCAGTCCTCTTTGAAAGCTCCTAAATTAAAATGAAATGACTGTATAGCTGATAAGTTAACTGATGGCATGATATGTAAATAAAAAAACTTTGAAAGACTTTGACCACTGAGAGTAATATGTAAACAAGGGCTCCCCCTCCTTACAAAACCCAGTTTAACCACTGGTTATTATCAGATACTGTAGCCTATTGATTGATGCTGTTTGCAATATATTTAGTTGGCTAAAAGACATAACATTAAGGTCACAACCTATTTGAATCAATGCAAATAGTATAATTTGGGAACTTCCATTTCCATGTGTGCTAGCAGGACATGAATATATCAGTTCACACACTGAATGGACTTTGTGTACAGACATTGAGGCAGACAGACAGGGACAGAGTGACAAAGAGTTGGAGATTGAGTAGTGCAGTGAAGGCCTAGCCTGGTTTCTGTGATGGTGCAGTCCTCCATAGATGTTAGGTCAGGGGTCCCCAACCTTTTTTCATCTGAGAGCTACTTTGAAAAAATGAAAGTGTCCAAGAGCCACTCATCTTATATTACTAACATTTATTCACATATCAAAATAAATGACCCAGATGAATTAAGCAACTTTTTGTACATACATTATCAAATGTCAATATCCAAAGCTCACATTTTGGATAAAAAACATCTTAAATTCATATATAGCATGTCAAATGTATGTTCTGTATCTGTATGTTTCACATTTCAATATGTCAAGCTCACATAATATTAACTTTGTTAGAATTTGCACCACTTTAAACGATACCCCCACTGCGGTGCTAACCTAATTAGTTGGCTTGGTGAATTGCTGTATTTTTAGTGTTGATTTAAGCTCGTTCACCTTTTCTGTTCTTAGACTGCTACCTGCCAAAAAGTTCCATGTAAATTGCTGTGGATGAAAGTGACGTGTGCATCACTCTCATCACTCTGCTTGTCTGTGCTCGCCACATAAAATTCCACTTCCTAGTTTAAAAAGGTCACTACATCAGCGACATCATCAGGATATATGGCAAGCAATATATTTCAGGAATATAACTCTTGAACATCCAGTTTCAAAAACACAAAACTTTCAACATGTAGAACAGATACTAAGTACAAAAGCAATATTATTTTGGATTTAACGTTAAACAAAAGTTTTCTTTACATTTCTGTCAGATTCTTTGAATATGAAGGTCATCAAGTCAGTTAACAAATTAACAAAATTAACATACTGTATTTAAATTAACAATTAACACCAGAACAATTATAAAAGATTACTATTAGAATTTCTATGATATTTTAAGTAATGCTGCTAAATTTTCATTTGATGTATAATGAAAATGTGTGAAATTGTACTGAATTGAATGCAGATTGTTGTGTGTAAAATGTGTGTGCTTTTCACCAAGTGTGGAAATATTCAAACACCCTGAGCATAATACCACTTTACAGGCTTGGCAAATTTATTTAGTATTTTTCTTGCAAACTCCGTCACAGCAGCGGTTTGCATTCCTTCATGTGTTAACTTTGGCCAGTTATTTCGAGCACTGTAGGAGACTTCCAGCAGTGTGTTAATGGGCCACTCTTTTTAGGACTGGAGGTGGCGAGGCATCACTTGGCCTTCCCCTGGAGCAGTTGAGAGAACCCACATTTACTTGTGCTGTGGCAATGGAAGCTTTGAATTCAAGAAGGTCCTTGGCTTCTTGCAGAACACCATCCATGCATTCACACAGATTTCACACAAAAAGTGGAAAAAAATGACTAAGTACCACCTCATGTTTTTAATGCCGATGCAGCCACACACTGATCCAAAAGATCTACGCCTCCCATACTGGTGTTGTACAGCTTGGTGGTTTGTGGGCACAAGATTTGGGTGACTTTCTTGCTTCGCCTATTGGCACTATTCTGTGGATTCTTTCCAGCACATGTTGATGCCACATGGATAATTTGCATATCCAGCCATTGGGTCACAATGAGATTCCCATCACTCACCACTGATGAGGCACTTCTCACTTCCTCATGCTCAGATTTTTGATCTTTAAAGTTGTCTTATAATCTGATGGGCTCGTCTTTTTAGTTTCTCTAGAAGGATGAGGGTGCAGATGTTATCCAAAACGCTCTATGATTCTTTTCTTTTGCATCCTCACATAGTCGGAGGAACAAGTTCTGCTGCCATGTCAAGTTTCCCCTTGTGGCCTCTGCAGCCACTAGCTCCCTGGTAAAGCTTGAACCAGTACCTGTAATCAGATGTCCCTGCTTATACCCATACCTTCAAGCCCCAGGGCTTTGGTTTCTTGGAAATGTATTGTTTAGTGCTGTGTCTTCCCATCAGCAATACCATTATGCAGTAGTCTTGGGATGGCTGACCAATACATCCTAATTCTGGAGTACTTGATGTATGACATCTACACATTTATTACCAGGAAGATTTTCAGTTTTGGTTTTGTCAACCCAAAGTGTTTTTGCCTTTAAGCAATGCATAAACTTTTGATTGGTAAGCAATCATGACAAAGATTGTGTCTGAAAAGGTTTAAATAGGCTCCTCCCCCTCAGCATAATGATGTGCATGACCTGATATGTAGGTGGGAGCCCCTCATTAGTATTATCTTTTAACTTCCTGGTGCTTCTTGTCCGTTCCTGATTTGGACACCTGCCTTCTCCTGCTTTCTCCTCTTCTCCTATTGCCTAACTCTCTTCTTTGTTTGACTCTGAGTTGTAACTCTAATGTCCCTTTGCTGTGTGTCTTTCTTATGTCTGGCTGATGGAGACATGGTCCTGATCCTGTGTTTTAGATCATAAACGATGTGTTGGACTAATACTTAGGCTTAGTGAATTGCTATCATAATGCAAAGAAATTTAATACAAAACACACATAGGGAGAGGTAAATGTTACCATGCACTCAAAATTAGAAGATAAATTGTGCAGTAGAATCAACCTGTGCTGTACTACTATCCATCAATCTATTATATATACCGCTTTATCCGTCTGGGTCGCGAGGGAAGCTTGGAGCCAATCTCAGCAGACTTCGGGAGAGAGGCAGGGTACACCCTGGGCAGGTCGTCAGTCCACCACAGGGTGTTGTACTACTAGTTGAAACAAATTCATTTATGAAAATGATGCTCAAGTGAAAACTTAAACTGCATTTGAACAAAGTTAATGGTACTGAGATTAGCTGATTGTTTGATAGCTCAATGGTGTCCAGTGCCCATAAACACCAGCTGATGCAGACAAGGATTAACATATTTAAGGAATTGTTTGTTTAAAAAAAATAAAAGTAGAGGATTTATTTATATTTCTACTTGAGTTAAAGTACAAAAATACTTGATAGGTATCAAGTACTAAAGTACTGTGAGTTATTGCAGTTAACATTTTTTAATAAGGAAAGTGCTTTTGAAAGTGCTTTTGTGCTTTAACTTAACTTAAAAATAAAAAATAAGTTTAATGTCACTGTAATAAAAGATTTTTTTTGTTTTGTCCACCACTAATAATCACTGGAGTAAAAATAACTTACCCTCAATCGCAATAGGACTTCCCTTGTCCAGTGATACAGGAGCATCCAACTGTCTCATTTATGCTGGTTGATGTACTAAAGACCGAAAGAGACTGAAAGTTTGTTTGCTTTGTCAAGGTCACACATCAGCTTTCAGAAACACCAGATCATCATCGTCACTTTTGTGCATCAGCACTTGTTCAACTTTGTGGTAACACAAAAGAGATAAAAATATCATAGTCAGGCCACTTCTTCATGTCATCCTCCCACTTGATGATAGTTTTTGGTTATGGCAAAGACTTAGCATTTCACTCTATTGTTGCTTTTTTAGAGTGCTTCCACAATATTTTAGCTCAAGTTTCAACTACAAATTGCACCGAAAGTCTTGAAAAATAAATGGTAAATACAACCAATTACTTATTCTGTTTTTCAAAATAAGGTGGAGAGGGTAAAAAAATAATATTTTAGCTGAATAAAAATCTAGGTGAATAAATGTAAAGCAACACTTAAATTTGCCTATAATAATGAAACATATGCTTATTGAAAGTTTTTCAAGCCATAATGCTGCCTTCAAACATGACTTACATATCCAGTCAGAAGAATCTGTTAGTATATGGGATTTTATTTTGTCCAAACTCCTAAAAGCAGCCTTGACATGAGTGATGAGAACATATAAAAAATAAAAAAAAATTGTGATTGTGGCATACTTGAACCAAGCGAGGTATGAATTTTGCCTCTGCATTTAATCCATCCAAGCAGTGAATACACACAAGTGAGAAGTGCACACATACCACACATACCCAGCTCTATGCTACAGCACCCGGGGAGCAGTTAGGTGCCTTGCTCACTTCAGCCGTGGATGCAGAGGGAAGGGAAAGTGATGTTCCTTCACTCCCTCCACTCACACATTTTTCCTGCTGGTCCAGGAAATCAAACCAGCAACCTTTCAGTCCCAAACCCACTTCTCTAGCCTTTAGGCCACGGCTGCCCTAATAAATGACTCTGGTGGGACGCAAACCCACAACCTTTGAATAGCCTCAGTGATGAACCTAGAAGGCCAATGTGCTTTCCATTGCACCACAATGGAAACATCCTCATCCTAGCTACATATCTTCTTTGGCATCCACTATGTTGTATAATATCACAAGCAAGAGGTAATAATTGCCATTATGTGTACAGGGTAAAGGTAATCATAAGAAGGAAGAAAGAGAAGAGAAGAGAGGAAAGAGAAGAAAAATTAAATATTAAATTATAAAAACAGAGGATTCAGATGAAAGGTTTGCATGATTCCCTCAGAGCAGGCTTTATGTTGTGTACTATTTAGAAAGATGCTTGAGGTGAGACTAGGATATTTCAGGTTTGTACCTTTTCATCCATCATCTTTCCCCACTCTGTCTATCTTCTTTCCTCACTGTTTCTCTCTCTGGCTTCATTCAGACTGCAGGGCTGCTAGAAGGAGAGTCTCAGGAATGCTTGTGAATGTCATTAGATCAAAGCTGCTCATTGTACTGGTATGCCATGCCTTCTAGCCACCTACTTGCATACATACAGTACGTACACAACTAATGCATATGGGAGAGATCAAATGTGTGAGAAAATTATAAATTTATAAAACTCATTACACACAGTGACAGAGGTATTTCAAGGAGACTCATCAATTGAATATATGAACTATTTTTCATGACATCATGACTTACAGTAGACTTACAAGCTTCACTAGAGTGTCTGGCATTGATAACCCAAGAACTGCATACATTCACAAAATGTTTCGATTTTACTGACATGGCCAAGATGAGCTTTCACAGAGCTTTTCCTATAACCTGTTTTCAAGCACAAGGTTCTCTTGAACCACTAAATGCTTCACACCAAACTGTTTAATAACTTTTAGAGAAAGGAATCTAATGTTTTTCTATCCAGTGACTACATCTTGCTCTGAAAAGCTTACTGTCTTGCTGTGCATAGAAGTGCATACACACAGAAGTGCAGAAAGCACTCTGACTGGAGCCTTCACAATCTTGTGGCCAGAAAAGTATACAAAAGATTGTGGCCAAAAAAGTATACAAAAGAAATCAGAAATACATGGAGCAGCTTCAGCTTAGACTGAGGCCAGACTTAGTTGCAAATGGTGTTTGACTATTTAAAAAGCACAGCAATGCCTTTTTTAAATAATAAGATATCGATAAGAATTGATTATTAACAGTACCAAAGTTCCCCTCAGGACCAGCAATTTAGAAAAACTATAATATCACAAATGAAGTGAGAGGTGATTTACTAAATCTTTTCAACTCCACATTAGCTGGTGACACACAAAAGCACTGTCCATAATTCATTTGCTGTGTTAAACAACAACATGTGTTATTAGGTCACAATGAATCAAACCCACAGACTTCTATTCCCACAAACACAGGACGCATAATAAAGGTTAGCAGTCAAAAATGAGAGGCAGTTTCCTTGGCAACAATAAATCACTTGCATTTAGAACCACACATTTCTCAGTAAAGAAAGAGAATGAGAGAGAGAGCGAGAGAGCAAGAGAGAGAGAGAGAGAGAGAGAGAGAGATATTCTGTGGGGAAAGGGTTAATCCAGGGATTGGGGTGCTTACTGAAAGGAGGACAGCCTTAGTACTGGGAGCTCACAATTTATAATAGTGTTGGGGTAGTTCTGCACACCATATGACTCATACAGTAGCTCCATGTGGACTGATCAAAGCCTCCCTCAGCCTTCTGCAACTGAGCAAGACGATTCTCAAACAGCCTGTACCCAGGGAGAGAGTATAGGATGTGATAGGCTCCTAGGCTCAGTTCTCTTCCTGCCCGTATTCCACGTAGAAGAAGGAAAGATGGGGTTGTGGGGGGTTATAAGAAGAAAGATACTTTCATAAAGTATTCAGTGGAACTGCGACAAACTCCAGACAGTTCCTTTCATTTAGGAGACAGCGTAGAATTCTTAACTCTCACCAACTTTTTCCAGTATGAGCAGGCTAAGTGCTGTGTGATTTCCTCACATCAGGCCAGAGCAGCAGGGGCTTGGCTCATTCTCAGCATCTGCCTTCTAAACGTGGGCTGGTTAAACAACTGCTCTGCTGGGTCCTCCGCACTGCATGATAAGGCTTGCTCACTTCAGCAGCCCTCTGTTGAGCTCTGTGTATTATTGGGATCTTAACAAATATGAATACATCACATCACATGAATGTGGAGGTACACTATTGTTTTTGGGGCAGCACATTGGTGCAGTGCTCAGCACTGTTGATTATTCTGGCTTTGAACCTACTAGCCAATTGGTGCCTTTCTGGGTTTACTCTGGAAGCTCTGGTTTCATCCCACAGTTGCAAGACATGCAGATTAGGCTATCTGGCTACTCTAAATTGCCCAATGTGAGTGTGAATGGCTGTTTGTCTCTCTATGTTAGCCCTGTGATTGGCAACCTGCCAAGGGTGTACTCCACCTCTTGCCCGAAATCAGCTGAGGTTGGCTCCGAGATAAGTGATATAGATAGATGAAATTTTTTATAGGAATGGGTTAAGACTAGAGCTGTGCAGGACTGGAATCTCAAACAAAAAAAGTTATTTGTGTGGGTGGTTTTTACTTTCAGGCAGTCAAATTAGAAACTGCTAGGACAACCAAAGGCCACTGTCGTTAAAGGAGGTATTAGTGGTGATGCATTTATAGCTGACAATCATTCAACCTTAGTAAATACCAGGTCAGGACACTGATGGATTAAATTAGGCTACTTGTGTGTTTTTATCTTGACAAAAAGAAAATTTATAAAAAAAATAACTGCAGAAGCTGGAAAAAAACAGTTCTGCACACATGACGCTCAGAATTCATAGGCAATGCTGACAGCACTGGCATTTCTAATTGTGTGTTTCCAGTTGAATAGTGATAGGGTTCCTCTTTAATTAAAAAATTGCTATTTAGGCCACACACTTTGTGTTTAATTCTGAATACTGATACAGATATACACTATATTGCCAAAAGTATTCACTCACCTATCAAAATAATAAAATTCAGGTGTTCCAATCACTTCCATGGCCACAGGTGTATAACTTCAAGCACCTAGGCATGCAGACCGCTTCTACA
>JAQQZU010000009.1:12297145-12307145 GCA_030068025.1 Parauchenoglanis punctatus | reverse complement strand
CGACTCTCTTTCACTCTCCGTCACCCACATACTTCTCTCTCCTGCCCTAATCTCACTCATCTTTCCTTTGTCATAGTGAAGCATTAAATTGACACACGTATGTAAATTCCAATGATACCTTCAGAAATCAAGTATTTTTAGAGCAATATTTATGGCTTGAGAATCCCAGCCACTGTAATCAGGTACATGTGCCTTGTGATTTTACTGTATAAAAATGTATAATATGCCTACCTGAGAGAATTGAATACTCTAACTCTAAGTTCTCTGTGTCCCTACAAGTGATAAGAGTAATTACGAATGGGAGCAGCTCATTTGGGCTCAGCTGAGAGCTTAAAGAGCTTATTAAAGCCTGAACAACAGGCTGAGATGGGCGCCGTCAAGAGCCCTCTCAGAAAGCTGTTCTTAATCAAAAGATATGCCAGTGAAGGACAGGAGACAGAGGAGAGAGAGAGAGAGAGAGAGAGAGAGAGAGGGATACACGCGATAAGGTTTCGAACAAACATCCGTAACAGACACACTGCTATTCAAATGAACCAAACATGCACTTTTTTAGTAGAGGATGAATCAGGGCTTGTTTTGCCCCTCCAAGACTGTGGGAAAAATTCAATCAGATGAAGGGATTATTAGAGAGCATTAAGTTCCTTCTTTAAGGCTCTTAGTCAGCAGAGTTGGGTTTTAGAAGGTGAATGTGACCCCTGTGGTGTCTTGGGAATGGTTTAATAAACCTCTGAACAGAGTTCTTCTCAGTCCAGCACTTAGTGGGGTGGAGGCTTGTTGGCTCAACTCCCTGCTGTGAGCCACAAACAAAATGGAAGAAAAGTCTGATTCGCCAGAACCTGAACCTGGACTCATGATTTTATTTAATGCATAATTAAAACATTTCACTCAGGTATTTCAATATCTTCAATATCTTAGATATTTCACTTAGATATTTCACGTCTATGAAATTCAGATGTAATACACTTTTCTGTTTTCTAGCAAATCACAGCTTGTGTTCAAAAAGAGAGAAATTAAAATGGGATTCATGTAGTTTGCTAAATTGTTCCTAATTCTCTTCAATATCTATTTTTATCTTAGAAAACTAGACAGCTACACTGTAAATAAAAAATTTAAAAAATGGTCAAATCATTGGCAGCAATGGCTGCAAAATATCCCAATTCAAATAAAGTACAAAAATTATAAATTTACAGCAGTTTTCACAGTTTTCATGTTTTTTCCCTTAAATGTAACAATCAAATACCTTCAATAAAATGACAGCAAGAAAAACAGTTATATTACTGATTATTCCTTAATTACTATGATAAAATACCATCAAATATTTGATGACACTAGAAGTTCAACAGAAAAACACCTTTATTTTACAGATTTTTCCTAAATTTGTACAAGCTTCAATAATGTGATTGAACTAAACATTCAGCAGAGAAGTACTGTTATTTTATAGATTCTTTAAAGAAATTATAACAATCAAATACCTTCAATAAAGTATTAACACAAGCTGAAGATTGTAAAATAACAGATTTAATTTGGAAGACAAAATAATTTTAAAAACCTATTTAAGTAGAACCTACAAACAATATATAATTCAGTTTTATCAGAATTGCAGAACAAATCTTAAATAAAAATTAACTTTTAATATTTTCACTATGTACAGATTAAGATTCCTGTTTTTTTTAAATAAAATATAAGATTTAACATTACTACAAAATATTACTTAATATATTCTGATGAAATTTACGATATCTTGTCTGTTAGGGTTATCATGATGATGAGGTGATGATTTCACCTTTGAAACAGGTGGAGAAAGCAACAGATTGTGCTGTTGACCTGCTGTTGTCTGTTTTTTTTTTTCGTGCTTTCCAATTTAATTTTATTTTGATCTGCACAATATTCATCTGACCAAATTCGTCTGGCTAAGCAGATATGTGTACAAATATTACACTGTCTTTTAATTCAGAATTCCACCTACAGCTCCATCCAAAAGTATTGGAACAACAAGGCTTATTAATTTGTTTTTGGTTTGCACTGAAGACATTTGTGTGTGAGACCAAAAGATGAATATGAGGAAGGATCAGAGTTGCAGCTTTTTGTAACACATTTTGTATCATCCTCACAGTTTTTCATGTGAGCTAAAGTATTACATGACAAACGACAGGTGTTTCATGTTATTCAGTTGTGCCATATAAGATTGACTGTTTAATCTTTAAGTAGCCCTGAATATCTACTCTCAGTTTAAGCTTTGACTTTTACCTGTGAAGACTGCAATTGTAGTTAAGAAGAGTAGACCAACATGAATACCAGAGAGCTGTCTATGGGAGAAAACCATGCCATTCTGAAGCTGAGAAACGGGAGAAAATCCACCAGAGGTATTTCAAAAACATTGGCCATAGCCAGTACCACAATTTGGAAGGTCCTGGAAAAAAAAAAGGTCTACTAAGCAACAGGCATTGAACCGCTCGTCCAAGGAAAACAACAACTGATGTCTGCAAGTAAAATATTGTCTGCAAATTTACAGAGAAATTAGTTCAATCTAATCAGGAGTAACTTTATTATGCTGCAAGACATTGATCCAAAACACACTGCCACCTCAACACTTTGTCTTTGTCAGGGGAAAATGGAAGGTTTTGGACTGACCAAGTCAATCACCAGATCTTAACCCAACTGAACATGCATTTCACATCCTGAAGAGAAGACTGAAGGGAAAAACCCCACAAAACAGACAACAACTAAAAGGTGATGTGGTAAAAGCCTGTTGA
This sequence comes from Parauchenoglanis punctatus, assembly GCA_030068025.1. NCBI lineage: Eukaryota > Metazoa > Chordata > Actinopteri > Siluriformes > Auchenoglanididae > Parauchenoglanis > Parauchenoglanis punctatus. Next base: position 12,304,392 of record JAQQZU010000009.1, on the reverse strand, counting down.
GGCATAACCAATGAAAAAACAAGAAATCTGGTGGAGTCTATGGGTCATAGGCTTGATATAGTTATTGCAAGCAAGGGATATGCAATCAAATATTAAGTATTTTTGTCTTTAGTTTAGTTTAAAACATTCTGTTCCAATATTTTGATCTCACACACAAATGTCTTCATAAAGCAAATTAATTGGCCTTGCTGTTCCAAAACTTTTGGAGGGAACACAGTATTAATAAGAAAGAACAATCCACCTCCAAATTGCCAGTGATCAGCTGGATCCATGGTGCATCTGGAGTGTTGGGGATGGAGGACACACAAAGATTCAAAAGTATAATTTACTCAGTTTTTCTACCACTGTTGGGGGCAATATCTTACAAATTAGATACTTTGATGAGATCATTTAAAGTACTTAAGAAATCATACTTAAAAGATAACTGGTATTTTTCAACCTGAGCAGTATATATTTTGGGGGGAAACATGAATGGATGAAATTGGTCCAGTGTTGAGGTAGAATGCTAAAACCTGCAAATGCGAAAAAGGCTATAAAATGGAATTGTATGAGGCATGTGTGATAGACTGATTTTATCATAACACTGATCATTAATCAAAGTTAAAAAGGCAGTAAAATAGGCATATGGTCAAATTCATGAATAACGTTAATTTATAAATAAAGGTTAAAAAGTCCCATTAAAATTGATATCCCACAAAAGAGGTTAAAACTGTTACGTGTTCATGGGTTTATTCAAAAAGGTGTAAAAATACTGTCATGATTCAATCCATGATCTACTTGTTGAGGCTTTCTGAGAAATGATTCATGTGATTGATTGGTTATGTCTGCGGTGACCGGAAGGGGGAGCTCTGGCCGCGATGCCTCATTCTCAATGAAGTTGCTGAAAGAGAGGCATCGTGTCCAAGCATTTTTATTGATTTATCTCCTTTTTAGGTATGAAATGAGTATTTATGCTCTTGAACTGTGGAAGTATATATGTTAAGCTTTTAGGATTGTGTGTTGGAAATATACTGACTGAAAATTAGAGAAGTTTTGAAAGCTTTATGGTGTTTTTTTTGGACTGTTGGAATACCGTTAAACAGCTAGCTAAGCTAAACGCTCTGCAATTGGCTAATGTTTTGTTAGTTTCCAGTACATTCAAGCTTCATGATCTAGGTTTACGTTTATTGATTTATTGATAATTCTGTAAATTCTTACCTGTTGCATTTGATTTCACCTGTTAAAGTGAGAGAGTGAAATGACACTATACATAATATTGTTTGCTTTTTGGCAACAGAAAAGTGAATGGAAGAATGCTGTTCTGGACCTGTAAAGAAAATGTACAATATTGCTAAAATGTTCAATATTGAAAGAACTTTTGTACCTATGTAAATATTTCTGAAAATAATTATTCTCAATGAAGTTGCTGAAAGAGCGGCATCGAGTCCAAGCATCTTTATTGATTTTATTCCTTTTTTAGGGTGTAAAACATAGAGCAATGTGTCAAAGTAAACCACATTTTTTGTTACTGGATAGGGTCAAAATGTTATTAAAAGTATCTGGCAACATGGAGAAGATCCCTACAGAGATATACCTGTGTCTACCTTTATAAGTGTAAAGAAACTTAATAAAATAATTTATTAAGAGAAAGCTAGACTACAGCTAGCTATCATCTGCAACTCTAAATAGCTACCGATAGCTAACTGCTGTCCCACTAGCAAGATGGCTAGCCAGAGACATAACGACACAGAGAAATTTGACAAAAAATAAATGTGCTGATTATACTATGCTATGTTTCTATCTGCTTACAATTTAGTCGCTCTAAATGCTTACAGCCTACTTTCCATGAGTTAGCTACCTTTATTTATAGCTTCCTGCAGCTGCACTGCTGCCAAGTGCCGACTAACTTTATGAATGCATTTGAGCTGTGATGTAACTTATAAGACAGGCAAACGCGATGGAATTGGGCGAAAAGATTTCTAACAATTAATGTCACAGCAAAAAATACAAACTATGATTTAAGGCCAGACAATCTGATAACCAACTCTGTAGACAACAATATAATTAAATCAGATCAGCTATTAGAATGTTTTACCCTCCTTTGAGAGACTGAACCAATTTCACTAATTTCCTCATCAAAATCATCAATCTGTATAATAGGTCCATTACCTATATGTTTCCTCAAACAGATGATACCAGAAGTAATTGAACATGTTCTAAAAATAATAAGCTAATCCCTTCGCATTGGCATGGCCCTGAATTAAACCCTGATCTCAACCCCACTCAGCTGTCCAACTATAGGCCAATATCAAACCTCCCTTTTATTTCCAAGATCCTGTAACTCAGCAGTTGTACTCGTACCTACATGGGAATAGCATTCATGAAATGTATCAGTCAGGATTTAGACCTCCTCATAGCACAGAAACAGCACTAGTTAAAGTGGTAAATGACCTACTACTGGCCTCTGATCAGGGTTGAGTCTCCTTGGCTTCTGTTACTAGATCCTTAGTGCAACTTTTGATACCACTGATCATACTATTTTCCTTGATAGATTGGAAAAAGGAGTGGGAGTTAAGGGAACAGCCCTCTCCTGGTTCAGGTCTTATTTGACTGATCGTTATCAGTTTGTTATGTAAACTGTGACTTCTTTACACATAGTATGGTGAAGTTTGGTGTTCCACAAGGATCTGTTTTAGGCCCACTGCTTTTTTATTTATATATGCTACCATTGGGTAATAGTATTCATAAACACAGTATTAGCTTCTGCTGCTATGCTGATGACACACAGTTGTATGTTTCAGCAAAACCAGATGAGAGACACCAGCTTAATAAAATTGAGGACCGTGTAAATGACAGTAGACAATGGATGCTTACTAACTACCTTCTACTTAATTCTGATAAGACTGATAAGATGTTTTAGCACTAGGACCAGATGCAGCTAGAAGTAAGTTTTCCGATTACTAACTAGTAACGCTGCATGGCTTTTCTGTTTCACCATGTGCCAAAGTAAAAGATTTTGGTGTGAGTATTGACTCCAATCTTTCATTTGAAGCTCATGTAGTTAATATCACTAAGACAGCCTTCTTTCATCTCAGAAATATTGCTAAGATAAGAAATATGATGTCACTGCATGATGTAGAAAAACCAGTTCATGCTTTTGTTACCACTAGATTAGATTATTGTAATTCCTTACTGTCTTCTAGTAAGTGCATAAACAAGCTCCAGTTAGTCCAGAATGCAACAGCAAGGGTCCTTACAAGAAGATAAGAGCACATCACCCCTGTCTTATTTACACTGCACTGGCTCCCAATCAAATTTTGCATTGATTATAAAATACTACTGTTGCTCTATAAAGCACTGAATGATCTCGCACCTCAGTACCTGAGCAAACTTCTGGTCCTTTATGACCCCCCACGCCTACTTAGGTCAAAAGGTGCAGGCTATGGTAAAGCATGGTAAACTGGGATGTTTGGATGTTACCCCCCCACCCCCACCTTATGCGTTCACTCAGGTTTGTTGATGGTGGAGTGGCTGGTCACTTTGTGCCCCATCGCACTATCATGTCGGTGTTACCTTCTGCCTCTCCCTTTTAGTTATGCTGTCAAAGCTAGCCTTTTTCCCAAAGTTCCTGCTTGCACTCAGCACACGATATAAACTGTTCCTGAACTGTGACATGACAATCAGAATACCTAACAATCTGCTTTCTCTATTCTTCTTCTCTCTCTCTCTCTCTCTTTCTCTGTCTGTTGAGCTGTACATGCTACTCCTGAGATACCAGTGATCCTGATCCATTCTGCGTTCCAGACCTCCCTGATCCATCCTGATGTCCTACTTCAGGTTGGTATCATCACTTGGAAACCACTTACTCCTGTTGAGGATGGCCCCATATGAACAGCCTCAACATACACCTAGAACTGTGAAGATGGTGTTGGACTGCTGTTGACATGAGCGGTTCTGCTACAGTGGCATAGGAATTAAATTACCACGAACAGTCTTGCACTCAAATCTCCCTCAGTGAATCAGCTGAAACAGACAAAAAAGTACAGTTATATAATTCAATGTAGTTTTAACATAATGTTAAAACTACATTGAATTATATAACTGTACTTTTTTGAGTATATAATATAAAATTACAGAAGAGTATTAGTTGTAATCACACTACCCCACGTCACCCGAATGAGGATGGGTTTCCTTTTGAGTCTGGTTCCTCTCAAGGTTTCTTCCTCTTGCCGTGTCAGGGGGTTTTTCCTTGCCACGGTCACCACAGGCTTGCTCATTAGAGATACATAGGGATATATATATATATATATATATAGAGAGAGAGAGATAGATAGATAGATAGATAGATAACTTTATAGACTCAAGTTTATATTCAGAATTTATATACTTCTGTGAAACTGCTTTGTGACAATTTTCTGTTGTTAAAAGTGTTTTACAAATAAAATTGAATTTAATTCTCTGACTGTCCATCCAGGTCTTTACAGCATCTGGATTAATCCTCTGAATTTTCAAATGTACCCAAACAACTTCAGCACGCATAGGCTGGTTCCCATGACGACGCACATACAACATGTCAAAATTCAATGTCTTCCTAGCATTTACCTCCAAAATGTTCCCTCCATTTAAAAATAAATACTTTTTAAAAAAAAAAAAAAAGGTCAGTCTGTTGTCCCATCAGACCTCCAACACAGTATGCTGTATGTCCTCCTTTATATTTGGCCTACTCAGCATTAATTAACCATTATTATTATTATTATTATTATTATTACTATTATTATTATGAAGTATAGGCCAAGTGTTTTTAAGTGGCTCGTTAAATAAAATCAGACATGTGCCTGAAGTATATGGGCTTACTTGACAATTTTATTATATTTAAACATTTTTTATTGTCTCTCTCATCCACTCCTCTGGGCCCTTTTTCCACCTCTGCTAATTTACTGCATGAAAAGAATTGGGATTCCTTTTGGGTGATCAAGATGTTCAAGCATTTTTTTTCTGTTGTTTTCCCCCATCCTTTTGATATTTCTCAGTACAGCACCTGTTTAGTGTGATGTGTGCATAATTAGTGTTGTTTTCTCTAAGGAGTACTAAATAGCCATCATTTAGCTGTCACTATTTAAAGTTTAAAAAATGAATTCTGTTAAAGATAATAGTGGCTCAGAAAATTATATTTGAATTAAATGGCAGCCATGTGAAAATGACCGATGCAGGTGAGATGAAACTGAAAACTTAGAACTCCATGATGTGCAAAAATATTTACTGTGTAATAAAATATAAAAAAAAATTCATGTCCCAAAAAAAATCTTTTGGATATTTTATGAAACGTTTTGCTGTAAAATTGCAATTCCAGGAACATATGGTTTTCTTATGACATAAAAGCCTTTAACCTGACTACTGATTACATACAGTATATGCTCATTTGCACTTTCTGAAACACCAAAAAGGTTAAATTTCAGATTCAAGAAGTAAACACTTCAAATAAAATCCAAGTATGTATTTTTAAAGCATCATGAATACAGATTCAGGTTCTACCATGAGATCTATAATCAAACCACCACACGCTTATACTAATAACCCTTTTTGATGTCTGTTTGAAGATTGTTTGTGCGGCCTGTTATATGTTGCCTGACCTTAAGTCAAAGAAGAATTCTTACAGCTATTCAGTGGGTCATAATGCCCTACACTGATGGTCTCTTCCATATTCATATAATTCAGAACAGCCTCAGGCTGATGCAAAATGCCTAGGAAGAACTACTCGGAGTGCAATCCCAGGAGGTTTTCTTTAAGAGGGCTTGCTGGCAGACATGTTACACTTGACCGCTCAATTTTCACCAGCCGAAGCGTTTCTGTTGAAGCCGCCTGAGCACACTCAGTCAAACAGGAAGCATTGGTGGGCGGGCTGACATGGAGAGGAGCATTAAAAGCCAACACACTCACATGCTCTAGGCTGAGCTGAGTCATCAGCTATCTGCACTTTTTGGCACAGAGCACACACAAACAAGTGTTCAAAAACTCTCTGCCTCTAGCAGCCACGCTCCACCATTAACGAATCCCAAAGCAACCTTCTCTACATCAAAAGCCTCCTTTTTCCTGTCCCCTCCTTCCTGCTTTGCAAGGCGTTTGATATCTTAAATCACTGACAAAGTTTTGTGGTACAGCAAAAAAGGAATGGAGTAGAAGAAAGCTTCAAATGACTCATAGCAGCAGATGAATTGATCGAAACAGCTGCATTAGGCCATCTAAGGTCACTTTTCCTTCCTCTATATAGTGCACTATTTGAATGCTGTCCAAATTTATTTAGATTCCTTTTTAGTATAAGGGTCGATGCTTCCATGGTACCTTGGATAGAAGAACTAATTTAATAAAAAAAATGTATACATTTTTTTCTATAGCTTTATTCCAGCATATGGTGTGCTGTTCCACAGGGAAAAGCATAAGGAGAAAATGGCCTTTCTGAGCCAGGACTTATTCTGTTAGGACTGGACTGAACCTATTCTCTTTTCAGGGAGGAACTGTGCCCTGACCTAACCTCCAAATCATGCCAAACTCAGCATTATGAACTTCACCCAAGGACACAAATGCACCTATATGGTCTTTTATTGTAGGATGAGAGGAACTAACTAGCCTCGAAATAAACACAGATGAGATTAAACCACTGCACAAAAAAAGCACTCCCCATGCAGGTTTACCAAGTCGTTTTAGATTGCCTTTTTCCAGCCATAATGCAAAATACCTGCAGTGATATCTGATTAAATTCCAGATAAATATAACATAATTTCAAACAGTACCAGTAAAAATTTTGCACAAACCTAATTCCTTCTTAATTTCATTATATTTCTTATTTAAAAGACACTTACTGTGTTAAAGTAATGATCGATTGTCATACCTCTTTACTAAAGAGTACTGTATACCACTGTATAAACTGTATATCAACACTACCTCAACACAACACAACTGATCTCAAACACATTAAGAAGGCAAGAAATTCCACTAAAAAAAGCATTCCAGGTGACGACCTCATGAAGCTGGTTAAGATGATGCCATTAGTGTGTAAAGCTGTCATCAAGGTAAATGCTGGCTACTTTGAAGAACCTAAAATATCAAACATATTTTGTTTTTAACACTTTTTTGTTTACCACATAATTGTATATATGATATTTTATAGTTTTAATGTCTTCAGTATTGTTCTACAATGTAGAAAACAGTCAGATTGAAAAATCCTATGAATGAGTAGGGGTGTCCTTTTACTGGCACTGTGTATACATGTG
>JAQQZU010000009.1:12231678-12252395 GCA_030068025.1 Parauchenoglanis punctatus | reverse complement strand
TGTGTGTGTGAGCATGAGCATTTCACATGTGTGTGTGTGAGACAAAAGTCTGATTTATTTCCTAAACGGCCCCTCATACAATGAAGCTGATAGTACTCAAGCATAAAATACATATGACAAAATAATGCTTAAGAATAGTAGCTAAGTTCTACTCCAGTATTTTTATTCCCTGTGTACAATCCATATCTCTGGAAAAGATTATACTCACCTTCTGCTTTGTGTACATTTCCAGATGTTGTGAAATTATGGTGATCAGTAATGACCTCTAATACATTGCACAGCTCTGTATGATAAACACTAGGTAGAAAAGATACAGTAAATATATCACAGTATAGCACATTTTCCCCATCAAGCTCTTTCTTCTCTGCAGGAGGTGGATGTCATGTCTGCAGCTCATCATACACCACTGAGAGGCCAGTTCTGCCCAAAGCACTTTACTCTGAAAGGTGAAATGTCACCATCATTAAAAATGCCATCATAGTGTTTTGAAGTCCAGTGGTTCTAGAATTCCTCTATCTTAATTGAGATTTCTGTCCTCATTATCGACCCTAGCTTGTCTTAATATCTGTACATGCACATCTTTTTCTAAGGACAGAACAAGGATTAATGAGTACGAACTGTGAGAAATATCTCTTTGCTAAAGTTTTAGTGTTTCTTTTCTTTGATTTCCAAAAAAAAAAAACTTAGCTTCTTGGATGTGTGTGTGATGTTGGATATTTAAATGAGAAAATCTTGTAAGGCCTCAGTGACCTGTAGAGACTAACATCATACTGCATGATCTAGGACACAAAACACACACACACTGTTGTGTTTTTGACACTGAACACCAACACACTCAATAACAGAATTAAGCTTCACAAAAACTTTACTTGTGGCTTCAGTCTGTAATGAAACAACAACAACATAAGCGTGCTTGGTCCTCTCTATTCACTATAAATGATATCAACACGCAGCCTAACAGAACCCATGAAGCAGCAACACCCAACATAAAATAGTTCCTTTATACACATTTCCTCCCCTCCAGCATTGAAGTACATTACAACAAAAACTGAAATGCATTAACACCATGCCTTTTTTTCCAATATTATAGTCTTCATGAAACCATATTAAACTAAGCACAATACATTCCTTATGAAGGGCTACACCAATATATGTAATTACTTCAACTAAAGATCTAGTCTTTGTGCTGGGTGCCTCACACGGTCAGGGTAACACCGCACTTCAGAGTCTGAGTTAGGTGCAGACAGGGGAGGTGCAGTCTCAGGAGCATTTCTGGTTTATCTGTTGATAGTCTCTGGCAAGCACCTTCTGCCCAGCTTCAAAGGTTCTCAGCGATGACTGCCTTTTTATTTGGTTGCTTTGTCTCTTCAACACGTCTCTATGCAGATCAGGCTTTAGAAGATCCAGGCGTGATCTCAGGAGCCTCCCTAGAAACAGAACTGCTGGTGTCTGACCTGTGGTGGAATGGTCAGTGTTGCGATAAGACAGTAGGAAGTTTGATATTTTGTCTGATAAGGGTGTTTTTGTGTTTGCCATTGCCTTTAGGGAATGTTTGAATGTTTGAATAAATTGCTCTGCGAGACCATTCATTGAAGAATGATGTGGCACAGTGGTTATGTGTTTGATGCCATTCCTTCTGATAAACGACTGGAACCCTTCGGATGTGAACTGACTCCCATTATTGCTCAACAATTGCTGTGGTAGTCCTGTACGAGCAAACAGAGCATGAAGAACATGTATGGTCTTTGCTGATGTTGCACTCTTTACTGTGAAAACTTCAGCCCACTTAGAATAAGCATCGACTACCACCAGAAACATCCTGTCAAGAAAAGAACCAGCATAGTCAGCATTAACTCTCTGCCAAACGGTAGTTGGCCACTTCCAGGTGTGTAGAGGGGCTGCTTGTGGCTGACGCAGGGTTTGATCTCCTGAACATGACTTGGCAAGATATTCTATTTCACGGTCAATGCCAGGCCACCACAAATAGCTTCTGGTCAAGCATTTCATTTTAACAACACCTAAATGTCCCTCATGAAGAGACCCCAGCACTCTCAGTCGGAACTTGGGAGGTGTAATAACCCTGGTGCCCCACATGATGCAGCCTTGACACAAAGACAACTGATCTAGCCCGGCTAGTATACCCGGCTAGCATACTCGGGTAAATGTGAATCCCCTTTCTGAGGCCACCCCTTCACTATGAGATCATAAACTCTTACCGTGATTGGATCTCGGCCTGTTTCCCTTGTCACTTCAACGCATGTAACTGGTAGACTTTCCATTTGTGTCAGATGGAGCAGTTCAGCTGGGTCTGTGGACAGAGTAATGTCTCTTTGCTCATGAGGTAAGTGAGAAAGGCCATCTGCATTTCCATGTAGCTTGGTTCCCTTAAACTCAATCTTGTACCTATGGGCACCCAAGAACAATGCCCATCGCTGCATATGTGCTGCCATCATGGCAGGCATGGACTTGCCGGGGTTAAAAATGGCCACATGGGGCTGATGGTCAGTGATCAATGTAAAATGTTTACCATAGAGGTACTGATTAAATTACCCCCAGACTTCAACGCTTCCCTATCAATTTGGGCATAGTTTTGTTCAGCCTTATTCAGTGAATGTGAGGCAAAAGCGATAGGCTGCCCAGTGCCATCTGGCATCTTATGGGAAAGTACAGCCCTGATCCCATATGGTGAGGCATCACAGGCTAAATGCAGTGGCAAATTAGGGTTATAATGTGTCAGTACCTCTTTTGAAGTTATTAGCTGCTTTGCCATTGCAAATTCCTACTCGCACGCTTTTGTCCATTTTCAAGGGTGTTTCACGTGCAGTAAACTGTTCAGGGGATTTAGCACTCTAGCTAAAGTGGGTAAGTACTTGGCATAGTAGTTGACAAGACCCAAGAAGGAGCGCAGCTGACTAACATTTACAGGCCTGGGTGCCTTCAAGACAACGTCCACCTTGTCTTGTGATTTGTGTAGACCTTCCGTGTCGATCCTGTGCCCACAGTATTCAATGGAGTTTTTAAAGAACTCACACTTGTCTTTGTTTGCTCTTAACCCAAACTCTGAGAGTGTTCTCAAAACTGCTTCCAGATTGGCAAGATGGGCATTTTCATCACTACCAGAGACTATGATGTCATCTAAAATACACAGTGTACCAGGGATCCCCTGCAGGACCTGGTCCATAGCTCTTTGCCATACGCTACTGGGGCCGACGCTACTCCAAAGACAAGCCTGTTATATTGAAAATGCCTTTTATGGGTGTTTATGGTCAGATACTTTTTGGATGATTCCTCCATCTCCGCTTGCAAATAGGCTTGCGCCAAATCTATTTTAGAGAAATGCTGCCCACCAGCCAGTGAAGCAAAAATATCCTCTATACGTGGTAGTGGATACTGGTCTGCATGAAGTACTGGATTTATAGTGACCTTAAAGTCACTGCAAATACGTACTGCTCCATTTTTCTTCATTATGGGTGCAATGGGTGTGGCTCAATCTGACCACTTACCTTTTGAGAGGATACCCTGTTCTCTAAGTGTTCGAGCTCTCGAGCTATGCCTCAACCTTTGGGCATGAGGAGTATGGTAGAGGGCGTGCCTTGTGAAATTTTGGCTGTTTGTTCTTATCCACAGCTATTCTGGCCTTTAATTGAGCCAGAGTTCCAATTCCATCTTCAAAAACTGGTGCAAAATGGTCCAGTAACATTGCCAGTCTTACTGGGGAAGGTTGAGGGCTGTCCACTGGGGCCTCCATGACCTTGATCAACTTCCAGTTAAGCTGTATACTCTGCAGCCACACTCTTCCAAATAATGGGACATAGTCATGTTGCACTACATACAGATCTAACAGTCTTCTTTTGTTCTAATATTTTACTTTCACCCTAAGTTTTCCTACTGGGGCGACCTGTTCTCCTGTGTAAGTCCTAAGTGTCAATGAAGTGCGTCGCAGCTTGACATGGGGGAACTTTTCTCTGTAGTCCTTGTGTGAAATGATTGACAGGGCTGATCCTGTAACTAGCTCCATTTTCAGTTTCTGTCCTTCAATGTGTGGTGTCACCCATATGACCTTGTGTTGATTTTCCTTAACTGCGTACAATTCCAAGCACGCCAAACCCTTTTCGTAGTCATCCGAATCAGTTTCAGCACTATCAGCGTGATTGAGTTCATTAATCTTTTTGTAGCTTTGTTTATATTTTGACTGTTTTTCATTTTGCTTGGTTTTGCACTGCTTCTGTATATGCCCTTTTCGGTTGCATAAGTTACAATTTTTACCTTTGAACCAGCATTCAGTAGGGCCATGAGACTTCTTCCCGCAACAAAAACACACCGCCACTTTCTCTGAACGTTTTGTGACAAACTTGTTCACTGAATATTCATTGGTCGATTTCTTTTGCAACCCCACCACATCTTTTGCAGCTGTTTCCATAGATACAACTATTTCCAGAGCACGTGCCAGAGTGAGGTCTCTCTCAGTAAGGAGGCACTTCAGAGTACCTACATGTTTTAAGCCAAACACGAGTCTATCCCTCAGTGCATCAGATAACCCCTCTCCAAACTGACAATGCTCTGCTAGCCTGTGTAACGCTGCCATTTATTCCGTGATAGACTCTGTTTTCTTCTGATTATGACTATGAAATCTAAATCTTTCAGCTATGACCAGCGGTTTCGGGTTTAAATGATGCAGTAATACATCCACAATGTCTTTGAAATGCTTCTCCGCCAGCTTAAATGGCGCTGTTAAACTACACAGTAGATTATAGGCCTTTGCACCCGTGACGCTTAAGAGCACGGCGACTTTCCGTTCATCCTCTATCCTGTTAACAAGACAATACTGTTCAAGATGATCAATATATGTGCCACAGTCTTCAACAGTGCTATCAAAAGCATCCATTTGTCCCACACATCTGGACATTTTGTTGTTGTTTTAGTATTACGCACCGTTTGTCGCTACGCTTTCTGTTTCCTTGTGCTACATCCATGGCACCTCCGGGTCCAGGTCAGTCTCGTCGCCAATTTGGTGTGTTTTTGACACTGAACACCAACAGTCTCAATAACAGAATTAAGCTTCACAAAAACTTTACTTGTGGCTTCAGTCTGTAATGAAACGACAACAATATGCGTGTGCTTGCTCCTTTCTATTCACTATAAGTGATAGCAACACAACAAGCCTAACAGAACCCATGGAGCAGCAACACCCAACATAAAATTGTTCCTTTATACTAAACACACACACACACACATAGACACACACACACACACACACACACACACACACACTTAGATTGTGGACATGTTCCCATGAAATGCATGAACGTGCACAAACACTTTTCATGAATATCACTAAGGACATCCCTAATTTTCACATTGTTAAATGTTAAATAAGGGCAGATCTTTGGCGCATATTCAGATTTCTTTTTAAAGCAGACATGGATAAGTGTTACCTGACAACAGGTTACTTTGCAAGATGCAAAATAAGGTCTTGTTTCATATTTTGAAACCACATGATGAATTGCTTGGTACAGTGTGTCATGCAAGTTACAGGTTTACTATATTAGCCTGCTTAGTTGTACCCGTCAGAGGTGGGAGAAGTTTTTAAAACAAAATAATTAAAATAAAAAAAATAAATAAAGCATTACAATTTATACATGCATTAAAGTTGTTCACTTAATGTGAATATTAAGTGTGTTTTATAAAGCAGCTGGTATGGTTCGGAAATCAGCCCTACTGTTGGCTTATGCCCGCAGAGAATGGGGCTGATAAGGGTTAGAATCCAATTCTATTCACAGTCATGTTTTTCACTAGTGCATTGTGCAAAGCAATGATAGATGGAATCTTTGAGGTGCCAAGTATGGTATTGATTTTAAAAGCTGAGAAACATTTTAGTTGCAAATACTGTAAAAAAAAAAAAGACACTATCTGGCCTAACATTTGTTAATAACTGACCATCACACCCATATGTGCTTTTTGAACATTTCATTCAAGATTTAATTCCCTTTTGTTTAAATCACATCCACTTTTCTGGGAAGGCTTTCCACTAAATTTTGGAGCATGGCTTTGGGGATATAATCATTCAGCTACATGAGGGAGCTACAATTAATGAGGTTGAGCACTGATGTTGGGTGAGGTATCCTAGGGCACAGTTAGTATTCCAGTTCATCCCAAGTTGTTCAGTGGAGTTGAGGTCTGTGCTCTGTGCAGGCCACCCCAGATCTTTCACTCCAACCATAACGTGTATAATAATGAATTAAGTTTTGACTCATATGAATATCATATGAATTGCTTTCTGCAAATCTTACTCTGGTTGTTGATAACTTAGTCCCTTGGTGAAGGTAGGATAATCCATTATCACAATCAAATTACTCAATGACAGAAAAGCATGGTAAGATTGTGCAAAATAAATAAATAAATACATACATACATACATAAATAAATAAATAATACAAAGAAACATCAGTGTATGTATAGACAAGGAATCAATGATCTAACAAACAAATGATGGACACAGACAGATCACACACCTTTGACATAATAGGAGCAGAGACAAGAGCAGTAAAAAGGTACATGGTAATGTAAACAAAAGGACATGACATGAGCCCAGGACAAACTGACATAAAAGCAGTACTTCACTCTGAGAACCACAGTGCTCACTGAGTAGGGGAATTTATTTGTACCTGACCTAAAATGGCTTAAACCTAGAATTTGATATGTTTGGTTGACTTTTAAATTTGTTCTCAAACTCAGACACAGTCAAGGGAACTAATATTTGGTCCATTGGTTCAAAGGTTGTGTAGGGTTTGCTTTAAATCCTACAACTGATGCACATACACTATGAAAGTACTCTTCCCCAGAACTGAATAACCTGATAGGTTCAACAGGACTCATATAAGTTAATTATCTTAACATACATTTAAAACTTCTTTTTACATTTTACCATAGTAATGAAAGCACGATGTGGCCTGCAGATCACAGGAGACTGAATACCTTTGACCAAACAATTTATTCATCCATCCATTATCTATAATGCTTATCCATCAAGGTCACGGGGAAGCTTGAGCCAGTCCCAGCTGACTTTGGGTGAGAGGCGGGGTACACCCTGGGCAGGTTGACACTCAATCACACGGCTTAACACAGAGATGAACAATCATTTACACTCACACCTATGTGAAATTTAGATTAGCCAGTTGACCTAATCTGCATGTCTTTTGACTGTGGTAGGAAACCTGAGCACCAGAAGGAAACCCATGCAGACATGTAGAGAACATGCAAACTCCACACAAAAGGCCCCACTTGGCTGCAAGGTTGAACCCAAAACACTCTTGTTGTGAGGAGACAGTGTGAACCACTGCACCACTGTGCCACAAGGCATTTAAATATAGTATCCACACATAAAAAACAAGCTAAATTATTAATCAATTGAAATACCCCACCAATGTAAAAATATAGAAACACCAATGAAGAACAACTAAATAAATATTAATATGGACAAAATACAGATAAAATGTTACAAAAATTCTCATAGTTTCAAAAAATTTGCACAGTATATAATTTACAAATTGCAAGTGTTCTGCTGGTCAGAACGAATTTTTCTTAAAGCAAACACAAAATGAAATGAGCCAAAAAATGCTCCTAAGTACAGACTTGTGCATTTGGGCCAGGCAAGAAAATGCTCTGAGTCTATTACATTGCTTTTGTGTACCAGTTTCTCATTGATTAAACAAGTTTTTAATTTTTTTTTCTCCATGCCCTTATATTTATCCCCAGGACTTTCCAAAACAAAGTTATGTCCACATATTCTTTGATTTATTACTGATTTTACATAAAGTGAACACACTCTCCAGGAAGTGATAAGAAAGAAGCTGAAAGCTGTCAGCTGCTTTAAGGCCATTTGCTCTCAGGGCTGATGGCAACTTCACTCAACCTGTTCCTGAATAAGAATAACAATTAAAATGGCAGTAGGGTTCACCCCTAGGGTTGAGACAGTCAGGCATGCATTTTGACGTAATAGGATCGGGTCACTTCTGATGTGTCTCTGGGCATTCTGCTACTGAGCATCTCCAGTTCTGTCACTCTAATTAGCATGCATCATAATGCCAGTGTATATTCCTTTCTCTGGATTCAGATTTAACAATGCACTTTAGAACATGAATTATTTGTTCAGAGGGACCCCATGGGAAATACTGATGCTCCAAAATAGTACATTTCAGAGATCCACTATTCCTGTAATTTGATTGTTTGTGGGAAATAATGGGTATAATTATTCTAGACTAAATGAAAGGGATTTTATTGTTAATGTATGTAAATTAATGATGAATATTTAACAAGGGCAGTTATTTGCACTTCTAAATATCCTTAGTATATTCTAAATGAGTGCTACTTTCTTTGTTCCTGTATGATTTTCAAAAATGTAACATACATAAATTTACTATCACTAACAGTCACAATTTTCCAGCCTTCTATCTGCAGTATTTATTACTTTCCTTTTTTATCCTTTTTTTCTATTCTGTGCCTGATTTTTATCCTATCTCTCGCTCTCGCTCGCTCTCTCTCTCTCTCTCTCTCTCTCTCTCTCTCTCTTTGTCTCTCTCTTTGTTTCTCTCTCTCTCTTTCTCTCTTGCTCTCTCTCTCTCTCTCTCTCTCTCTCTCTCTCTCTCACTCGCTCTCTAAGTCTAAAGCGGAACAATTTGTCCTTTCTTTCAGTTGTATGTTTATTATTGGCCATCAGTTTTGTTGTCTGTAATTGTCACAGCTGGCAATTAACAGCTGTTAATTATGGAATAATCTGCACAATTGCGAATGACTTAATGGGTTTAACATTTGCTCATTCGTCTTCAGTAATTATTTGACCCTACTTAGGATCGTGGCTCTGGAGGCTACACTGGGAAGTAGGAATAACAAATTCATACATTCATTCACACATAGGGGTAATTTACCTTAGATGTTACCTCAGATAACATCTACCATCATATTTTTAGGGACAAGACTGGAGAACTCAGATTAAACACAAAGGGAGATCCTGAAGCTTTGAGGTGGAAACAGACAAACATATTTCTATTAATTGTGTGACAATAATTGAAATTTCAGGTTCAACAATACACAGGTTACAGTCATTCTAATACATTATGAATACAAAAGAAAAAAGTGCAAGTGGTGATGGCACTGATAATTCTTAAATGCCATTATGTATCTTTTTTTTTTTTTTAATATTTGACACAACTTGAGAGTCTCTTGTCTCATGAATCTTTGAGGAACCAATGCATAAATGTAGTAAAACTGGACATTCTATATTAATTTTCAGATATGTATTTGAACAGTACCTTGCAATTCTATAGTGATATTCAATTATTCCACCTACAGCTCTTATTCATTTTCTTTTGTTTTTCAGTATGTGTCATGATTTATACAAGTAAAAAATGCATTATTTTCTGCTTAATGTAGTTCCTTCTAATTAGAATATGATGTATGTGGTGTAAATGCACACTTTCCCAGAAAAAATCTAGTGTCTAAGTATACTAGGAAATGATTTCACAAGTTTAAGGTCACAGTTGGATTGTTTTTACTTTTTGTAAGGGCCACTCTACTTGATTCTTTTTAAAGCTGCTGTATAAAATGCTCTCTCCCATAAACATGTTATTGCAAGTAACTCTTGGAGGAACATTTTGTAGTTTCACATTTTTCTTGCACAGATGATAGTGAGTGGTAAGTTTATACACATCTAAGTGGTATTGAGTATTAAAGACTTGGTAAAGGTAATGTCTTTAAAGCCTACAGGCAAAAACAAAACTCAGCAGAGAATAAAATAGACACAAAAACTATTTATTTAGCTAAAAATTAAAAATTTGAACAGATACAGTTAACATTTTTACACAATTGTGGTTTTGACTAATAGCAAACTAGACAGCTAATATACAGTACTGTGCAAAAGTCTTGAGCCATCCCTCACCCCTGATTTCTTTATATTTTTTTTAGGCAAATTGTCACAAGGAGGCAGAGGCTGATCCAGGTAGGGACACACCAGGCGGATGTTAGGTTCCATAGGCAGACAAATCCAGAGAGCAAAGGGATAAGGCACCACACCAAACTTTTGTCTAGCTGAGGGTGTGGGCAGGAACTCAGGCAGGAGCACAGGCGTGGGAGGAGGAACTGGCACAGGAACAGGCCCTGAGATTTGAGCAAAAGCAGGCTCTGTGACTATGACTGGAACAGGAGCAGGCTCTGTGAACAAGAACTGGTTCTGTGTCAGAAACTGGAACTGGAGAGGACTTGGAGGCTGGTTCGGGTAGGGGTGCCAGCTCAAGGGTCAGCTCAGAACCGGGTTCAAGCATAGGTTTGGTCATAGGCTCAGGCACAGACATGGACACAGGCATGGCCTTGGACTCGGGCATGGACTTGGACGGGGACTCTGGCATGCACTTGGACTCTGACATGAACTTGGACTCAGTGAAAACATAATTTTCAAAACCTGGTGGAGGGGCGATGACGTGATCCTCGAAGCCTGGTGGAGGAGTGACAACATCATCCTCAAAGCCTGGAGGGCACTCAAGTGAAGGCCTCCCTTTTGGCCACTGGAGGGGGCTTTGGAATGGTTGCCTCATTCTCAGCCACTGGAGAGGGATCTTTAGCGGTTGCCTCCTTCTCGGCCACTGGAAGAGGCTCTTGGGCAGGTGCTCCACTTTCAGCCATCAAGGAGAGCTGTGGAGCATAGGCTGCCTTCTCAGCCTGCTAAGGGGGCTCTGGAGTGCAGGCTGCCTTCTGAGGGAACTGTGGAATGCAGACTGCCTTCTCAGCCTGCCGAGAGAACTCTGGGATGCAGTCTGCTTTCTCAGCCTTCCATGGAGCTCTGAAATGCAGGCTGCTTTCTCAGCCAGTCAAGGAGCTCTGGGGCACAGGCTGCCTTCTCAGCCTTCTGCGGAAACTCTGCGGTGCAGGCTGCGTTCTTAGCCTGCCATGAACATTCTGGGGTGCAGGTTGCCTTCCTGAAGGCTTTATAGAACCATATAAGTATTTCCCCAAAGTCCACAGAATTCTGTTGGCACAGGTGCTCCATGCTGATGAGGTTCTCCACAAACATGAGTGCAGGTCTGGTAAGATCTAACATGCACCTCACCCAGATGAGGTCTGAAGGCCTAGGCTCCACCAGACTCTCCTGAAACAGACAAAAGTGGAGCAACACAGATGTTCCGTTATGCCATCTTACAGTTCACGCTGCTCTATTTCCCATTGCTGTAGGAACAGGGTGGGCATGGTAGTCATAAACCCTTCCTGAATCCATGGCTGTCCTGCTGCATCCCAGTTTGGGTGAAGCATTCTAACATGAGGAGGCAGAGACTGAGCCAGGTATGGACGCACCAGGTGAATGGTAGGTTCTGTAGGCAGACAATCCAAAGGTGTGCAGCGAGGGACAGATCATAACAAAAATGAGACAATAAGTACAGTGATTTATTGCAACAATGTGCAAACTTACATGAAAATACAGTGTATAGCACAAAGTGAGTTTGTATAATTCTAACAACATTTAAAGTTAATATTTGGTATGAACACTGTTATTCTTCATCACAGCTTGAACTTAGGCAAGCTTTCTTCAGGAATAGTTCTCCAGGCTACTTGAAGGACATTCCAAAGCTCTTTTTTGGACATTGGCTGCCTTTTGTACCGTTCTCTGTCAAGATGATCCCACTTCTTCAATATTGTTGAGATCCAGTCTTTGGGGAGGCCGATCCATGACTGATAGTGTTCCATTGTGTTTTTTATAATCAGGTATGCAGGAAGCCTGGAGGCCTAGCCCTTAAAACTACATTAAAAAAATGGAAGAAAGTTTGGCTGTTTGGTAGCAAAATATGAAGAAATGAATGGTGGCTCAAGACATTTGCGCAGTACTGTGTTAGTAGTACTAGTATCACAGTACTAGTATCCTTAATGTTGAGCCTTCTCTTTTAATGATTCAATTCTGGCTTCACAACAGTCATTGATAATATCTGGACCTGCTCATTTTTGGGGAGTACTGGACTACATTTAACGGCGTTATGTAATTACGATATAAAAAAATCTAAATGTATTCCCTTAAAGTCACACAAAAGAAGCTGTAATCAGATTTCTAACACATTTAGTAATAAATGGGATTATTTAGCAGAATTACAGTTTTAAAGTAAAATAGCAACAACTTAACAAATAAATGAATTAATTGCCAGTTAATTTCATTATTACTTAAACTGCATTGTGAAGCACACTGTTGGCATGCTCTACATCAATTCATAAAAACACATTTGAGTGAAATGGTGAAGAAATATTAATACGACTTTCTCTACTGTATGGAAACTCTTTACAGTACACTACTCTGCTGGCATCATGACATAACTTGTGTTAATGTGACCAATATTATCATTTGTTTGTGGGAATGTTAGGAACAGTGGAAGCATGATGTTTCTGCTTAAAATAGCATTATGTTTTGTTAGGCAGCAAGTAGTAAAGCACTTTGATTCAATTAACTTGTAAAAAGTCAAACTAGCCTGTTTTTTTCATTAACACTAATAAGTTATTGCATATTCTTAGCATTCACAATATACTGTATGTATATTTTGTGTGTAAAGTCAGTAAGTCTCCATCCTGCATTCAGTTCATATCGAAGTCAATCCCAAAAAAAGCCAATTCCCCATTGAAAACCATTCAAGCCAATTCCCCATTCAAGTGCAAAAGAGTCCATTAGAGTCCATTCCACACATAGAAAATGCACAAACACACACACACACACACACACACACACACACACACAAAAAAAAAAAAAAACAGCAAGCATAATTAATTTAGCATTAGAGAGTTTTACTGACCGAAAATGAGATTGATTTTATTTTTATTTAGAATTTGTATGTTTGAAATTTGAACAAATCACAGCTTGAAATACAGACACACAATTGCAAAAAGTGTGGGAAGTGATTAAAAAGTGATGAGCAGGAATCAATGTACCTAATCCCATCACCTTGCATTTGTCTCAATTGGTTGACATCATTGATGATATTCTCATGCTGAAACAGATTATCTGATAAATGCCACTAATGTTGCAATTAATTAGTAAATTAGTAAATCTGTAATTAGTAAATCTGCTATTTAATCAATCATAGTTAAGAAAAAGGTCTGTAGTAGTGCTGATTAAAATGCTGCAAATGAATTTTTTAAATAAATATCTTTTGTATATAATATTTAAAAAAAAATAAAATTAATCAAATAATCATGGGGAAAATAATTATCAGATTAATCAATTATCAAAATAATTGATCATTGCAGCTCTAAAATACATTTTAACATCACATGTGCACACATTACAACATTTCACAAGTCTCACATCCACTCTTGTGTGAAATCATAGGTAATCTTACAGTCACCAATTCATTATCATGGCCTCTAGTGAAAAAAAATTATTCACTGCTGGAAATTTCACCATTATTTTGTCTTTAAGGCAGAATAGGTGAATAACATGACTGTAAAGTACAAGTTCTTCCTTCTAGCTGTTTTAATAGTCATCATCTGCATATCTGGTATTGATGTAATCAAAAGTAATGGAAAGTAATTCATTTTTAAAAGTAATTACTTTAATTTTGTGTTACTTAGATTAGGTTACTGACTACATTTTGTAACAGCTAATTAGTAATTGTATTGAAAGACATTTTTAAAGTAACCCTCCCAACACTGTTCATCCTACATCAGAACCAAAATACTGTTTCTGTTTTTCCTCGATTAGCTTTCAGATGGTAAAAACCAAAATAGCATACTGTATGGGCTAAAAATCCTTGTTAAAGCCTATGCACTCATAGCCACACATACACAGAAAAAAATCTGAAGGCGAACATTTTAAAACATCCCCAAAGATGATAAATTAAAGACAACAATAAGCTTTGAAGCAGAATGTCACTTTGGAATAGTGCCATTGACCTAACAGCTTCCATCAATGTCTTAAACACAGTCAATTCTAGTAGAACCTTTAACTGAATAAATACACTTCTAGATACAATTTTTGCTTCGTCTCATTAAGACTCTATGACATGATGTGTATACTCTGAGTAATGTCTTTGCTTTGCATTTTGCTGTTTTGGTAAGATCAATGGCATTTGGACTGACTCAGAAGCATCCAATGCAAATGTCACAGTTCTCCATCAAGAAGTGTGTAATTGATTTGTGTTTGCAGACACCTTTGTGGCACCTCTTTGAAAGGGCAGGGCAGAAGAGGGTAGAGGTTGGCCTTTTGCAAGCAGACTATTTCCAGTGCGCTCCACACACACACACACACACACACACACACACACACACACACACACACACACACACAGACAGACATACACTTTTTGGACTTGGGCAAAAGAGACTCAATTTGTCCAACGTACAGAATTCTATATTCAGTTAAAGACTGCTGCCATCAACTCTCTCAATCTAATTACTAAATCAATGTGACTGTGAATGGAAAAAAGGCAAAATAAGGTTGTAGATTTAGGTGAAATGGAAGATGTGGTTCCAAGACTTTACCACTGCAGTGTATAACTTCATGGGGATTACAAGGAGTTGACCCAAGTCTATGTGCAAAGAAATTGTAATGAACAGTTTTTGGAATCAAAAGGTCGAAATGAACAGTGTAATTTGTGAATCAGTGTAATATGTAATTTATTCATTCATCTTTAGTAATCGTAATCAGGGTTGCTGTAGACCTATAACTGACTGGCAAAAATACACCCTGAATGGAATGCCAGCCTATCACAGGGCACACATGCATTTACACACTCTTTCAAACCGGAGAAAATCTAGAGGAAACCCGAGAACCTTGACAAGATCTAACAGACACAGGAAGGACATATGAAACTCCTCACAGACAGTAAACTGAGCTCTGGATCAAACTGGGAACCCTGGAGCTGTGACATGGCAATGCTACACACTTCCCCATCATGCCAATTCAGTGTAATTTGTGCTGATTTGTATTCTTACATGAATAATTATTGCTGATTTGCAGTGGGGATAAGCCATTCTGGATTTGTACATTAATCAGACACTAATTATTTCCCCATGGTTGGATGTTGGACTATTATTGAAAGGGTTCATATAGCAACTGACTGCATAGATTTTTAAAGAAAACTTTATTATTAAGAGTTGATGATTGGTTTGTCAGTAATTAAAGTAAAGTTAGTAAAACTAAAATAGTGGTTATATAGAGTTTTATTTGTGTTTGTGTGGGTGTGTGTGTGTGTGGGTGAGTGTATGCAATGTTGAATCAGAAATAAGTCAAAGAAACAAAGCTAGCATATTCATGTTAACATGATGAGTGGGAACAGAGAGTTCCTGATCTGACACTTCTTGTAGGTCTGTGCTATAAGAGAGTGCTGTCTGCTGTGTGAAAGGTCTAATTAAGGGATGTTGTCATACCAATTTGCAAGGATTTTCAGCTGGAAAACTAGAACTGACAGTATGCCACTGTTTTATGACCTATAGACAATGTTTATATTGTGTTGTTTCAAGTTTCACAGTGGAAAGTATTCCCGAAAATTCAGAGCTTCCTCCACACATGTCCGTAAGTCTTCCCACACATGCACATCCCACAGATTCATGGCACTTAGCAGATGCCAGAGTCATGTTGAGTGTGATACTCCAAACCGCTGTGCTGGAATGAAGCTCTGACAGCAGGCTTTTTCTCTGAGCCCAGTATCCCCACCACTTATAGCATGCCAATATTTGTCACTAGAGAAATGACACTGAATAGATCCCAAAATAAAAATTGGCACTAAATGAATCCCAGATACGTAGTAAGTTACTATATAGTATTCATATATATATATATATATATATATATATAGCTTTTTGAATTCAGGTTTTACAATATGTCAAACTAAAAGTGCATTATTTTATTCAAATTGCTAAATTCTTAACAGAACACCATGAGAGGTGACTTGCCAGGAATGATCATTATATCTTACTTACTGTCTCTCTGTTGTTGTAAGATGCATGAATGGGAGTACAGTGGGTGTAGACCAAACATGTGGGCCAACAATCTGCCAATAAATTCTAACATATTCTTGAAAATCAATTGACTTTTTAAACATTAATTACAAAGTACCAATATTTGTCTGGTTTTGCCCAATTTACCTATAGGTACCTATCAGCCAATCATGTGGCAGCAGCACAGTGCATAAAATCACACAGATACAAGAGCTTCAGTTAATGTTCGCATCAGACATTAAAATAAAATAGTGCGATCTCTGTGACTTTCATCATGGCATGTTTGTTGGTGCTAGTTGAACTGGTTTGAGTATTTCATAAATTGCTGATGTCCTGGGATTTTCACACACAACCATCTCTAGAGTTTACACAGAATGGTGCGTGGAAAAAAGTCCTGTGTGTGAAGGGTCTGCATGCTGAAACACCTTGATAATGAAAAAGATCAGTGGAGAATGACCAGAGTGGTCTGAACTAACTAGGAGTCTATAGTAACTCAAATAAGAACTTTTTGCAACTGCGGTGAGCAGAAAGGCATCTCAGAACACACAACACATCAAACCTTGAGGTGGATGAGCTACAACAGCAGAAGATTCAGGTTCTACTCCTGCCAGCCAAGAACAAAAATCTGAGGCACAAACTGCAGAAACTGGATAGACTGGAAAAACATATGAGTTACTATATCCTTCCTGCAAGTTCAAACCAATCCTCTGATCTCTCTTATCAACAAGGTGTTTCCTGCTTTTTGTTTTTCACACCATTCTGTGTAAACTCTAGAGACTGTTGTGTGTGAAATTCCCAGGAGATGATCAGTTTCTGAAATACTCAAACAAGCCCTCCTTACAAACAAGCATGCATGGGCAAAATCACTAAGCTCATATTTTTCCCCATTCTAATGTTTGACATGGACATTAATTGAAGCTCTTGATCTGTATGATTTTACGCATTGTGCTGCTGCCACACAACTGACTGGTTAGATAACTGAATGAATGAGCAGGTATATTGAACACAACATAATACCTTGCAAAATAGCAGGCCTCTACACAAGTGTTTTTTGTCCCCAGCAGAATAATTCAATTCGAATATTCTGTCAGAGAACCAAATACTGTTAACATTTACATGATAAATGCTATGCAGTTGATTGTAGTCTGGTAAAACTAGACTTGCCTAGACTTGTTTATAAGATTATGTTGCATGAACAACATTGGGAAAATATTGCTGTACTATTTCTGGAATGATTATAAGATCAATGCTGGTTTTATTAATTGTAGACTTTGAAGATTTTTATGAGATTATAGTGTGTAGTTGTTTGGAAAAAAATCATTACCATGGACAGCGATAGTTTTGTCACCGTGTTTCTGTTAAGGCCCAATATTTGTGCTGTTTTTTTTTTCAAGATTTATAATACCCTGTGAGAAGTCTTCAAGAAGGGTAAAATTTGTAAATTGAAAGTGTACAACTTAACAAAAATGCAAAGCTGTTGACATGCCAGTGAAAACATGCCAGTGAAAACAGCCAAAATGGTAACGATATGTGGCAACCACAGGCAAAAAAAAAGCCTTGGGTTAGACAAACAGACGATGAATTTTACTAAAGCTTTCTGTATTTGTGCATTTATGACTTGTCTTATTATACTGTTGATGGACCCACTTGGATACCATAAAGAGTTTATTCCCAAGTCTTACCATTATAGACATATATTAATGTACTGCTGCTGAAATTATAAAGACCTTCTTATCCTTATACCAGAACTTTTATTCACAATCTGTTCATACCCCTGAACTGAACACCCCTTCACACACTTCATACGGAGTGACTTTATACTATACACAGCTATACTATACACTATACTTCACACACACACACACACACACACACACACACACATTATATATGAGACCATCACCAACTGTTTGTGTAGAATTACCTTGTATTCCTTGGACCTAAAGGACCTAAACCTTTTTCAGCACAATAATGGGCATAGAACTTTGGTGTGTCTTGCACAGAGCCCTTATCTGAACACCAGTAAAGACCTTTGGGACAAATTGGAACCCTTTACACCATGTCTCATCACCCAACTGACCTTACTAATAGTCTTGCGGTTGTTGCTCTTGTGTTCCCACAGAGATGCTCCAAAATCTAATACAAAGCCTTATAACAGCAAAAGGGACTATATATCCTCCTCTCACCTCCCCTACTTGGGAGGTTGTATGTGTGAATGCCTTCCTCAGCCTCGGGTCCTCTACCTGGGAGGCCTGGAAGTTTGAGGGTTCTGCGCAGTATCTTAGCTGTTCCTAGAACTGCACATTTCTGGACGGAGACTTCAGTTTTTGTACATGGAATCTATTGGAGCCACTCTCCAAGTTTGGAAGTCACAGCCCCTAATGCTCCTATTACCACTGGAACCACATTGGACTTCACCTTCCGCATCTGTTCCAGTTGTTCCTTCAGACCTTGGAACTTCTCAGTCTTCTCATGCTCCTTCTTCCTGATGTTAATGTCAGCTGGGATTGCCACATCTATCACTACTGCTGTTTTCTGACATTATTATCCACCACTATGTCTGGTTGGTTGACCAACAGCTCCTTATCTGTCTGGAACTTATTTGTAAGCTCCACAGGATCTTACCTCCATTGTGCTCAACTACTTTTGGTGCTGTCTCCTTTCAGGACTTGGGAACATATAGCCCATACTTGGTGCAGATGTTTCTATACTCTCTCTCTCTCTCTCTCTCTCTCTCTCTCTCTCTCTATCTCTCTCTCTCTCTCTCTCTCTCTCTCTCTATATATATATATATATATATATATACACACACACATACATACATATATAAATACATACATATGGTTATAGATATAGCTGTTCAACAAGCACATAGGGTGTGAGTGGTCTGGTGTCCACATAATTTGGGCAATATAGCGTACATCAGAATTTCTGTAAACCTGCTTTGTGATAACTTCTATATTCAGAATAAAACCTCATATTTTGCCCATCACTTACAATATTTTTGCATGTCACTAAAAATAGTGCTAATATCCATAACCTGCAAACATCTGGACATGATTATATTTAAAAGAATCCAAATAACACCTAATCCCAGGACACCTAGTCCTAACTGTGTTTAGCTCTAATATTATCTCTTCTTGATTGAATTGGGCAATGACGTCTATCACAGCCTTTAAATTATAATTTTTACTTGGCATTCTGTTAATAATATTGAGATGCTGATATTAATGGGGTAAAACATCCCAGGCTCCCAGCTTACTCCAAGGTATATTTGTGAATTATTAATTACACTATGGAGGTGCTGCTTTGAAGTTTCCTGAATTTGCCTATTAATCTCAGAATCATTAAATAACATGAACCAAAATGCAAATCTTCATAGGATAAAAAAAGGAGGCAGTGCAAAGCTGATCAAGAAGCACAGTGGGAGAAATTACTTAAACCCTACTCTTTTTAAGCATAATAGACCATATAGTGAATCACATTGCACCTTTTAATATCTGCCATGTATCTGCATAGAGTGTCTGGACATTTGTGGAGAACTTTTATTCACTGAACTGCTAACAGCTCCATGGCTAGGTTTTGCAAAAGGTCACAGCAGGAGAATAAATACACATACCATGCATATTAGTGTGGATCCTTTCACAGAAACACACACACACACAGAAATCCTGCTGTAGCTTTGCTAGGCACACTTTCAAACTGCTGCGACTGAGCAGCAGCAGAGTAAATATGCTTTCCTCACTGCTATTTGCCAAATCTCATATCCTCTGCCTAAGAAACAGGGCTGCTTGCTCTGTAGTGGAACAACGACAGAAGACTGATAGACCATGTAACAGAAACAACAGGCAGTATTTGAATGCAAAAGTAATAAGGTCACAGTTCCATTTTTGTCCCCAGAACAGCAGATTCAAGTGAATTTCTAGCTTATTCTTCAAGAAAAAAGATTATGTTCTAAGATTATGTCCTCTCAAATGTCATTTTGAGAACAGCATGGGCTCACATTCACTTGACAATTTTTGTAACATTATTTACATTTACATTTATGTCATTATGCAGACGCCCTTATCCAGAGCGACTTACATACATCTTATTTTATACAAGTGAGCAGTGAAGGTTAAGGGCCTTGCTCAAGGGCCCAGCAGTGGCAGCTTGACCACTGAGCTACCACAGACCCCATTATTATAATAAATAAATGCATTTCAATTGCCAAAGCTAAATTTGGCGATTGAGGCACCTTTTTATAACATGTACGGGCTATATACATATGAAATCCAACTAAATTATTCTCGTCTGTTCAAATATGTACAAAACTTGAAGGTCGATAATCTCCAGCATATATAAAGCTTTTTTAGCTCTCTGAATGTAAATCAATAAAATCCTTTGTTCTGTCATAAAAGATCATAACTTTTGCTCTTTTCAAATGACTACCTAAAATAGTTCATGCACACACAGACCCACACCTTTGGTCATGACAGGGTCAAGGAGGTGTAAATTGATTTCTGTGGTGATTTCTGCACTGCTGTTAGGATGTGTCCTGATTGAGTGACCAGTTCTCACTGTGACACAACTGTGTTTTTATGTCACATTCTGAAGCATTATTTTTTCCCCTAATTTTATTAAGCCACCTGTTTCTGTACACAGCTCACACACATTTAACTATTCAAGCTATTTGTACTTCATTTGTACTTTCATATATATCTGTTGAATCAAAGAATAATTTTAATTATTATATTATATATATATATGTATAATAA
>JAQQZU010000009.1:12202330-12228154 GCA_030068025.1 Parauchenoglanis punctatus | reverse complement strand
ATCATCACAACCAACGATTTATACAGGAAATTCATGAAGATTAACAAGGTTGCCCAAACTTTCGCATCCCACTGTATTATGCTATATTATAGCCTTGAACTTTTGTAGGTTATTTTGTCCATTTTTCTCTTTAGACCTTGAGTGGCTAAATAAAAAAAAAAAAAAAAACAGCATAATATCCCTGTGCCTCTCTGAGGAGACCTTTAATACCTCATATAGACATTTACATTTTAAACACAGAGGAACTGGAATAGGTTAATGTATAGTAGATATTAGATCTGTAGATATTGAGAATTAATGTGGATGTGAGCAGTAGTTGATCAGTAGTTATTATAAAAGAGCCATATTTAGCTAATAGTTCTGCAGGAGAAACTCAATAAGATTTAATATAAGACCCACTTCACTTGAAGACTCAATAATTATTACTTGATACTCAGGAATTACTGCTTTATTAACAGTGAACTCCTACTAGCATACCTACTGAGGAAGGTAGGCTGGTGGAAGATATGTGATAACGAAGAACTATTAATTCATTCCTGAGTTACAGAACAGTGCAGCATTGTAAAGTGATACTGGTTTTTTTTTTGGAGTCTGTAATCTGAATTAATATCTGTACTGTATGTCAATGTACTTTTACTGCTAGTTCTAGAATCAAATTCAGTGTTTACGCAGTTACTCAATGTTCCTGCAAAACACTATATATGATTTTTTAATCCTTTTCTAAAGCAGTAGACATACTTGCTTCTTTGTGGAGGGAAGCCAGAATAGGAGGAAGCAGAGCTGCTGCACATATGTGTAGGAGTGCATGTGCAGCTGTCCCTCGACATAAGCCTCTCTGCCTTAGATCCTAAAGTTGTTTTGGAAGTTTTAACCCCAACTCACTGGTGGAAGAGAACTTAAAAAGTTGTGTATTTGCAGGCACACCCACTTCCATACAGAACTCTTCAACAGAAATTTCACAAAGAAGTTCCACTATTGCTCACAGTATTCCTTGCCATTGGCTCTGCAGTCCCCATGTGTGCAGAGAATGGTTCTGTAAAAAAATACACTAAAATACAATAGAAATTCACTCTCTTCTTTTGCACTGCGAGCTTTATATAAGCGAGAGAGGAGGCGTTGTATGTTCCAGAGCAAGGTCGAGGGGGAAGCGAGGCTGTGGCTGAAGGTAGTGAGAGTGGGCTGCTCATGTTCACTACCCACATTGCGGGGTGTTTAAGTATTTAAGCTGCACATGGACATCACCCTGATTTGTAGAATTATGTGTGAGCATTGTTCAGATTATGGTAATGCAAAGCTCCTATTTATCCATAGCATTCACAATTGGCTGCTTGATTCTTAATGACCACAGATTATTGTTAGTGTGTAATGACAAAGAAAATTGGAGCTAATTAAAGTAAACGTGGTTTTCATGGATATGCTGTTGTAATTGTCCTACAGTCTATTAGCATTAATTTATAGTATCTGTTGCTTATTAAGAGAGCATTAATGAAAGGCCTTTAGCAAATGCATGAGCATCAGTGAGCCCAGTGTGTGTGTTTGTGTGTGTGTGTGTGTGTGTGTGTGTGTGTGCGTGTGTGCGTGTGTGCGTGTGTGTGTGTGTGTGTGTGTGCGCCAGGCTTGGTGGAGAGAGGCTCCAGAAGGTAGAAGGTGTTATGGAGGGCAGAGAGAGGGTGAGAGGAAGAAGCAGGGCATGGTGCCCTTTCAGCCATATGGGCACTGCTAGCACTATGGCTAGACTGAGCCTGGTCCGGCCTTATCCTCATCCCCGTGTCCAACTGGAGAAAAGAGCCATCTGTGTGCTGTGGCCTCTGAGCCAGAGGGTCATCAGCTCAAACTGAGTCGACAGAAACATCCAAACTTCTCGAGGGCTTTTGCTGTCTCTCTTTCTCACTCTCTTCTGTCTTTCAGTTGCGCTCGTTGCTTTTATTCATTTCCCCTCTTTGTAGGATGTCTGATCTCAAAAATGTTCAGTGCCGCGGCCTATAAACTGTAACAAGTTTCAAAATTGCTCACACTATTAGAATTTAATATTTACTTTGTTATATCATTTGAAGCTACATTGGAATGAAATTTTTTTTAAGCTGGTGCTTATAATAAATTCTGTGTGATCATTATTAAATTAAGCTACATGCAAATGAACTTCCAGACTTTAACAATTATTTTGAGATGTATGGCTTTGGATCAGGATACAAATAAATGAACTTTCAGATTTACCTTTTATATTTGCCTTGTGTTATAGGATGCTGCTTGAATATGACTATTTTTGTGCTATTTTGCTGTGGATCTGAATCAAAGCTACAGAAAGGTGATCTCATATAATGACCACAGACTCTGTGGTTTATAGAACAGCCTACACATTGCATTCAGTCTTTGCTGACATTCGCAGGGTAACACTGAACCTACACCATATTCTCTTCCGTAGATGGCACAGACACATTAAAACACTCCAATGTGGATTTCCTGGGTGGCATCATTGGGTCATGAACAAGCAAAGCCTTGCTGTAGGTTATGGTGTGTAATCTGCCCGAAGCAAAAGAATTGCAGCTGTATTTGTTTGCCTAAAGATTATACAGAGCAATATGCAGTTTATGAGGTGGTTAGAAGCCAAGAACATTGGAAAATCCAATTTTCTCTCTGCTCTTACCTTGACCTATGAACTGACCTCTGCTTGACATATTGCTTTGAATTGTTTTGTGTACTGCACTTCACACAATATCTATTTACCAGTTAGCATGGCCTAAGGATTCAAATGGCTTTATTGAAAATGTAGGCAATAGACATTATGTTTTCTCTCTCTCCTCTTTAAGCCTTCCAAGTTGATGAATTTTGCAATATTTGTGTAGGAGTGAATTTAATGAAAATCCTTGTGTCTGCAGATTTACACAGGAACAAAAAAGAAATACTGAGTATTATTATTATTCTTTTAATGATTCCATAAAATAATTTCCATGTTCTTTCCATATTGCCTGGGGACACATGCTACAAATTGAAAAATGAAAGGATGCAGATACTTTAAGGCTAGCACACAATCTCACTAGGCTAAATTTAGCCCACCCTCAATAGTCCAATAGTGCATCTAAGGATGTTGCACAATCAAGAGAATCACTTGAGATATGGAAAACAGCTAAGATCCAGTTCACAGCAGTTTTAGTGAGGCTTGCCTTGGCAATCAAAGAGAAGAATAAAAGCAAACAATGTGTTTCTTGTTATCGGATAGATCACTAACTAATTGGGTCCCAAAGGTCCCCAGATTGCCAGGAAATTGATGCCGATGGGCTGAGACCTTTTTTTATACTTCTCATTGGTTTTACCAGTTATAAAATCATGTTGTCAAATTGCAGTTTTAAGATAGCAGAGGTTTTTCATCTGTGTCCTAAATGCCTCTTTCAATATTAGTGTATTATCAACAATTTCCTCTGAAAGAAAAATGCAACACACACTTTTTCCATTATTAAAAAATGTTAATAAAATGAGCGTGTGTTTGTTATTCGGGAGATAGAAATGAATTTTTGATTAGAGCTTTTGCGTAGTCGGGTCTCAGACAGTGTCTGTGGTTCTGAAGGGGGTTTGAGCATTCAAATTAGATTAGACATTAATAAATATGGAAATGCGGATGGCTTTCTCATTGTCAGTCTAATTTGACTTTATCCAAGTGTATAATTCTGCTTGATTTTTGGTGCTGAATTGTGCTCATGTCCAGGGTTTCCTGAGAAACAGGGAGACAGGAAAGAGGCTTCCTGAGCACAGATCACTACACCAAACAGCTCAGTGGGCCTACTTTAAGAAAGAGTGGCACAGACTAAGCCGTTCCAGTATCAAAAGGTATTACAAAAAAATTAATAAATTAAATTCAAGTAAGGGAGTAACTGAGCTTTATTAGCATTTCTAATGGTAAGAAATTGCATGTTCATATGTTGCTAATATTTAAATAAATTGTATTAAGGAAAGTGCTGAAATAATTATAAAATAGTTGTCTTAAAACACTAATTTGGCAACATCAAAAGGAACTAATATGAATGGTATAATATAATTTAAAAAGCTTTGTCATATGACCAGCACTTCTAGCTATTAGCTTATATGGCATTCCAAACAGAGCAATGCATAAAGTCATGCAGATAGATGTCAAGAGTTTCAGGTAGTGTTCACATCAAACATCAGAATGGGTTAAAATGTTATCTCAGTGACTTTGGATGGTTGTTGTGTGAATGTCAGAAACTCCTGATCTCCTCGGATTTTCCAACCCAGTCTCACAGAATGTTGCTATGCAAAGTGTACTTGTGCCAGAACATTGATATTAAATGTTTTAAAGGTGCTACAAATAGGTTGCATGCCAACATTATTTTTTATCTCTGAGATGAGATAGGGTTTGTATTTTCAGTCTGTAGAGTTTATGCAGAAAGGTTGTGAAAAACAACAACAAAATCTTTAAAAGACATGCCTTGCTGAGGTCAGATGAGAATGGCCAGGCTGGGTTGAACTGACAGGAAGTGTATAGTATACTGTGTATGAATATGTTCAAAATGAGTTTGAAAAGAAAATAATGTTCCACAAAAGACAACCAAGGTGTCACAGCCATAAATCTGTAGGTTTTATATAAATGACAGTTCAGCCAAATAGGTGGTATTAAAATTGTGATTATAATCATACACGAGGACATGACAGCACAGCACTCCCACATTCACAGTGTCACAAAGAGACAATGGCACTGCAAATCAAAAGCAATACTTCTATTAGCAGGGATTTGACAAAATAAACAACAGAGGATTGCACTTGTAGGAACGTAAGGCCCATGCAATATGCTTCACTGGCCCTCTGAGTTTGTCCTAGAGAGGAGAAAGCAGGAAAAACAGAAGGCATGGCCAAAATGTCATCTAGCCCACAGGCCAGGCAGCTCAAGAGGCTTAAGTTGTGATATTTATCCTGGAGGTCTGAAGGGGAGAGCAGAGGGGGGAAAAAAGAAAAGAAAAAAAAAGAAAAATGTGTAATTTCACGGTGCCTTCAGGGGAAATTTGATTTCTGCTGGGTGACAGGTTGATAAATAGCAACACAGCAAACACAGTGTCCTCCCAAACTTGAGTCTGAAAAGGAGTCTTTGTCAGAGTGTGTCAGGAAGAAAGTAGACTTTCTCTTCCACGTAAATGCTGTAGAATCATAAATGGATACGAAGAGTTCATAAATGAAGTGGAAAATTATTGACTCTCCCATGGGTGTTATTTCTTACAGATATTGCCATATTTTTAGGTATGAGCCTACAGAGAGGCATTTTCATTTTTCTTATCTCATCATCATGCTTTTGCATTACTCATCTTAATTTCACTGTATACAAGAAAGGAATAAAGGAAGGTCTAATTGTTCTTTCAAGCTCTTTATTTTTTTTGCAATAAAAAAACTTATGGGGGTTCTGCTACCTCACCATATTTAATATAATACTCACTATGTCTTATTATGTTTACTTTTTTACACTGTAGCTTTTGATCCTGAGCCCAGGTTACTGTCTGTGTGGAGTTTCTGTGAATGTTCTCCCTAAGTCTGTGTGGGTTTCCTCCAGGTTTCCTTCTCCCAAAAACATGCCAGTAGGTGCACTGGGTGTTATAATATATGCATTGCCCCTAGTTGACAATGTGTGTGTGTGTGTGTGTGTGTGTGTGTGTGTGTGTGTGTGTGTGAGTGCATCACATCCAAGGTGTGTACTCACCTCACCAAGGTGTTCCTTGGATAGGCCTCGGATCCACCAAGGTTACGAAAATGAATTTAAAAAAATTAAGATTCTAGCATTTATGTCTTTCAGTATTTTCTATCACTACATATCTCTAATTTTGGCTTACTCTGTTCACTAGGTAACTTATTCAAAGTCAAATCATGCCCATTTAATCTGATAAAGGCTTCTATAATTCATTATGGGGTCTAAACAATTATATTGTCTTGCCCTTCATTTGCAATGCATTTATGTTTAATATGCTTTTATACACACAGAATTGAAATTACTTCTTTGAGGAAAAAAAAAAATTATCTGACTGAAGAGGTTGTTACAAGCCTCCCTGTTAACATGATGAGCCTGGACCAGGGAAATTTCATCCTCCCAGAAGAGCCATAAATCTTGAACGCTCGCTCCATTAAACACCTTGAATGCTAAGTAGCCTAGTAGGATCCTCTTTTCATGCAAACAGTCAAGTATTGGTGGACCATAGTGTTCTATCTCCTGGTATTTGCATGATTGTTTTGACATCATTGAGAAAGAGGTTTACTCTGCTTTCCCCTTTGGCATCCGTTATTAAAACTGGTATATCTATTATAAGATGTTGTATGCAATTGTACTGGAATACCTACATTTTTTTATTAACCACCTTTCCATGATAATTTTAAAGTACATTTTGCTAAGCTTTACTAAACCATTATTTTGCATATAGACCACCAATTCACATTTCAGAGCTTTGCATTCATTGAATACCTCCTTCCTCTCATTAAGGCTTGAAGTCAAAAGGACCTATTTTACATTTCCACTAATGTTCAGGTAATTGGATCAGGTAAGAAGTTGAAATCACAGTTGAATCTCAGTTATGCATGAGTGGCATGAAAGAAACGTGTTTGCCGACATCTCGAGTTTGAATCCAGAGAATACCATACCCAGGCCATCCATGACTGGGAGTCCAGGAGAGTGAAATTAGCCATGCTATGGCTGGGTATGGGTGGGAGAAGTAACTATTGGGACCAAACTGGCAAATGACCAAATGGAAGAGTATTGGGTAATTTTTTGAAGGACTTTTTGAGATCATGAGGTCAATGTTTTCTTCATCTTTTATTTCTTATTTTATACCTCCATCATACTTTCATTCCTACCCACTACCCCATGCCATTGTGTACATCAATAACTCATAGATACAGTATTTAATATAAGCATTGTATGTTCTAGACATCTCATAAGAATATACCTGGTATTACTGTTCATGCTGTGATCATCAAATGTAAATCATATTGTTTAGCTATGCACCAGTAAAATCTAATGTGAGGATGACTTGAACACAAAAGTCAGATACAATCCTTTTCAGATTGAGCCATATTTAAATTTGAGTTACATGCATGTAGTGAGGACTTAATACCAACATCTCACAGTATATCTGTGGACCTCAGACGTAACTATACTTGAGCACTATTCATACACTTAAGCAAGAGTTGTTCACACGAGTTGGAGTTTGCCTGAAAAAAAACAAAGATTAAACCGTGTGATTGTGGCATACCTTGAACCAAGCAAGGTATGAATTATTCCTCTGCATTTAACCCATCCAAGCAGTGAACACACACAAGTGAGAAGTGCACACACACCCATAGAAGTGGGCAGCGCATACCGGGGAGCAGTTGGGGTTAGGTGCCTTGCTCAAGGTGGATGCAGAGGTAAGGGAAAGTGATGTTCATTCATTCCCCCCACCCACACATTTTTCAAGCGGGTCCAGGGAATCGAACCAGCAACCTTTCGGTCCCAAACCCGCTTCTTCAGTGTCATATCAGTTCAAGTGAACAGCACTCCTATCTGACGGTTTGATGTAATCTCAATGTCACATTCAGTTTTTTTTTAAACACACTAAGTAAGCTGTAAATACACTAAAATCTATGGAATGTCATTTCAAGCCAATATTAAATTAATATATTTGACGCTATTCATCATGTAATAACATCATGCCTTTAAAATCCACCGAAATTATGCCTGACTTACATTACATTGTTTTAAATGTGACAGCGAAGAAAAAAATGTCTGCCTCTTCAGCTCATCATTCTCAGGCAAAACAAGAGCTTGTGTTAAAAGGCAGTGGTCTAGATGCTACTGAGCAACCCCATCTCTGATGCTTCTACTAAACATCTGACAACCTTGAAGGCATGAACTACACACAGTTGATTGCATAATCTGAATAGTGTATCCAGGAAATCAATTTAACCAAGTGAGTGACCCAACTCTGAATACACATGACTTTCTCCATGTAAATATTGATGGCTCTGACTGATATTAGCAGGCGTCCCTTACAGATTTAACTCTGACAAAGGCCTGCTCCAACCACACTATTCATTACATTTTCCATGTGGCCAGCTCACTTCAAGGATTGTCCTTAAATGCAGTATGTGCTGCTCCAATTGTTAAAGATTTTTCTATCATCCATACAAACAGCAGAACGTGTGCAGAAGCGCCATTATATGTGGAGCTGAAACAATTAGGTATTGAAAGAAAGTTGGTATGCCAAAAACCAGAACAGAAATATAGCAACTTTCAAAAAGCCATTTTTCCTCTTGAAATTTGATAATAAGGGAATCTGTCAGTAGCTCTTGGTCAAATCCATGGTCAAATAAAAATCAACTGCTTGTAGCTGATGTTGGAGAAGGTCATTATATAGGCATCAAATTTTGAAACTGCATTTTAAAGGCACCACTCTTCTGGAAGAGCTCCCCTTTCTGAAGCCAGTGCAGAATAGGTCCACCTGAGAAGATTCTGTGCCGAGATAGAAGGGAATGAGAGGAGGATGTCCTCACATTTGGAAGACAGGTCACCTGTAGTTCTGATTGTGGTCACTAACTGCTAGATGCTGCTAAACAGCTTTGCACATGCACAGAGATGAAAAGAAGAAGGGGGAAGATAGCTGAATGATGTCAGTATATATGTATAAATATAATATATATATTTGACTTTTATGGAGGGTCTCTGCATGTGTAAACGCTTCCAGATATTTCATGCTGCCCCTGACAGTTGAAATAGTATATGATCAAGCTCAATAATGTTTCGGCTGTATATGAGAAGCATGCAGCAGGGTCTGTCAGCTGGTTGGACACTGAGCCAGTGCAGGCAGCATGCATAGTATGAGGTGTTTGGAACAAGGCCATCCCTTTCCTCTGGGAAAGAAGGAACCTGAAGCAGGACTATTCAGTGTAGCAAATGGAGATGAGGATATGCTGGGGAAGGCACAGAAACAGGTGTCCTCTGACATGCTTTATCCAGCAGCATCATTTGCTACTGCATGTCCTCTTTAGCCAATGAAACAAGGTGCCCTCTATGTCTGCACAGAAAAGCAATTTTAATTGTTAGGAAGTTGAATATGAGTTGAATGTACAAGTGGGGGATTGTGTGAGAGAAATCAACAGACATTAGAGGAGGACTTAAATGTCTTTTATATTCCTAGGCTGACTCTGAGTGCTCTGACATTCAAGGGTTACAGCAGGAAACTCATCATGCACACATTAGGCAACACACACACACACACACACACACACACACACACACACACACACACACACACACACACACACAAACACACACACACACACAGCACAGCACAGCACAGGCCATATTGAAAGAGGCACATGCAAGAACAAGTTTCATTAATAGACCAAGCTGAGGTACACAATGCAGAAATTAAACAGCAGTCATGATCAAGTGCTGAATACAAAACAAAAATTACTTCTGATTTGGCACACCCTCTTTCAGTCCTCTCTCTCAGTTCAATTGAAAGTGGCTTTTTCCCTTTATTACTATACAGTATTACAATTTTGCCAAATAATTTAAATTAACATAGAAAAAGTTTGAGGTTTAGAGTCAAAAGTACTTAAATTCATATTTTTTCATGAATCAGTTCACTGAAAACATCAAGACTATATTTTATATAACTGAATGTCTGTACAAAATACTATATATGTATATTGTCATATCTGCACTTGCACCCGCACCTGCTCCACCTTCTTCAGACTCCATTTCCCATGATTCCATGTATACAGACAACATATCTGACACAGACACATGCACAGACAACATGGCTGAGGACAGACACAGACTACGATTCCCATGAGCCCATGCACATAGACAATATGGCCGATACCCTGAACCTGATTCTGTTTTTAGGACTGTGATTTTGCGTACTATTTTGGTACCTTTGCCTGTGTTTTTCAATAAACACCGGACTGTGACTGCATTCTGTGTCTCCTGGCTTGCATGACATATAATTGTATAGGTTAATATATTCATAGCTTTTCTGCCCCTAGATATGGCACTCAACTATATCCAAATTCATATATAAAATTGGTCTATTTAAACTATTTTCATGCTATTATCTGATTCACACCTGTTTGACATAGAAGGTGATATTTCCTTTAGAGAAGTCACGTGAAGCATTTTGAAGTCAGTTTATTCAGGCTTGATGCTGATTTAGCCCATAATTATGAGTTACCTCCTTCATCTTGTTTCCTTAATTGAATTTGTTTGGCAGTATAAATTATGCACTATGTATATCATGACATTTAAATTCATAATTTTTATTTTCCATTTAAGCCTTTCAATACTTTTTTTTTACCTTTACCTATTTGAGATGTACGCAGTTATAAACACATTTTTCTGAATGAACAGATACTGTGTTATAAAAAGACACTGTACAAATAGAAAACTGTTCAGTTTAATAAAGCTTGCCAGAAAGGTTCACAGTGCCTTTAGTTGAGCCTAGGTTTGTGAAACTTGGTAGTAGGGATGGAAGAAACACAGTTTGAAGTTTTTAATTTAATGCATCAAATGGTCCGATATGAAGCTTGTGGATGTGAATGAGCAGCCAGATATGAAGTTTACAAGACAAAGAAAAAGCACATTCATTAACATGATCGTGGGATGCTATGTGGTGCATGTGAAGTGTTCAATCATTCATCCTTAGTAACTTCCAGGTCAGGGTCATGGTGGTTTAAAATAGGCTGCTTGTCTAATTGTATTTTGGGAAATAAAACCAACTGAACTATTTGTTAGAAAATATCATGAGCAGATACAAATAAAAATGAATCCACGGTCAGAGTGGAAGAGTCTATACTGAAAATTAATTAAATAAATAAATAAACACGTCCAGTTTAAATCGAAATACATATTCAGGTAACATCCCAAATGTTTAAATGTTTATTTTCAGAGAAGAGGGCATTATTTTCACTGGAGAGCAACAGAGGGGGAAAGACTACATAGAATAGCTAAAAAGTAGAAAGTAGACTTTATCTTCATTCACAGGTTTAATGAAAAGCCTGACCTGTGTGGTGCCCATGAACAAAAATGGGATTTTTACCTAATAGAAGGCAGTCTTCTAGCACTATTAGAGGAAAAAGCAGTAGATAATGCATCCAATACAATTTTCACAAAGACTGCTCTAAATGGCTAGGAACTGTAATTACAATGCATAATGCACTCTGCATTTAAACAAGTCACACAGATTCTCAGAAAAGACTTAAATTTCTTCTATCATTATTATTATTGTCATTGTCTGCTGCAAGTGGCTGTAAACATCTGTGCACTGAGGTTTAATAATGGAACTCAAGTGTTCATGTCAGTGTCCATCAGAGATCTCCACATGCTCATCAGCAAATTTTAAATAAATATTATGGGTCATCTTAAAAGACAAATCTTATAGAAATCTGAGCACCATTCAGAAGTATACTGCAAATAATTGGATTCATTTCTAAGCCTAATTTTTAGGTTAAATGTGGGGAAAGTAATGGAAGCTATTGGGAAAATTATAGCTGATGAAACCACAGAGGACAGCAGGTTCAACGCAGCTGGATCTCAAGAGATTTTGTTTCCTGGGATTAAAATGGCAAGGGTATGTCACCTTCATATTGAGGAAATGAGCTAGATAAAGAAAGCTAAGCAATAATAATCTTTTAGGCATTTCTTTTCTGAAATTTGATCATGCTCCCTCTGGGCTGTATTAACCCGTGTTTCTTTGTATCTCAATTTCCCAGTTCGTACTTTCCTTATTTCTAGTTTTACATCAATAGTTTTTACTGTTTGTCTAGTCATGTGTAACACTGTATCTTCCGATGTTGACCTCTGCATGTATTTTGGAATAAGTGTAATAGATTTGCGTTTCAACTATCTGTCTGTTTTGAACCATACTGATCTCAGGCTTTATTCAAGGATCTGCGTCAGTAAAGCAAATCAGTACCTCTGGAACCCGTTCATTACATTGCAGACTCGTATGCTAAATTATTCAACTGGATGGGCAAGGGATGATATACTGCATATATTTACATACTATATCTGCATTTTTGTCTGAACACACAGAGGCTACAGCATCTATGACACTATCATCTATTGTAAACTTAAGTAAAAGCGGCGCTTTTTGCTGTACGTTTGCTAATATGAGAAGCCCCTGAAAATAAATAAAAGCCAACTCCAGAACTATTGGCACCTAAAATAAATATATTTCTCATTCTGCACAAAAGGTGCAAATTTAGTTTTGGTAAATTATGATTTTTATGAAGTAATTTTATGAAGTAAAATTACACTAAAGATTGCACAAATAACTTCACTATATTGTCATATTGCCATGTATTTATTCATGAAACTATGACTATCAGGAAACTGACTGGACATGAACATAAAATATAATTTTTCTCTATGAATTAGTGTCTTTCTCCATTACAGTACATACACCATGAAGCCATTTGGCTGGAGCCCATGAGGCTGGCAGTATCCTCCTTTTGGCCAAGCTGTTTGAGTGCATGACTTGGTGCTCTGGAGCAGAACCATGGACAGGCAACGTGACATTTGTTGCTGGTGAGGGTTCAGAGGAGCACTGGCCAGTGTGAGGAAAGAGACCACAGGCCTTGAGGCCTCCTGAGGCAACATGGCCATGACACATCCTCCCTGCTGCCACTTCAACACTCCTTCATCTGGTGCAGCAGATCCCTCTCAACAGCCCTCACTCTACCATCCAGTAGGGTGGTTCATTGGGGATTAATTAGGACACACAGAGTTGGCCAGAAACCTACACACATAAAGTGGTTTAATACAGTCCAATCTATCACCAAACTGCCATGTTCCTAAAGAATCTGATGAGGAATCGCAACAAAATAGTAAAATTTTGTTAATTAATTCAATAATTCAATCAGTCATACATCTTCAGTAACTGCTTTGTCCTAGTCATTGCGACATCCAGTATGTTTTGGAACCCAATGTAGCCACATGTTTTTTTGGAAATGTGAAAAAACTGGAGAACTCAGAGGAAAAACATGCAGACATGGGGACAGCATGCAAAACTTAGTACCTGAACTCAATATCAAACTCTTTAGCAGTGAAGAAGCAGTTTCACTCTCTGCACCACTGTGCCACCCAGAAATTTTGTTTTGCATGTAATTTATTTGACAGATTCTTTTATCCAAAGCAAATTACAAGTGAAACTGAAACAATCTAAATATATATATAAATGATAAAGGATATAAATGCTGCAGAAATAGGTTACTGTCAACTGTCCAGAAGCAAGTACAGGACAGTTGTAGGAAGAACAGAATGGAACGCTAGTACTCAGGATTGTTTCTCAAACTAAAAAATACCCCAAAATCTTCAAAGATGTCAAAATTCACAGGGCTGCTGAATGCTCATGAAGTGATTTTTTTTTTTGAGCTATAGATGCCCACAATTGGCTACAGTCACTCTGTGCTATCTTGGAACTGACAGTTATTGCAATTATTGCTTGTAAATATATATCCTCAGGCATAGAGTAAAAGTTTAAGACTCAGTAGCACTTGATCTTTCTTAGGAAAAGTTTTGTAAGAAAAATTACATTAGGTTCTATGAAATTCACTACAATCAGCAGGTTAGTTAATTTAAAAATTTCAAATTCAAATTATTATTGAAATTTATCTCTTAAATTATTAAAATTAAATCCTGGCCATTGCTGTGACTCCTGCAGCACAGACAAAGCAAGCAAAATGGAGAAAGTTCTCATTTTAGAAATGTGCAAACATCAGATTTTATAAACTACTTACAGACACATAATTTATTCCAAGAAATGTGCTGATATAGATAGTATAACTATCTTTTTGCTTTTTATTGATTATTGTTGGCAGGTTAACTTGAACAAAAAATTGTGTATATGTCTAACTACAGTGATTTCATCCTCATTTTGCCCGAAGTTGATTTGTTTTTATGAAGCTTGCAAAATTAAACTTAATTGTTGACCATGCAGCTTGCTAGTGTTAATATGCTAAGTCATGACTAAATTATAAGTGTGGCAGAATACAACTAAACATCTAACTATTAGAAGAGCTGACAAGGATATAAATGATGAAGAATTGGGTTTCTGTCAGCTGTCCAGAAGCAATTATAGGACAGTGGTAGGAAGAACAGAAAGAAATGCTAGTACTCAGGAAGGTTTCACAAACTAAAACAAACCACAGCAGTTGAATGCTCATGAAGTTAATAGTACAAAATTTTTATTGCCAATCTGGTTGCCAATCTTCATGGTTCAAGCCAATTTCAGAAGGAGAAGTGAGCTGCAAATTTCTACTGTTGTGCAATTTCTGCTGTGGCCTCTGACTTAAGAAATGCATCTAAGAATTAATCTCTGAAACCAGTAGACTTGGTAATAGAAATTCTTAATGATGGTGAAACAGAATATCTTAATGCAGATTGTAGATACACACAGGGGGAGATGATATACTAGTGTTTGCATACAAGACAATATTTTAAATGAGGTGATAACTTCAGCTTGTATTGTGTGTCTTGTGTTTAATTTGTTTAATTAGAGAGTAACATGGCAAATAATGTGGTAGTTAAACAGTCAGGACTGAACAGCATCTGTGTGACAGCAAAGTGTGCAAGTGTGTGTGGGAGAGAGAGGGAGAGAGAAAGAGAGAGGTAGAGAGAGAAAGAGAGAGAGAGAGAGAGAGAGAGAGAGAGAGAGAGAGGAAGGTGTATGTTTAGCATGTCTTATGTTTTCATGTATGTGTGTGTTTGCATGTGTGTGTTGGGGCAATCAGTGAAACATGGAAAGATATTCGCTGTGAATGGAGAGTGGCAGGAGGTGGGGTGGCAAGATATTCAAGAAGGAGCAGATGGCTAGAGAGAAAGAGAGAGAGAGAGATTTAGAAGTAGCACTTAGTGGTAGCCCTGTCCATTTTAAATTTAATGCTGCCTTTCATCTGCGTAGGCATCGAAATTATCACTGAAATGTGTTAAGGTATTCAATGTCTGTACACATTACTGAAAATAAATATTACAATTAATTCACTATGAACATTCAACATGCAACAGCATGTTGAGTGATACAGTATGCTTCATACAGGTTGTATTTATTCTGCAGCTATTATTTGATCTTTGTTTTCTCCAAATAGGTTGTAAAATATTCTCCTCAACAGAGTAGCTTTCACATGCTTTCATACAAATTTTGTGCACTCTGTGTATTGACATGGGCTTTCAAGGTAAGTAAATGCATGCAAGTCAAAAACTGCCTTGTGCATTCTAAGAAATTTGTTATTCAAGTGTGGTGTGAAGTTTGATCATTTGCTTTGATCTAAAATGCCAAAAGGGGGTGATTAATTATCCTGATTACCCAAAGCAAGTTTTTTAAAAAATGACGCTGAGTATGAATCCAAGTTGAACAGTAGGGATTTAAGGGTCTTGCTCAAGGACCCAATTGAGACTGAAATGTTTGAAATTTCAAACTGAAATTCTGAAATGTTGAATCACAAGCTTCCAAGAATTAATGTGGAGCCTTCAACATTAACCTGCCAAACCAATAACTACTGCATTTTGCTTCATGTCCAGATTTGCAAATTCAGATAGTGACATAGTTTTCAGTATAATGTGGTAAGATTGCCTATAAGCTAAAATCAAAAAATTTTGTTTCAGAGGATTCTTTGGTTAGCTGATAAAACTGTACAGTGTTTTAGACAGTGTTATGCAACTGCAAGATCGATACCCAATTCAGTTTGACATACATTATATTATTTTTAATATATATATATATATATATATATATATATATATATATATACGCTGACACACTGTCTGGACTGGTTGACTTGAGATTTGATTGTGCCTGCTGAGTCAACATGACTGTGCCATGCTATAAAAAGTGTACAATGTCTTTTCTCCCTGTTTTTTCCCCAGTTTGTTCACTTGCCGATTCCCACCTACCAGCCAGCTCTCCTCTTT
This sequence comes from Parauchenoglanis punctatus, assembly GCA_030068025.1. Taxonomy (NCBI): domain Eukaryota; kingdom Metazoa; phylum Chordata; class Actinopteri; order Siluriformes; family Auchenoglanididae; genus Parauchenoglanis; species Parauchenoglanis punctatus. The sequence goes on along the minus strand of JAQQZU010000009.1, from coordinate 12,212,220 downwards.
CATACAACAGCTACCAGCTGGGGAGGGTGATGGCTAATGTTCTTTTTCCTAAGCATATGAATCCAGCAAACCACATCTTTTTGAGCTGCTGCTCATTCAGTCACAGGGCAGCATAATATGCTATCTACCCTCTTCAGTATTCTGTATCTCACAGATATGCACAATAGGCTAGTGCCACTCTGACTGGCAGATGAGAGAGGGCCACGGATGGCTGTGGCATCTTCAGGAGATTGAGTTAAAATCCAGGCAATGCCACAGCCATCTGTGATCTGGAGGCCATGCTCTCTGGGCAAACAATTTCCCGTTGTGCCACTCAGGAGTCTGTATGAGTATTAGACCTTAAATGCTGAAAAATGATGCTAAAAATATTATGATATTCCAAAGACAAATGGAAGGCTTTTTTGGGGGAAAAAATGACACCAACTGCTTCATCCAGGGCTGCAATCTATTATGCAGTGGTTACTGTCAAATATCTGCCATCAAAAATACATCTATTCAAATTTAATATGTTCAATAGTATATTCTGTGATAGCCTATAGACTAAAATCCTTTCTGAATTATGTTTTCATCTTGTCTAAACAATCTGGGTGTGAGAGCTTTTTGAGTGTTGAATGAGGCTGAGTGCCAACTGTGTTTAGTTGGGGTATGTTAATTCTACTCACATTTTTTATTATATTTATTTTTTACAATATCTCTGCTTGAGTGTGACAAAATATGAGAATATTCCATTTGAAAACAAAATGTTAAGCATGTGGAATTAAATGGAATACAAATGCAATTTATTTAATCCAGCAATTAAGAGCTTGCATACCTTTATTCAAAGGTGACTAACCCTTATTATTATCAAAGTTTGCAAAAAGGAAAACTTCAGTGAGTAATACAAGTAATTATGCATAATGCATAATTCTTTCAAGACAGAATCCTGCATAAATAATAATTCATGTATTTTTATAACAAGGGCATATGCAAAGGTAAGTGTTATTCAGATTAGGGCAGTAGATGAACATGACAGTGTTAGAAGGTCAAAAAAAGAAAGTGAGATGTTGGGGGGATATGAGGATGTTTTTGAATGTTAATAAGCAAATAAGAGAGTCGTAATTAGACTTATTTGCCTAATTGGGGCATGTATATGAAACCATGCATATTCATTTCTAAACAGTGAGTGTGCAGTTTTGATGTTGAAAGTGTAGAAACTATTTGTTAAATGTGATACAGTCTTAGTTAGTAATTTCCTCTCAGTGGGAGTTGTGGTCCTGAGTGCTGCAAGCACTGAGTTCATTTTATGTGTTTCTGTTTATAGTACAATGCACTTTTGTTTCAGTTTTGTCTCCACCCCTGTCCTGGTGTTTACTGTTAAGTCCTCAATTATATCTTCATATGTATCCTTTTGTGTCTTAGGGTGTGTTCCATTTGTAATGGGAAGCCAGGATTTCTGAGTTCCCATTCGAAAATGTTAACTGTAATGCCCCCTGAAATCAGATTTCTAGAATGCCAGAGGAACCTCACCAATCCCAAATTCAAAATCCAAGATGGCTGCTTGTGTGCTTCTGTGCATCATCATTAAGTGTCAGTCATACATGCAGTACGTCTATATATGGACATGTTGCTGCAGAGTTTGTATGCACAAAATACTGTGTAATGCTTTGTTATCATCTGGTATATAGCTAACAATGGCTAACCTGGCTAAAGCTTATATTGCAAATTGCTGGTATTGGTTTTCCGACTTGTTGGAATGGAAAATACGATCAACTCAGGTGTGATGTCATTCCCAGCTCTGCCTTCAATATTCAGAGGCAAATGGAATGCAGCATCAGTCTTGTTGCAAAGTGACATTCTTTCTAATTAAGTCCCAACTTTGTTTTCTAATTTTATGTATATTATTTTGTGGGTTTGGCCCTTGCCAAGTCCCTGTTTGCCTCATTTTATGATTATGGACCATTCTGGTTTATTGCTGTAAATATATTGCTCTAAATAAATATTCTGCCTCATATAACCATGCTATACATAAGAGGTTGTTCTAGTTTTTATCTAATAAAACAGAAAAGGTTAATCTGTCCGTTGAAGCGTGTATAAAGTTAGGAAATGATTCATTGCAGTATTTCAGCCAGAGGTGGAGGTGACTGTATAATCAGCTTATGAATAAAGCTATGTTTCATTTCATTTTATTTTCATAGTGTTGGCTTGCTTCACTTCTCTACAGTCTATAATTTAAACAGCAGTATGAAAATCCATGTACATTAGGCACTTTTTGAGGCATATTACATACAGTTCTTTATCAATTGCAAGGTCACTTGAGCTTTTAAAACATAAAGTTGTCCAGGTCAGTGTATTATTTATGTAGATTCAAGACAGATTCAACCTGAACACTTATTTGTTCTGATCATAGCTTTAAACCCTGAAGAGGTTCTCTGTCCTTGGAGGCACAGCACAGCTTATACAACTTATCAGCTCATTATCAAGTCCTTCTTGCAATGAATCTGTTATAGTGCTGTGGTCCTTCACGACTAATAAAAGCATTCTGCAGGTCACAAATTGTCATGTTCATGGAGGAGGTAATTGTGCATGGAGTCTTATTATCACCAATAAAGTTGTGCAAGAATTGTCTATCACTGGATCCAAGAAGAGACCTTGGTAATGCTCTTTTTGCCACACTAAAAGGAGTGTGGGAACACTGTTTTATAAAGCATGTAAGCCTAAGTGGCAGGTTTGTAGAATGATTTTCGCCTCATTTCTTCATGAATACATACGATATACGCATTACCTTACAAAAGTGGTGGACAAAGTGCAAAACTCGTGCACTTGAATGAAAGTAGAGCTAACTCTGATAACATGTTACTTGATTACAAATAGAAGTCCTCTAGTCACATATCTACTTAGTTAAAGTATAAAAGTACCTGCAGTGTACTGTTCATAAGTGTCAAAAGTACTGTGTTATTTTAGTTATATTAATTTGCTGATAGGTTTCTAGCAGACCTCTCTGACAGGATCCAATGTCACACATTTCTGCTTAAATGTGTTATTAAAAAAGTAGTGTTTTTAGCTAATCTGGATTTCTCATACATCAGAATCATAAGTAATGATTGATATACTGTAGAAATTAATGAGGTAAAAGTATTTTGCATTGAAATGCAGTGGAGTAAACATCTAATGTCAGCAAATATGGAAATAGTTTAATAAAGTACAAATACTTGAAAAAAGTATTTAAATACAGTAATTAATTACATGTTCTTTGCTACTGTCCACCATTGCCTTTTACTCTATCCAACAAAATGATGTTTCAAACAAAACACACTTTTTCGCACTGAAGCTCACTTGACTAAAAAGCCAATAGTGTGTGTCTGACATTTTAGATTGACATAGTAAGTCTTGCTTGACCACACTGAGCCACCAATGTGTGTCTGACATTCTGGTTCTCCAAATCACACACATTTCGACTCCATCAGAGCTCTCTAATGAATTATGCAATTAATATTTGTGTGATGACATTTATATATTCAAATGAGTGCCATTATTGCCCCTGCATTTTCTAGATTAATTTTGATTACCCAATTTAATAACAACATTTCCATAGCTAATGAGATGAGAATAATTTGTGATGTTAGGGGCAATTTTCCACAAATTTTCCCAGAGAGGTTGTTAGCTATCTTTGATAGGGAGCAAAATGCTCTATGAGTCATATAATTTGATCAAATTCATCAGAAGCTCATGATGCAAGTGACTTCCTGAGGTTTGATAAATCTGCATTTGACGTAATGACTATTTATTACTAATTGGATTGCCAAGGTCAACTGTCCTTTTTATCTTGTTAGCTCAGATTCATTTGTTCTAATAACTTGAATGACAAGGTTAATTTTTAATATTAATCTTTCCCCTAAAAGTGCAGAAAATCTTTGCCCCTCTCAACAACCTTGTGTGTAGGAAAACAAGCTGAGATGCTTGCACTAGTGACAGACTTTGGCCTTGGCATATAGTCCACATATTGTGCAAGGTGACGATAAATAAATAATAATAAAATGAAGCATGATGATAAATAATTAAAGGGTGAACAAAATGGAACCTATAAATTTTAACCATCAAACACAAAGAGCTTAGTGAATGGTTGGTATTTCTGATACTCCCACTTCGGTAACACTTATTGTTTCTAAATTAATGCTTATGTATTTAATAACTAAGCAGTAAATAATCAAGTGTTACCAAAGTAGTCCTTATATTATTACAAATCACTATAATAAACTAAAAGCTTGACTAAAGTGTAAGTACTTAATAACTAATAACTTACTATGTTGAAAAAATCATAATGCTGTTATCAAATTCTAAACTATTGTGTTATCTACAAGTATCAGTGTTAATTAGTAATGCATTAAATTTCTGTGATAATTCATCTTTTCATGCCTCCTTAGTTAGAAACCTGATTTTAAAAAAAGGTCTGGTATTTCCATATCAGTTCTCCATTACATATTCCTGAATGTATTTAACAGCATAGCTAACTTAGCTAAGAAAAAAAATGTTTGTTATTACCATTACCATTGTTATTAGCTGTGATTATTATTATTATGTGTTATTACCATACCATGACTATTTAGTCACATTTAAAACTCATACAAGCTTATCACAATGTAACTATGATAACAAGTGTAAATAATAGTTAGCATTGGTCTGTTTTTATATTTCAGTACTGCTTTTTATATTGGTTTAATATATCAACACTCTAGCTCTCATTTTAATTATATCACTAACATTATGAAAAATGAAGGCAATCACTCTTTATTTGAAGGTCTTTGTAACACTGTGTAGTATATTATTCTGACAAAACATTGACATTGAGTAGTACACATAATTACATGAAACTTTCATCTGATCACATTCCGCGTGCCTGTTACGTTCGCCTACATCAGAGAGTTCAACATCATCATTCTGTTGCTTATCAATCCATGACACAGTGTTCAGCATTCAGTGTTTCCTGGTGGTGCTCCAGCTGTGCAGGCTGTGTGGGACAAAATAGCATAGGCTTTCACTGGGACTGTGAGCAGCTGCACCACTGAAATCAGATCACAGCAGTTTCTTACAATTGTAAATTGGCCTTTGCTGTGAGAAAGGCACTATATAAATGAAACATATTATTATTATTATTATTATTATTATTCAGATTGTTTGATTGAATCCCTAATTCAGAAATTATATTTGTCTCTGGGCTATAGTGAAAGTCACATATTATTTTATTCAACAAATTGCATTTATGTATTTTCAGTGACAACTATGTGATAGTATATCCATAGACAGTAGACCTAAAATAAATAAAAATAAATAACATAGTTTGAAAGTTTCTTCTGGATGCGCATTGGTTTGGCTTAATATTTTCAACAACATCCAGCATTTTTAACATTTAAGCTCTAATTCTTGGAAAATGTTCTTGTTTATCTAATCAAGTTGATGCATGTCAGGACCCACCCTCCCAGCTTTAATGAATGATGGATGGCCTCATCCTTGGGGCAATAGTATTCCACTATTATTCCATGGCTTCATGATTTACTGCTGGCTAGTGTCTAACCCTTACTTCATGTTTGTTTTGAAAGGCCCAAATTATGATGGATAAAAAACAAAATCTTGTCCACACAAGATGAGCTTGGAGTACAGCAGCAAACCAGTGTGAGAAACCTTGAGTAGATACATTTTGCCCAAACCTGGCTGTGTAGAAGTACATGCATGCATTCATCATGTCCACACTTGGAGGATCTGCTTGTATAATGGAGAAAAGCAGTTAAGCTCCCAGAACTCTTCTCATCAGTGAGTGTACAGAGGCCCTAAATGGGCTGCTGGAAACTTTGGAGAGCAATTTCGTGCGGTGCCATGGAAGGTAAGTGGCTTCTCCAGAACTACAAAATGGGATATGCTGCATATACTCTGCAGTGCGACACAGAGTGGCTCTGGTGTATACTGTAGTACTGAGAAATATGCTAGAGAGACCTATCATGAGGCAAATAGGTGCCACATTCTATCCCTTTCTTCTTATGGATGTCACTAGCAGTAGCACCTGTTTACACTTCCAGGTTTTGGAAGTTTATTTTAAATAAAGACATTTGACATATGTTATGCATGGAAAATATATAGACAATGTACACTACAACATATCATACAGTGCACATAACAATAATTCAGTAAAAATACAAGCTATAAAATATATTTTTAAAAATGAGTAGGTACAGTGTGATGAGTGCATTTTAGTATCTAGACAGCTCATATTCTCAGCTTTTAACAAATGCACATAATTCAATGATAAATGATAGCCAAGACTACAAGGCATCTTTGATGGAGTGATGCCAAAACAAGGTTTCAGGTTTGCATGTGTCTCACCCTGTGCAACTTGTCCCCACAGTTTTTTTCTGTTCTCTCTGCTTTAAGATCTGAGCTGTAGCATCTCACTATAGACAGGGAAGATATTCTTTTCTTAAACATGTAAAAACAAAAAAATATGAGAGGCCTTCAGAAATGAGTTAGTGGCTGTGAGTTAGGCAGTGTGCATCTGTGCTTGACAAAGAGACAGAGCAGAGTCTACAGCATCAATTTTCAAAGCATCCCTTTGTGCCGCTGGCATCTACTGTATCACGTAGACAGAGAATGCTGCAGCCAGTGCCCGGAGGACTTGAGACACGGGAGTGAATCTGGGTGGAGGTGGAACAAACTGATAAGGTATGAAAGCCAGGAAGAAAGGAGAGGCAGAAATAGAGGGTAATAGAACACCTGCTGGGCTCTGTCTTTCAATTACTTCCTACAAGATTTGAAACTAATAAGGTTAATTAGCCACTATAATTAGTTAAACTTTTTTTTTTTTTGCTGCAATAGAAATGCTCAACACTCAGGTTTCGTTTTATTCCTGGGAGTTCTTTCTATTCCATCTGTATTTCCCAGTAGTACATGATCAGTTTAGGGCTAGCATAAGTAGGAAAACCTTCACGCTAACTGCTGCACATAAAGTACTTAATCTTTTTTTTTTTTCCATGGAAAAGTCTCAGACTCTGATTAGAATATTGGATTTGTAGACTGCTGGAGAATATATAGAGCACAGAAACTATTGAGGCTGTTATGAAAAAATATGTATAGCAACAATAAGTCCAAATACTTCAATGGTGATAATGAGGGGCAAAATCGATTAGAAACTCAGCAGCATCAGATAGTTTAGTTAGCAGCAAAAAAAAAAAAGGTGGTGTCATAGTAGTTAATGGCATGGAAATGATTAAAGATATTTAGGCCACAAGATAATATATCGAGGCCATAATTTATTATTTGGGTCCACAAACAAAGTTTGTAATAATTATGTTGTGGCCACAAGATACCAAAGTCATAGCTATGAAATGTATAACTTTTTATCTATATCCTATAACCTATAACTTGTGGGAACATCATAATTGTCCTCCAGTTTGTTATTTGGTTGGAACAGTAAAAAAAGTCTGTCCACTTTGAGAATTAGTTTAAGGTGCCTTATATCCATGTGGCAAAGTCATCAGGCATAATTCCAACAGTGAATAAAGTGTAATATTAACAAACATCTTCATACTTGGGTGGCACAGTGTTGCAGTGGTAGCACTGCTGACTCACAGAGTTACTGTCGGTGTGGTATTTCATGTTATCCCAGTTTTAGTGCGGGGTTCCTCTGCCTTCCCCCACCTTGTACCCAAAAGTACATGCTAGTAAGCAGATTGGCTATGTTAAATTCCCGTAGGTGTCAATGCATGTGTGGATATGGGTGTGTTGGTGCCTTGTAATGGACTGGCATCCCATATAGGGTGTATTCCTGCCATATGCCCAGTGTTCCCAGGATTGGATTCATATCCACAGTGCCCCTGACTACTAGACCCTACTACAGTTCAATGAATAAATGAATTAATTAATTATCCTTAAGTCCATGTGATGGTCTAATTCACCATATTTTTCTATATCTTACTTATTTTAAAATTTAATAGTTGCCACTAGGAAATGTATGTTGATGTTATGTTAATGTATGAAATGCATGTACTACAAAGCTTTACACGTGGCCTTAATATATTAATTTGTGACACCTTATTAAAAATAATTACCACCTCACCTCAACAGCTTTGTGTGGTTTTAAGAAAACTCCTGGATGTATGGTAAACCATGCTTTCTCTTTGCCTATTGCCATTATTTGTAATTATTGGTTGCTGGCAGCCAGAGAAAGAAAAAGGGACTCCTTCTCACACAGGACTCAGGCATAAGCAATGCAACTCTAATTACCATAAACTAAAGTCTTTAGAAATAAAAAATAAACAGATGAAAATTTTGTGACAAAAGTTTAATTAACGGCCAGCTTTAGAGTCCCCTGAAGAATTTAAAATGGAAGCAGAAATGTGATGAATGCCTCATGGAAATAAGCTTAGCATTTAGTGGTGTCCATTAGAGTTTCACAGCAGGTTTACAAAAACCTGATTGCAAAAGCATTTTTTTTTTTACATCCTGCTTTGTAGAATCCTAAACCACTGCCAACACTACAGTTGCTCATTTATCATTTTCTGATTCTACATCTTATGGTCTCAGAAGCGCTCCTTGAGTTCAAGTGGTAGCACTTCAGTGCATGGGCTGTAGCTACACTTCAATTTAATGAGTTTTCTCACTGTTTTTTCCCTGCTGCGTCAAACCCAGGGCTTTTAAAAAAATATATTTATACAGCCTGATCTATCTAATTACGAATGTATTATTACATTGGCTTATATTATGAAGGTATTGCTTTTGTAATCAGAAGACCAGCCTTTCCCATTGGAGGGCTGTTTGCTAATGCATGCTTAATTGCTTTTGTGGTCTTCAAGTTAATATTTATAACCAAATATGAAGTCACAAGTATATACAAGATAACTTAAGAATTCTTGGAAATACATTACACTGTCTTGATGTTTAAATGAACATGAAAATTGCTCCATTTTGTTTGGGTAAGGTTTGATTGTTATGATCCTAAAGTCTTATCACCACCACAGCCATAGCATGTGACCTCACGGTACGATGATCTCGTTTTCCTTGACAGGGATTTGAATAGCAAACATTATCCAGAGATGGATTGCAATACAGATCAACACCTTTGTGCTACAGCAGCATGGCCAAGGAGGCCGGAGTCTGAGAACAGAGTAAATCAATTTGGTTTTCTTACTCCATCAAATCTTATTGAGTTGAACAATTGGTGCCTTCAGACCTCCTATAGAGCATGTTCTTCTTCTTTTACTTCTCTTCCCTGTCAGTCCAAACCATGTCACTTTTCTCCCCCTTGCTTCATTGTGCTATAATCCTCTCTTTGTTACTGTAATCTTGTTTGTATTTCTGATATAATGGGATGAAGCCTGCTGTCATTGCAGATTGACACTTCAATTGTTGCCCACAAGCCTTGTTTACACCGGCCTTGACAGTGCTCAATGAATTCTTGTCTGAGAAAGAATGGGATGAAATAAAAGGAAGGACAAGTTTTGAGTTTGAAGCATGTTGACTGACCAAGGCTTAGAATCACTTTTTTCTGTTACTGTTCTGTTACTGGAAGTGTTACATGACAGTTGGGAGGTTTGGATAAATTGAACATAAAACACGGGTGACAACACACTCTCATATTCTTGCTTTACATCATTCTTGACAAGCTAAATGGTTTTTGCTTTCACAAATACATATCTATTGGATATACATAGAAACCATGTTAATAAAGGAAAGGTGATGTTTATAACATTATATTTAAATGAACGGTGGTGCAGTGGTTAGCACTGTCGCCTCACAGTAAGAAGGTCCTGGGTTCGATCCCCGGGTCACCCATGGTGCCTTTCTGTGCAAAGTTTGCATGTTCTCCCCGTGCATGTGTGGGTTTCCTCCGGGTGCTCCGGTTTCCTCCCACAGTCCAAAGACATGCA
>JAQQZU010000009.1:12173340-12184543 GCA_030068025.1 Parauchenoglanis punctatus | reverse complement strand
GGCTCTGTGACTTGGGCTGTGAGCGCGACTGGAACAGGGGCAGGCTCTGTGACTTGGGCTGTGAGCGCGACTGGAACAGGGGCAGGCTCTGTGACTTGGGCTGTGAGCGCGACTGGAACCGTAGCAGGCTCTGTGGCTTGGGCTGTGAGCGCGACTGGAACCGGAGCAGGCTCTGTGGCTTGGGCTGTGAGCGCGACTGGAACCGGAGCTCTGTGACTGGATTGGCGTCTGTGACAGGGACTGGCTCTGTGACTGGAGCGGAGTCAGTGACTTGAGCTGTGACTGGCTTTGAGACTTGAATTGTGACAGGAAAGGACTCTGTGACTTGAGCTGGAGCTGTGACAGGAACGGACTCTGTGACTGGAGCTGTGACAGGAACGGACTCTGTGACTGGAGCTTCTACTGGAACAGGATCAGGTTCTGTGGTTGAGCTGTATCCATCACAGGAACTGGAACTGGAGCGGGCTCAGTGGCTTGAGCTTTGACAGGAACTTGCGCTGTGACTTCAGCTGCGACAGGAACTTGCGCTGGCTCTGTTAGCACGGGAACAGGTGCTGCGATTTGTGTGGGAACAGGCTTTTGTGACTTGTACTTGTACTGGAACAGGCTCTGCTACTGAGAGAAGGGGGGGTTCTGTCATGATTTTGCCCCTCGCTGCAGGCACGGTATGCATCGTGGAGTCGTCTATGTGCTTTCATTTTCTCCGTCGCGCATAGCGTGGAAGCGTGCACTTCCGCATTTTGGAGCGAATGACGGAGGACTACAGCCCGATGCAGAGTCCAATCCAGATGCATCCAATCCAGAGACAATCATGCATGTTTTAAAAGGACTCTCAGTTGCGCTTCATGTTTGTGAAGCATTAGTCATACTCCGTTACGCTATTGCCAAGCCTTGTTTCCCATGTTTCTGTCTCTCGTGTTTGTGGACTCTGCCTGCTGTTTTAACCTTTGTGTTTTGCATATCTCTGATGCTCTGTTTGCCGATCGACTGACCTAGCTTATGTTATTGGATTACTCTTCAGCCTGACGTTTTTGTACCTCTGCCTCAGTGTGTGTGTGTGTGTGTGTGTGTGTGTGTGTGTGTTTATATAATAATAAACCCCATGAGTTTTACTAAGCCATCTTCTCACCTGCGTATGTGTCTCACCCAACCCCGCACACGTGACAGCTTAATATGTACAACATTAAAGATGGAATAAACTTTAATATTTTATAAATGTAAATATTTATAGATTAGTGTGTGATTAGGGCCTTTTTTTAAAAGACAGACAACATAAATAACACCCAAAAAAGGAGGCTAAAACTTAAATATTTACGCAGTCTTCATTAACAATGAATACATTCTGAATTTTTTATTTGTTCATGACTTGTTCATGAGTACTTATAAATGTATACCTCAAAGATATACTGTTGTAATATATAATTGAATTTGCTTCTGAGAGCTATTTGGCAAACCACAAGATAGTAACTGCTACAGGGTGAAGACCTATGAAATATTAACATACTGTAACTTATAATGCAATAAAAACATTCAGATGCTTTTCATAACTGTGTGGTTTCTGGCTGTCAGAACACATAAAAGAGTCAAAATCCATTTTATATGATGCTGAATAACACATTTATACTCAAATCTTAAAGGTCAGAGTGGCCACTTGTGGGCCTTTGTTTCAAAGCTGTATAAGAAAGAATGAATTTCATTTTAAGCCACACATGTTCCCTGGGGTTATTAGGATGGTATAAAAAGGAGATCACATGGAGGTCAGAGCTTCAATATTCCTCAGACCTAATCTCAGGATGTACTCCTTGCTGATGCTGTTTCAGTGAATGTCTGTCCCTCACTGGCATGCTTAAATAGAGTTCAAGAGAAACCCTTGACCAGACACATTCCTGAGACAGTCGGTGACAACATACTGTAATCAGGTCCCATTTGATGATACACAAATGAGTCAACTTTATTGTAGTTATTCATAAAGTAAATGTAAAGGAAAGTTCTTAAGTGTGTAGAGTCCTGAATAAGCTGTCGAAGACATCTGAATATAATATTATAATAAATGCAATACAAGGGTGTACTCTGAAATTCAATACATTTACATTAGATTCATTACTTCAGACGATACAATGACTTGAAGTTAGACAGGTAACAATTCACCAAATTCATGATTCGATTCAATTCACAATATTGAGTTCATGGTTCGATTTTTCCACAATATTCTTGTAATGAAAATTTTATTACGAAAAATTAAGGATTTATTTTTCTATTCTTTATCAGCTTAAATATACTTTTTGATCAATTAAAAAATATATAATTTTGCTTCTTTCCTTGACAACCAACTATAATTATTTTCAAACATTTGTAAAAGTTGGAGTAACACATAGTAGACATATACTAAAATATTCCTTTATTAAAAATGTCAAAAGTTATTTTTTCAACAAGATAGCTCTTGTTGAATCCATTTGAAAACAAGCACAAAAGCTCTTTCCTATATTTGATCTGGTTTTCTTCACTCCTGCTATTACACATTACTGTGCCCTTTGCTGTCTAAATAACACAATTTCAGCTAGGAACAACTAAGAATAAATTTTTTATTTCTATCTGTTCAAATTGTCACATTGGTACCATGATTTATTGATCCACAATATATCATCAAATGACTACTAGGAATGTAGTGAAAACCTCTATAGAACTATAGAAAAATTCTGAGAAATATGGAAAAGTTCACTCTTGCTGCATCATTGCCGTAAAAGAAACCATGGCAAATAAAATGTGGTCCCATCACTAATGTACCAGCTCAGTGGTTTTTCTTGATGCAGCCAAATTGTAGAAAGGCCAAAAGGAATCTGAAAGTAAACAGAAGCTGAAAAGGGCAAGAATTACAATTCTGACTTGTAAAGCAAGTGCCCAGTTCAGGTTCTATTTCACCACTCTTCACTTTGAGAGGTGGTAAGAATCATCTGAATACCTTCATGTGCTTGTGCATGCTGAGACCTTTAACAGAGCCACAAAGTGACTGTATGACGTAATATTTTATACAAATTACTATTAGCAATTGGTCATCATTTCCTTTCTTCTTCTCACCTCATACAAGTGCTGAACCTAATGGTCTGTGTAAAACATTTATGACTATGATCAGAGCTACAGGTAACTTGTCCTCCCAAGCTAGTAAGAGACTCCCATAATCTCCTATCATCTCCTTTCCTCTGCAGTGAGTGTATTTCATACATTTTGGAGCATTTTGGAACGTTGCATGATTGGACTAGCTTGAGTTTGGACCCTTGATAGCTTGCTTACCCTTAACTATTACTTATATCACTCTTGGTCTGTGTGTAAGTTAGCTACAAACTGTTCTGTTGCTTATTGCTGCACTCACCTCTCACCCACACTGGGTGAATCTTTCTTTGACACTCTTGAGTTTTCACATTGTCTGCCATCTGTGGGCCTGTGAATATGCACAACTATTGTGATTCAGTGGTTCTCCACTGGAATACTATGTATGCCTAACATGCATACAGGGGCTGGAGTTTGACTTCCCAAGATATATCACTTTATCTCTGCCAAGTGGGGCCTCCCTCTGCAATTTGGTTTGGTCTTGCAGCATCAGTCTCCTGAATAGATGTACATGTAAAGTGGTCTCTCTCAATATACCATCACTGATTGCTGTTGATCATATTATTTTATGGACCTCTATGTCCACTGAATGCCTCTGCTGTATCTTCCCACACTCCCTTGGTGATTCATTTCCCAGCTTCCACAGTCCCCACTGTCCAGAGACTAGTAGGCCTGTGCCTACATTCTAGCATGTCCAAATATGCACCATAACATGTAGTTGCCCACCAAGTTAGATGGGTTACACTATACACAGCTTCAGTCCTCAGTAGCTTGTGCTCATGCAGTTAATGGATGAGATTCCTGGAAGCTGAGGATGGACACCAGCTATGTGACCAGCTATGTGGCATTGGCTATCTTAGAGAAACAGCCTGATATTTCTGTCCACTGCATTGACTGCACAACAGAGTCTTGGGATTCATGCAGGCATCTCAAGATTCTGTCACCTCTGCTGTCCTGATACCTAAGGATAGTGCTGTTGTTGGATGACTGACCCGAACGAGTAGGAGGCCAGCTAGGATCAGTTCTCCTTTGGAGAGGTATTGACGTCTCCTTCATCACAGTGGACTCATCCCTCACTAGCTGGTGGACGATGTTGTGCCACAGAGGCACAGAAAGCATGTGAAACCCCAATGTGAAGTTAAAATCTATCAACAAATTAGTTCTGGGACATCATCATGTGCTGATCTGTTTATGTTCAATGGCATGTCACCAATTTTTTTGACTGACCTTGCAATTTTCCATTAAGGGAAACCTATTGCTATTCCTTGTTACACCCAGTATGCACCCTATTGTACTATATTACAGATGACATGATTCAATCATCAAATCAACTGTTCACCTGGAACAGAGGGAAGACATGGACTGTCTAAAGTTTGGCTAAGGGGTGGTGGACTTCCATCTTAGCTGCCAGGTTAGCTGAAGAAAAGGGGTTAACATTGCCACTCTCAGTAGTGTGAGTGCACCGGTCATTTTTGGACACCTTTCCATTCAGCCCTAATATAGATTGGTTCCTTATGACAAAGATTATTCGGATCAGTCTCTCTGCCCTTGGTTGTTATGAGGGGTGAAATTGAATGCTATACAATTTTAACCTGTGTTTCTATAACTGATGCAAAGGTTCCCTGTTAGTGAAACTAACTGTGATCTGGAAGTTATCAGAGAAGGTTCTGGAAGTTTGCAGGGAACAATTGCCATATGACAATGGTATAGCAAATCCTGTCTTATGGTCACTTCATGACCTTGTTAAAAGTCTCTATAGAGTTGTGCACATCAAGGTGATTTTCACCACCCCAAGTGGCTATACAGTCTTCACAGACCAGAATGACAGTTGTAACTAGCATCCTCTGACCCTTGGCTTGTTCCCTTGCAGGTGGCTTAGGGTGAAAGTGCTTTTCCCAGCACATAGACTCTAATGTAACATTAAACATTTAGATCCTGAATCCCCGTTAATGGTGATAGGATATCCAGGTGCAGGGCCAAAGAGAGCAGTGTGATAAATGAGCATCAGTCTATCCTGGATTATAGTTTATGTCAGTGTCTTCTCTTTGTGTGTGTTTTGTGCTGTGTTGAGATTCCTGAGCCCCTTTTTGAGGCAGTGGTTTTAGTTATTTTCAATTTGGTGCTTACAATAAAAAGCCCTAGATGAGAAAGATAGTGGGTAAAGATGAAAGAGAATGTAAAAAGCAGAATATTAAAAAATAATTTAGGAAAGTGTTATCATGGTTGTAAATGTGTGGCTATAACTTCTCTCATATTTGGATATTTTCTGGGGGTAAAAGATAAAAGATTAATGGTACATGTGTGTGTTTGGAGTTTCTATAAAATTATTATGTACTAGTGTTAAAATTAAAATGCTACTTCTGCTGTGTCATTAAAGCACATCAATCACAATTTGAACACTCCTACAACAGACTCTACTTTGCTGGTGACATTGCCTCAAGCTTGACTCCCTCGCTACATATTCATAGAACATGGTGGAGCGTTTCCCTACGTTCACACTAGCAGGCAACAAAGTGACAGACAACCATTCATTTTCAATGTATGTCCACGACAGAGATTGGTGATTTCAGTGACAAGTGACAAAGTGACAGCACAACAAGTGAGATTTGAATTAAATTGACTTTCTCAATTCTATGCAAATTAGGTGTGACGAGGTAAAGTGACAAATCCAAACAATTGGCTGAAATGATTCCGTGGACTAATCTTTTAGCACATGTAGTCCAATATTTATTCAGTTCCCCACTTACAGTTTTAGATCCTATATGCTGTTAATACCCATTTACTGTTTGACATGTGAAAATGGAAGAAAAACTGTTATATAAGACCTCTCATTAAATTTTATAAAGACATTAAAAAAATTACAAAAAAGTTCTGAAGAAAATAGAAGAGATCATAGATGCATCTGGTGGGCACATGTAGCTAGTACAGTTAGCTTGCTTTGCTACTCTGCTAATTTACTGGACAATCAAAATTCATAGCGTTCACTGTTATAGTGTGTGTGTGTGTGTGTGTGTGTGTGTGTGTGTGTGTGTGTGTGTGTGTGTGTGTGCGTGTGTGTGCGTGCACGTGCACGTGCGTGTTGTAATTCACTCTTATTTGATTCACAGTTCAAGTTGTGGTGATTTAATATTGTTTAGCCACATGCGACATGCATCTTTAAATGTAGCTTGCCCTGCAATCGCATGCAGTACAATGAACTGCTGCAAGTAAAAACATCAACTTAATAAATAACATTTTAAATGCTAACAAGAGACAAGAGATAGAAGGTGAGAATTTGCATTGCAAACTTCTCATGCCCTCTCTGAATGAACACACACACACACACACTGTTTTCTTCATACAGTCCTCTAGTTCTTGTCTAATTACATGGTAAAACTGATAAGTCTCCCAATGTATGGAAATGTGCAAGCAGGAATTCATAAATAGTGGAGAAAAGAGTAAAATAATGCTCTGCTCACCTCACTTCACCTCAGATTAACTCGTTTCCCCATTGTGAGGAATAAAAAGATTCTGTTCACTGAAATAGGCAACACTCCCAGGCAAACGAAGCACACTCAAAAACTGGCATAAAATGTGGAGGTGCCCTGCTGGGGCATTTTCTTTTTAGCATAGTTAGCGAAGTGATCAGAGGCTGTAAAAACATCAATTCCACTCCTCGCACAGAACGACGGATGATGTGTCCTTTCACTGGACCATGGGGAATTAATGGCCCTCCTGTGCCTTGAGAATTGATTGACCATGCCGCCTTCAGCAGAATGAAAAAAAGAGAGAGTGAAGCAGAGAGGTAGGAAAAAGAGGATAGGGAAGTGAATAAAAAGTGAAGTGAAGTGAAGATAGTTGCGAAAAGAGAGCAGTTGCTGACTTTGTGACACCCCACTGGGAGCTGACAGACACAGAACCCGATGGTGTGTTTAACCTTCAAATATCGTTCGCTCATCTTCAGTGGTTTATCGCATTTCACACACATTTTGGAAAAAGGAGCTTTTTTATTCACCAGACCTAGGCCATACTCCCAGGACAATGGGACCCAAATGGCCTCTCTATTCTTGACGAGACTGCTTGGAGGGCTCAAGCAGGATTGCATGAGGGATCAGAATAAGACTCTATTGTATGACATTCACAGATATCATGACATGAAGGGATATAGTCCTACGGCTGAGTGTTTCTCTTAAGGGCCATTCTAAGCCTTGTGCCGTGGCAGACTTTCAGCTTTTGATTTCAAATCATCACCTTCACATGGAGAATTTGTATATTCAGATTACCTTAGAGCTATATTTTAAATAGATCTCCGGAGCAAGAGGATCTGCTCTTTTTTTTTCTTTTTTTTTTTTATTTCAAGTGGTTTGATACAGGTCAGAGGGTTGTTTTGCCATCTCACAGCTCCAGGGTTCTCACTTTCAGCCTGAGTTCAGGTCACTGTCTGCTTGGAGTTTCTGTGTTCTCCTCATCTTTAAATGAGCTTCCTCTTGGTTGTCCAGTTTCCTCCTAAAAGCATACCAGTAAGCTAAATTGCCTTAGTCAATAGGTGTGAATATGTGTGCATGGCACCCTGTGTGGACTGGAGTCCCATCCTGGGTGTTTTCCCACCTCATGCCCAGTGTTTCTGGGATGAGTTTGCTTCCAAGAATAACTATGTGGATCCACTGAAGTTTCCGTGCCTTTTTCTTTTTATGAACAAAAGCCCATTGGTTGTTCTATGTACAGCTCAGGTTACTCAAGGTAGATGGTCTTGTTAAACATTTGAGCAAATTTAACAAGTCAATTTGCATATTAAAGGTATTTTGCATTTTTTAAAGATGGGAAATGCCCTAGAAATGAAGGTTTTTACTCACAGGATTAAAAAAAAACTAGCTTAATATACAGTATAGTGGGTTTCAACCTAACAGTTCCCAAAGATCTCCAAAAAGGTTTTTGCATCAGTCTTACAGTACATAGCTGCTACAATAGGAAGTGAGCATTAACACTAATTCCAGTAATATATTTTCTTCCCTAATTAATCCCTCAGTAAAAAAAAGATGCATTATAGCACTGGATGCACAGTCTGCTATGTACACCATATGACATGAACCTACATTATGATGAAACCCCATGATTATATTTCAGCAGTATGTGCATCTCCATAGGAAGTCTCTTTCGGTAGAAACCACTCACTGCTTATTATTCTAGATCAGCAAAAGCAGCAGCGAGAGACAAGAGTGCATGGCAGGTTTAAGGACTCCTTAATGGCTGAAGCTTAAAGTGGGCAGTATTTGCAGGCAGTGCATATTCTCATGCCTCCTTAATGACACATGTGAGATCTTCTGGAAAGAAAGGGTTTATGCAGAGATTGAGATAAGTGCACACCATGCAAAAAAAAAAAAAAAAAAACGATAGGGCTGTGCAATTCTTAAACAAGTGGTGTATGGCTACTTTCCTTTTCTTATAGACAAAGCACCACTCTTCTATGAATTGGTGATCCATAAAAGCTTGCATGTGTTTTTTTCCTTCCTCCTTGATAAATGGTAATAACCAGAGATCTCAATGCTCTTGCACCCTGTGGGTATAAAGAAGCTATGTAGCAAGGCCCAAATTGAAGGGCAAAGGGGGTTATTTACAGTAATGTAAATAATAATTGTTAATAATCTATTCAACAACCCAGAACCCTTTGAATTTTGTGACTTAATCACTCCTTCCAGCTCTCTTTGTCCTGCTATCATTGTGCTGACGGATTTTAATATCCACTTTGATACAAACGACTCCCTGTCAACCTACTCACATTTCCCTATTCACATTTGTGGTCACACACTTTACTCAATATTCTCCAAAAGTGGTTAAATAGTCTCCATCTGGGTCCAAAATCTGTCCCTGGTTCTGTGGTTGGGGTTTCTGATCACAAACTCATGGAAGCTATTCACAATTTTCCTCCTATGTCTAACAAGGAAGTTTTTATTTCTTACTGTAATAACACAACAGCTGATTGTTGCATTATACACCTTTTTTCAGCCTTCTCCCCTCACTACTTTAACTAGCCTCTTTTGTTGTGATGAAATTGTTTCGCTATATAATAGCACTATGTCTCACATTTGTACATCTGATCCTGCTGAAGAACAGACATTTTCCATCAAACTGCTTCTCTCTATAGTCCTGAGCTCTATGCATCGAAAGCCCCCAGCTGGTGCCTATATAAGAAAGCAGGCCTTATTCTTCACTATCTAGCCTACTCAGATCACATGTTTAATCATAGAATTGCCCTAAATACTGCCCTTTGCTGGCTGTAGTGTTGTAAAAACCTCAAACTTACAAACTGTTCAAAATAATAATAATCTCTTTTTAAACCTTTTCAGTCCAGCCTCTGAGATTGCGCTTTTTCATTTCTTAAATGATCTCTTCTTCTTTACTCCTTCTTGCTCTCTAGTACCCTTCATATGGAAAATCATGAAATACTCATTTCCCATCTCTCAGTTATTGGGCTTACAGGTTTTGATCTTGTCTAGTTCAAATCTCATCTTATTAATAGATATCATTTGTCTCAATCGACAAAAACAAATTTCACCACTGCTACTGTAGCTCAGGGTGTTCGCCAGGTATCATCAGTTCTTGGTCCTTTCTCTTTTTAATATTTACCTCTTATCTTTGGGTCACTTTATATGGCATTGTAATTTCAGTTTTCACTGTTCAATTCACCACATTCATAACACCACCTGCTCTTACATCACTCAGTCAAGATATAGTAAAACTATAGATGAATATTAATTTTCTAAAAATCTTTACTGCTAAAATATAAGTTTTAATTATTGTCTCTTAATCCTTAGAGTACATACCAATAGATATTGTCATTAAAATTAAAGGAGTCAGTATTATACATGGTGAATGTGTTTTCAAGAAAAAGGAATAACTTATGGTCAAACTTTGTTCATAAATAAAGACAACACAAATACAATTTTTACAAACTTTCTGCCAAGACCAAGATAATGTATAGTGAGACCTATAGCAAATACTGTGAAAAGTCTAAGTACAAATGTCAATAATCAGAGACAATCCAATTCAGTACAGAAAACATCTTGAGACTAGACTCAAGTATAATAGTTGAACCATTGGTGTACCTTTACAGCATCACTTTAAAAGTTAATTAAATGCATCTTCTTAGGTAAAAAAAAAAAAAAAAGTATACTAATGATAAAAAATGTACCCTTGATAGTGCCACCCAGTGACAAGAAAAAGTACAGTTTAATAACTTTATTTCTGAGAGTGAATCTATAGTGCTAAATTCAGCCCTCTTTTAGTCTTGTGTCCTACATCAGACTCACAAAAATCCTTTTTTTCCACCTTCATAACATTTCAACACATGCTGAATCCAAAAGATGATGAAACTTTGGTCTATGTTTTTATCACCACTTGACTCTTGCAATTCACATTCCATTGGTTTTCTGGGTAAAACCATATAGCAGCTTCAGTATAAATAAATAAATAAATAAATAAATAAACAAATACTCTACTGCTTTCAGACTTCATCCAAATACTTGCCAATAACATATACAGTGTATCCTCCAGTTTACTTCTTATGTTATATGATCTTTGAGGGTTTCATAGTGTGCTATATGCTATATAAATTGGAAGATTTCATATAATAATAAATGTATTGATACTGACTCTACATTAAATTTACTTTTATGATGTTTCCATTTGATCAGTTTCATATGCACAAGGTGTAATACAGGGGAACTGGTTGGTTGACCAATGCCAAACAAAATTACTTGAATCATACTATATGTCAAATGCATGCTTTATGCAATTGCCCTATTTATAAATGAAAAAGATGGAAGCTAGTTATCTAATTTCCATGCTGTCCTTAAATAAAATGCTAAAGTGTTGACACATAATGCTGAGCAAAAACTTTTCAAAGTGGAAACTGCTAATTAGTCAAAAAAATTTCAGTCGCTTCCTCAAAGGTGAGAGTTGCACACTGGAAATGTACCAAGTCATATCACCTAATTTTCACGGAAGCAGGATTTTAAACTGAAATGTGTGTGATATTTTTCACAGTTATATGTGGATATGCCCCCCCTATGGACAGACAAGATTTATAGGACTGTATATATATATATATATATATATATAT
>JAQQZU010000009.1:12159143-12173240 GCA_030068025.1 Parauchenoglanis punctatus | reverse complement strand
TATATATATATATATATATATATATATTGTGGAGTCCAAAAGTATGAGATCACTTGTAAAAATGCTTCTATTTTTCATTTCTTTCTAATTTAATACAGCAATGTTCTTTACACATTATATTATTGACATTACTGAAAAGTAGAATCTTTAAAATATTTACATAAATTTCATAATTTTTTAGTGTGTGGTATGTCCCCTTTTTTTGCTTTAATGATAGTATACACTCAAGTTTGTCCAAAACCTTATGATCCGTGTTAGATCAAATCCATTAGAGTGTTGTCTGAACACATTCTTTAGTAGAAGACATCAGGCATGAGGAAAATCTGTCCTTCGTTACAAAAGCCGTTAACATGGTCAATATCACACATTTACTTATATTTAAATGAGGATCTATACATAATTCAGAATCTTAAATATTAAAATTTCAAGATATTGAACATTAACTTTCTTTGTTTTGAATATTTTGAATATTAATAAGATAGGCAATATTTAATAATGGATGGCTTGGTGGTGCAGTGGTTAGCACTGTCACTTCATAGCGAGAGAGAGAGAGAGAGAGAGAGAGAGAGAGAATAGTTTTTCTTCTCAGTGAGAAAGAAGGTAGAGTGTGCCCTACCTCTCACCTGAAGTAAGCTGGGATTGGCTCAAGCTTCCCCTGGGTTTACCATGACAGATAAGCAGTATAGTTAATGGATAGATGGACAGATATTTAGTAACAAATAATTTTTATACTAGAACGGAGAATGGAGTAGGCAAGATATGTATAATCTTACCTACTCCATTCTCTTGTGAGAGAGCATATATATATATATATATATATATGCGCTTTCTCACAAGAGAAGGGAGTAGGTAAGAGAGGTGGGACTGTGAGCAGTTATAGTCATTGTGCTGCCACTGCTCTCAGGTTGACAGAAGCAGCAGACTAGAACAGCTGTGGTTGTGCGGTACAGAACACTCATTTAGGGAATGATATGGCAGACAGGCTGGCATTTAAGCCACGGATAAAATGGCAGAGAGACGGCCATGGTCACGAAATTGGATGAAACTCAGCATGGTCAGGCGGGATGTTAAACCGAGTGTAACATCCTCAGTGGTCTATAGCCAGGACCAAAGGGTTGAAGCAAGTTTGGTTTATTGCAGAGGAGAAATACTCTCCAGACATTTGGAAATGAGATAGACAGTCCAATTCAAAAAATAGCACAACCCACAGCAATAAGGGAGAAACAAAAAACGTGGTCCAAAATGTGTTCAGAGTACACACTGGATAAGAGAACAAATATAAATGGTTGACTTTGGAACATGAGTCTGATCAGAAAGTCTTTATATCATCCTTAGCTGAAATCAAAAACAACATGACGGTGGGTATTTCTGAGGTGTGACAGGTGGACTTTTGGAAAATGAAGGGTTAGTGGTCATTGTTCTGGTGCCATTTCAGAGCTCCATCTTTGAAGTGCCATTCTCTTGCTTTTTACCTGGCACAAAAGTGTCCACAGACAAGGTCAGAATATGCCAGACTCCAGTCTCATTCCCCACTGCACTGCATCGTTCATATCAAGCTGTACATGCATATGAATACATACCAAATACAAGTGGTCAGAAAATATAAACAGACTCTTTATTATGTGAGATATACATTTACAAACCATGCTTTAGAGCTAGTCATATAAAGCATTTATGAGTAACCGGTATAAAATGACCACACTCTATCACTGGTGATCGCAAACATTATCTTGGCTTTGTCACTTGATTATTTTGTGATTGTTTAACCATTCTAGCCATGATCCATTTAGTTGGCAGGTCACTTTGACACTTGGGGGAAAAAAAGCTGTCTCTTTAAATATGGGCACTGATTTATCTCACCCTAAATGAGCCATATTATTGCTAATCTGCGGCATCTCAGCATCATCCCGGAGTCAAAACAATTAAAAACAGATTATCTGTCTAGACTGATATTCTGTGCACAAACTGCACAATATATCACAGAATATCAGTTTATAAGAGTAGACTGTAGACAGTTTTTTGGAAAGTATAAGCAGAATTTACAAAATACTCCAGAAAGGAATCTATATTTACATATATTAAGTCTACCAAGTCCACCAGCCAGTGGATTCAGCTGTTCTTCCTGAAGTGCTTGTGCCAATGAGTAACCACTTCTGCATAAGAGTGGCTCATTTGACCCTACATAGCTCTTTTCTCCCTAATAAACCCTTCACTCATTCCACCTACCACCATTTAACCACTTGCATTTCCTGCTCTTGTACATGTAATTTTTTTCATTAATGAAACTAACCAGTCCCTATTGATACTATCGTGGTTTCCGACACCTTCTGGCTAAATTTCATTAAATAATTGCTTTCATGAGACCATTTTCCTTGAGTTATTTTAAATTTACCTCTGTAGCTTCTCCATTTATAAGAAACAGGAACACCAATTACTAATTTTAGTATCTCTAAGAGATCAGTCTCTTGCAGGTTGCGCAACGGCTTGCAGCTTTGACTGTGTTCTTTTTTTTATTATTATTTAAGTAAATAGATCACACACTTTTTATGGATTTTCAGCAACATTTGTAATACTGCATACAAATCAGTCTTGTAAAGTAATATTTAACAGTACTTATAGTGGTCCATAAATACACAGCACATTAACAAAACAAAAACTGCAAAAGCATAACACAGGAACAGCATGCACACACAACAGCAAATAAAAAAATGTAACAACAAATTTAATACATCAATATTAACTCTAAACAGAAATGGTAGATCCTTACTGAAGTTCACATGCTCACTGCTGTTAACTAATTAGCCCAGCAATAATGCTTTACTGTAAAGTTACTTATGTTATTCTAGGGATAGAGTCTTTTTTCTGACTCACTCTGGCTTGGGCGAGTTTTCACACTCATAATTTCTGCTATCTGTGCTGTAGCCAATCAGCAACAAGCATGTGATGTTCAATAAGGACCTACTCTGGGAAAAAAAAGCTCACTGAATTTAATTAATTCAAGTGCATACATTGGTTCCATGTCATTGAATTGAGTTACATTAACACAATTTGTTTTTGTGCACCAACATGATTTGATCATGTATTTTTAAAGCCTTGAATAAAATTAAACTCTGCACTCCCACCCAAACTGAGCATTTAAACTAAGTTTCAGGCCTTTTGCAACAGCAGCTTTACAGCTGTGCAATTCTAATGCACATGCATTCATTGCATTAATTTAAAACTACAGTTAGCCTATAGTTCCCATCAACACCAATATCCTCGTGAGATTTCATAATGTACTTGGTTTCTGTTAGTACTATGTGTATTGATTGTGCTCACTTTATATAATTCAATCTAGAATCAAATTAGAAACTTGTAATGTTTTTTGTTTTGCTGTTTTGTTTTAGGGCCTATGTCCATCAGATGTATTTTTGCACAGGCAGCATTTATTTTCTATACAAATCCTATGAAGTTCAGCATTGACATTGCTCAGTGTCTTCGGTGCAAAAACACCCTCAGAGTTTAGCACTTTTCCCCACTGCGCTCAAGGTGCTTTCAGTTGAAAATAGTTCAACTTTTGGAACACTGCCGAGCTTGTCAATGTCACTTGTCTCTCACTGATCAATTAAAATCAACAAGGGGTGAGACTTACTATAGCAACACAGTCAACAGAGGAGCAGAGGAGCAACTGATCCTGTTTGTCACTGACAACTCAGTCATTTACAATCAATATGTGAAATCAACATGATTTCTTTCCATCATTTTAGCTAATCTTTCTAAATTAAATACAGACTCGACATTCATAACAAAGGAATGTGAAAGTGCAAGAAGATGTTTTTTGTAACCTAGCAACAATAAGCACTTGAGAAAAGCACTCTGGAAGCGTTCTGGAAACGAGATCATGCACTTCGCCACCTCGAAAAATGTATCTGGTGGTTTTCTGGAAGTTTTCTTGCTGCTTTGGCTTCTTAAAGTTTACTAGTGTTTGGAAGGTAATACATCAGTTTTTCTATTTACATACACATAAAAAAAACATTTCCAGTTTCTCAAAAGCACCATAAAGTTAAGCTGGTCTTAATTGATAGAGTGTTTGGTGGAAAGCTCATTCTACCATTCAGAGATGGTGATCATGCTTACTCAACCCAGAACTACCAAGTTCTTCATTCAGAGTCCTTTAAAATATTGCACACATTTAATTGCTCTGTGTGTTACACTTGCTATAGTATGTTGTGCTCAGCAGGGCGATGTCATCAGAGCATGCCCTCTCACAGTTGGCAGAGGTGCTTCCTATGGGCAATCCATTACTGTGACATGTATTCAGTGTTCTAGATGGAGAAACAGCAGCAGTGTGACATCCTACAGGGGGAAAGGATGTTTTTATAAAGCCTTCATAAAAGTATTCAGCAAACGAATTATGAATGAAAACCCTGACAAAGTGAGAAAAAAACCCCTAAGAAAAGCACTTACAATCCTTGTGTTGTTAATTAAAATAACCATGGAAATGCATTTCATGAATGACTTAAAGGCAGTTTAAACATAATTTAATGTTACCTTGAAAAATAATTAATCCTAAATCAACATTCATCCTATGTTGTGCCTAAAGCGCTCTCACAACTGCAAGAAATACAAATTGTTTCCAGTGATACATCCAGTATTTCAATAAACAGATTGTATGCTTTGCATTTAAAATGGTAGAATCGTAAATTCCTTAGTAACAGTCTGACTTACCATGTGGTGATTACTCAACAGCATGGAGATTTGACATGCCAGCAAGAAAAAAATCATTAAGATGCCGTATAAACTGTCAGATATGTATTTCATGTATCTCATTTTATCTGTACAACAGGTTGACTTGTTGTCAGTGGCCAAGCAGCATGTGAAAAACTTTGCAGGGAAATGAAAATGCGTACGGCACCAGTTTAGATGAGGATGTGTGAAGGGCATGTCCTGCGATCAAGTTGCATTACAGCTCTGCCATCAAATAGAGGAAAAGATAAAGCTTTTTAAATACATAAAAAGGCATTTTCTTTTTAAAAAGTGCAGTTTTGGACAGAACAGGACAGGACAGGACCTTTTCTGAGCGTTTACATAAAAAGAGTGACCTGCTTGAGCAGCCCCTTGGGGGTAAAAATCCCCTGTGGTCATGTGACCTATTAAATGTCATCATATTTCTATTCAGTGCTTTCTGGTGGTAGTATATATATATAATAGAAAGGCCTTTACTAAATATTAAATGCATTTGTAAATAGAAGGTAAATGTTTTAAAATGAGTTGGACAAAATGTACTTTGTTGCTAAATATTTAGATACATGTACATGTATTTATAAATGTAATCGTTTGCTGAATAAAATATAAAACTAAATTTAAAACATAGTTGAAGATAATTGTATTAAAAGCCTAAATTATAATACAAATTATTAACATGTTTGTACACTTATTAGTGCATTTCATATATCAATATTAGCTACATACATCATATGCCTAATTTGAAGGCTATATTCAAAACAAATTTTAAAAAGTAATAATGAATAAAAGGTTATTTTAAATCAATTAAAGTCAATTTTCCATTATTGTAAGCCACCCAAACATCCTACAGAGTAGAAGGTAGCGATTTTGACCCAGCAGTAATCGCACTTTTAATTATTTTATAAAATAGTAGCAAACTATTTATATGCAACTGCCAGCAGGCACATACATACAGAACAACTAGACCTGTTGGCAACAGAGGCACGCCCATTCTACTTGCTAATATCTATTTTAATAGCATTGTGCTATACTATAATACTATAATGCTTTGGATTTCTGATTTCTAAATAGGAAGATTTTTCTTGTTATTACTAACCTGTCATGAAACAAACTGTAGGAAACTGAACAAGAAAATCCTTACGTTGAACCAAACTGTAACCTAAACATTTTTAGAAAAGAGGTTCTTTGGGTATTTAATGGTTCTAGTATTCTGAAGAGGTTCTACATGGAACACTTTCTGAAATATAAACTGTCTGTCACAGGCTTTTACATAGATCCTTTTTGGGTTCCCTAAAAGAGAAAAACTGAATTAACTTAAAGCTTTAAAACTTAAATTATTACATGGAACCAAATTTTCTATTAATGTGCTATTTTTAACCTTTTAATTTAGATGAAACCAAGCTGACTTTTTACGATATCATGAAAGATTCACAAATACCAGGAATAATCTGACATGCAATTCTGGGAGAGAAAAAAAAATTAAAGAAATAATAATAATAATAATAATAATAATAATAATAATAATAATGTTCACATTGTATAACAGAATTGGTGATCCCAGTCACTATGGAATTGGCAGACTTGTTTGAGATCAGGGAAAACAAAGGCCAGACTGGTTAGAATACCGCAAATAAAAAATACAGCACCTCAAATAACCACTCTTTACAACCATGGTGAGGAGAACAGCATCTCAGAGCACAACCACATCTCACACTGAGTCGTGAGGCTACAGTAGCAGAAGACCACATTGGGTGTTACTCCTGTCAGCCAAAAACAGGAGTCTGAGGTACAACAAAACTTGATAAACACTGCCTAAAGCTATATTGCATTACACAGTACAATGTTGTGAACAAGATGATGAGGTGCAGTCAGCTGTGCTTATTGTACTGCATCAATCAAATAGGGTTCAATATGCAGTCCAACCATACACATTTGGCAGGTCACATGAATTTCACATGTGAATAACCACACATGGTTTTTATACACTCCCCCACCCCCATATGACTTTTACACACGATTAATTGACTTTTACATGTTAATTTTTCATATGCATGGCAATCATGCACGATGCGCACCTGGCTATGGTTTAAATGCCGAGCTGACCTTATGGAAAAATTACACTCACATGATCATTGTTTTTCTACTCATCATTACATGCATAACATGTACAGTGCAGTTCAACATGTTATACCCTGAGGCTGCACAGATGTACATTCTCTGTACTTTGTCCACGTTTTTACAATGTCAAAGAAACTGAATGGTATCCAACCACATCACTCTAGTTTCTTTGGTTTCGTTTGATTCTTAGCAATGTCTTGTGTTTTTTCATACTGTACTAACCTCCTCAACAGGGTTTTATGCAGATGATACTCTTCATCCCTGACCTAGTGAACTACTAGTAGAAAGTTGTTTTGATAGAGGTTACAACATTGTACATCAACATCTACATTGCTCTGGATAAGGGCACCTGTAAATGTCATAAATAGAAATTCAAATGGCAATAGATATGCAAACTCAAGTAAACACAAGTGAATGCAATTTTTCTTTTTCAATAAGTGCACACTATATAGTGTACCTTTCCTTGTGCTTGGAGTAGTATAGCGTTTGTATATTTAGTGTGTATCTTTTACCTTTAAAAAAACAATTAAAGGTACATTAATGTCCTTAAGGTCCAGTTATGAAGCTTAAATCATTTTTAAAAGTACACTACATTCACATTACTATGTAAAAGATGCACATTAAAGTAGAAAATATGTATCCTAAGTGACAAGGAAAAGTGCACTGAGACCATACCTGGTCTCAAAGAACACGCCCATATTTTTCCCAGGTTTCTCTGCTGTCCTCCTGTTTTCATATGTTCCTGTGAATCTCCCATATTTTTTGGACAAAATGTTTTCAAACACATTTACTGGGGAAATGAAACTTTGAGTGATTAATTATGAACCAAGTGACTTCTCACCGAAAGCATTCTGATTTTCGCTAAGAAGCAATAGAAGCAGCCGGAAATGGGTAGGAGGTAATGCAATGCTGCTGAGCGGACCAATCACAGTTGTTGCGGTCTGTGCTGCTGACTTGTAGTTATATTTTCGGAGAGGTGCACGTAGGCTGACAATGGATGAAAATAGGAATGGCGGGATACCAAAAAGAGTAAATTCTTGTGCATGTACCTTATAAAATGTTAAATAAACATTTCCTTACAGAAAACTTTACCATATCACTGATTACACATGTTCGTTTTTTAAATCTGTTTATCCCCTGAAATGTACTATGTAGACCCATATAACTAAGTAAAACTCACCCTCTCTCTCTCTCTCACCCATCCGTAATAAACTTCTAAGTGCTAAATTTGTATTCCCTTTTGGGCTTTCATTTATGTAATGCTGGGGGTGTTCACAGCATTTCACCATCAACCAGGTTTCTGATTGACCATCTAATTATAGCCACTTAGTTCATGTAGGAGCTAGTTAATCAAATCAAATTAACCAAATTACATTTTAAAGCAAAGGGTTGCCTAGTGATGATTTCCGAGTTCACTGAGTGCACCCTTGTCTAAAGCTGGAGGGACGGCCCGAGAAGGGACCCCCGGAAAATCTTCCTTATTTTCAAAGCACAGATTTGAAAATCTCAATTATTTTCAAAGCCCAATGTAGGAAATGTCTCCTATTTTCAAAACCCAGTGTTGACAGGTATGCCTGAGACAGACCAGCAGAGGTGACCAGAAAAATCCAAAGTAGACAAACGATTCACACACTGTGTCATCCGTCTGTAATCTGCTACATTATTCATCTATTAGAGCTCATTTTTATTCGTTATCAGTAAGAGCATGTTGTAATATCCTATTCTGCACGCGCGTGTAGCAGGTCGCGCGTGTGATCGTCGCACGGCCCGTGATTGGTCAACGTCCTCAGTCTGTCAAGCCGCGTGGGCGTGGTTTCAGCTGCTCCCACTCCGAGAGAAACGAGAGCGGCACAGAGCCGCACTCTCGCACACACGCACACGCGCAGCGCTGCGAGCCAGAGCATCGCTCCTCCGGTGGCACCGCTCACTTCTTTTCCCCTAACCCGACACACGACGTGGTGGGACTGCGAAGTTGCTCTAAGGAGCCGGGATCGATCGCGACGCACACCTGGATAAGCGCGGAGGGAGCAGCGAAGGGACCAGAGCGCGTCGGTTTGGAACGCGAACATCATCATGCTCGGCAAGCAGCACATGCTCTTCGCCCTGTACGGCATCTGCGGGATCCTGCTGAAAGGTAAACGCGCCTCCAACTTCTCTACACCCAACGGCGGCTTGCTGTAATTACTGTTACTGTCTCGAGGAAGCTGGCTCAGCATCGCGCCGCGTTGGAGAAGTGTACAGGAATGCCGCACACACGCACGCGCGCACATGCATACACCCGCGCGCACGCGTGTACACGTACATATAGTGCCTTATTTGCTTTATCGTGTACGTGTTGACGTATCGAAATGATCCTTATATAAATGCCCATCACTGAGCCCTTAAGCCAAGGTGGAAACTCATTCTGCCTCAGAGCTTGCCTTGCACTGACTCATGTTTTGTATTCCTAGTCAGCGCATAGTGATATTTCGAGCTCAGGAAAACTTTGCGTATTTGATGATCGGGTTGGTGAAGTTCCCTCGGGGCTGAATGAAGGCTTTTGGGAACCACATGAGGCAATCTCTCTTTTCATTTCATTAACATGCCGCAGGCAAATGCATTAATTGGCACGGCTAATGTAGTCTGTTTTCATGTTTAACCAGAACTCTGTTTTTTTTCTGCTCTCCTCTTTTGGCTGTCGGTTATACTGTGTAGTTTTGTTATTCCCTAATGGTTAGAGTGCTAGAGTAAATAGATGCCCCCCTTAACACAAAAAAAAAATGCAGAAATGTTGCACAAACGCCTTGATGATTTATTTTCCCCGACAACAGTTATACTGACGGTTAGAATAGAAATTAGTTCCCATCGGTTATAGTATTCCCATCACTTGGGGTCGTAGTAGCATCAGCTGTATTTATTTATATATTTATTTATTTATTTTCTGTACCCAGCCACACGACCTGTCGGTTTGACGTAGCCTCTTATTTTGACAGAGTAAGCACAAAATGAAAGGCAAACTAAAGCAAGCCTACATTAATAGCTGCTTAATGAAAGCGGTGGAATAATGAAAGCAGTTAATGATCTAGAGGATCTCTATTAGATGTCATTAAAAGAGTATTTGTCATCCATTTTTCACGAATATTTTACATTGCCTGACCATAAGTAACTTTTCGCCCTTCCAAAAAGAATAGTCTTCTGATCTCCACTAGCCAAGTTGGGGAAAAATATGAATTTAGAGATCTCATTAGGTTTGTGCAAATCGGTAAATGAGTGTTTCTTGCTTAAAAGGTAATAATATGTAGGATACATACCTTCAGCTGACCTCACATGAACTCAAACGGCGTTGTTGTCAGGAAACTGACCCACTAAGGCATCGTGTCAAGGGGCGTGGTCACGCGAGACATCGTGTCAAGGGGCGTGGTCACATATGGCGTTGTTGTCGAGGGGCGTGGTCACGTGACAAACCAGCGCGTCTTGACACTAAAGGTAAACGTTTCACTCTATTGATTAAATCGACAACCTGTCCCTAAGTTTCTGCAGTGTGTAGTAATAAAATGTGAAAAAAGAAGCAGAAGAAGAAAATGATGACGAAGCAGAAGAAATACGTGCAAGCAAACCAAATGGATGTGCACCTTGTTTGCGTGATGTTGATTCCCACTTGCTTTTCTGTCTGAGGAATAATGAACAGGTTTAAGAAAACCACAAACAATTCAGATCTGAGGTTCCTGTCTTCTTCTATGATATCCAGTATCTCTGACTGAGATTAGCAGTGAACTGTGATGATTAGTCCATACGCTTGAAACGCATGCAAGCAGTCTCATCTGTCATATCCTTCAAATAAGTGTAAATATGACCCTACTCTCGCAAACTGTTTACATATCAAACAACTCAGCTCAAGGCTCCGTCAGACATATGTGTGCTCAGGACACATGCTGTCATGCATGAAGAGCGACTCGTGTTTGCTTGTGTGAGAGGGAGATTGAGATAGAGAGGTATGTTCACACATGCATGTGTGCGACGCTGCATGTTTTTGGCATAATACCTTGAGCTGTATGTTGATGCTCAGTTAGAGAAGAGGGTCCATTAATAATCACAGATAATTAAGCACATCCCTCAAGGCAGCACTTTTAATGAGTTGTCTGCATGGAGCGACGTATTGATCTCCCAGAGCCTTCTCACCGCCCGTAAATCAGCCTGTCTTCTCAGCCGAGTGAGAGCGGCCAACCGAGCCCTGGTGAAGCCCAGCTCGACTCAGACTACCACCAGCAACACACACTTACACACATGGTTATTGCCAGGATGAGCCTTTTACAGAGAATAAGAAGGTTGCAGCCCTAAACAGTTTGCCTGCCGATTTGTAGAGGTACTTAAGTACTTCTGATACTTCATGAAACTCATCGTTTACATTCTGCAAATTAAAAAATGGAAGCCACTAAGTGTTATGAGTCTCACAGAAGGAAGGCCACTAAAGTGCTGCGACTATGCCTTACCATGTCACAGTCCAGCAGTGTCTCACAAAATAGCAAACTACCTGCATTGGCTACAATTCAGCTGCATAACAATGCCAAATGAGAATTATGACATGTACATCAGTACAATTTTGTTCATATATCCAAACCATGACCAAGCATTTCCTATTTAATCTCAGTGCAGCACCTTGTGGCAGCAGCCAGCGAGCCCCAGCTGACATTCATACATCCATTATTGATGCCACCTGTATGGATGGGTTTTCCTTTCTCAGTTATAAAACTCAGGTCCAGGCAGACGGAGCTGAGAACTGCAGCCAGGTGGTGATGAGCATCGCACTTACGGAGAGCATGTGGCAGGCACAAGCGCCATCCTTTCTCTTGTTCTGGGACTAGAGAATAGCTTATATCCAAGCTCCGTGCTCCAGCCGCATACTGACTGGGTACAGTACTGGGCTGTACAGTTAGAATCAATTGTTATATTTGAATAAGATTAATTTTTTGTTTGACATTTTTGAGTAATTCACATTGGTGAATTGAATGTGTTAGTTTTCATCTTCTGGGGTTTTATACAATAGGAACACATAGTGTAGAGCTGCTAATATTTGTTGTCTTGGTGAAAATGAATTAATAGACTAATTAATATTTAAAGGCATTAGAATATTACATTTACATAATTAAGTAACTTTTATGTAATTATGATTAGAATGCAAATTTATTTATGTGCACTTTAGTTTATTTCCATGGCTCCAAACTCAGAGCACCAGGGTCCCTGGTTTGATCCTAAACTTGGATTAATCTTGTATGTGTGGTGCTTAAATCCACCCAATGGCCATATGGGTTTCCACTGTGTTCTATGTTTTTTTCCGACCTCCCAAAAACATGTCAGTAGGTGGATTGTTGACTGAAGATTGCCCCTAGATATGAGTGCAGGGTTGTGGTTTCTAGGGTTTCCAGGAAATGCTCCGAATCCTCTGTGACCCTGAGCAAGATAAAGCACTTGCTTACTGAAGATGAATGAATGCTCCAGACTAGCTCATCTCATTTTTTATGCCGCTTCTACATATTCACAGGGACAGTATTATGGAAAGGTAGAGCCAAATGCGTCTGGTCAGCCTGTCCTTCGAGCTACAGTAGATGACACTTGGGTATCGACAAGTGGAGCGAAGACAAATGTAAAGGCAGATGCAAGTTGAACAGCTTCTGGCTCTTTTGAGCTTTATACGTGTGTGAATGAGCGTGTGGGTGTGTTGGGAGGTAATAGCTTTTTCTTCATCGTTGCTCTTCTGTCTTTGTCGTTCAACAAGCGAGTGAGTGTGTGTGTGTGAGCAGGTGAGCATCGGCACAGGTGAATGCGATCAGACAGGTGAGAAATGGAGAGGCACGTTGTGGCCTGACTGGGGCGAGCTTTTGTTTGGTGTTTATTTCTTAAGGAATAGTCTCTGTTTTCCTTCGAAAGCAAAGAGACATAGGGCGCATGGCCCCTCTCCCTGTGCGCTCCCTATGTGTTTGCTTGGTTGATTAAACTGGATGGAGAACAGGATTACTGGTGAATATCCTCTTGCTTTTTACCTCTGTGTGTTTCCAACTGGCTCACAGGTACTGTTCGGTCTGCATCTTTCTCTCTTTTGTTCTTCCCTCCATGTTTCTTTTTCCCTGTCTCTCTTTTCTGAGCATCTGGGTTTCTGAACCACCCCCCACTCCACCCATAATGTGCCAGCGTAGCTGTGATCAAGCAGGATTTCCCATGATCAAAGGCCCTCTTTTGTTCTTCCAGGTGTTGGGGAAAGTTAAAACAGAAAGTAGGCTGAGGCATCATCGAGTCCTCTTCAAGAGAAATTTTTCTTTTATATTCAGCATCAGTGATCAGCCCACCTTTCTCCCTCCTACAGTAATGTCCTGAACAGAGTCTGGCCTTTTAGTTTGATCAGGAATACTCCAATATGAACTCATTTAGGTTGTCACATTCATAACCGATAAATTCCACTTTTACAATTTTTGACGTCGTAATCATACCGGAGTTCTGCATATTGGACGATCTGATTTAATAATGGCATCTTCACACATAACCGATTGTCTGCGAGTTTCTTTAGCCAAGTAATGGGAATGGCATAAAGGCACCATGGCGGTGTGTTTTAAGTTCCAGGAAATACCCCTCTCATTATTAGCTGTGGTTTCCAGCACAGTAAGTGACATTTACTATTGACAGTACAGTAACCTATGAGCTTTTGTTCTTTTCTTTTTTTTGCCAAGCTGTTCAGTCCTGTCTTTTCCTCTGTCTTATCACTGGATTGTTTCCCTAATGTGTTCACCTGTACTACGTTCAGCCCTAATTAGTCTGCATATTTCTGCGCTGCTGTCTCTGTTCTTGCTCATTGCAATGTCTATTGCAAGAGGTTTTTATTTCTTCTTCCTGTTGCTTCCAGGTTTCTGACTCATGCTTGTAATTGTTATGGATTGTGAGTCATCCTTTTCTGATGTTGCTTTCCTGTTTGTTGAGCTAAATTATTAATAGTGTCCGGCTTCATCTGACCACATTACATTAAGATAAGTTGTGTCCTGTGTTTACACTGAAGTGTTTATGGCACAGAATAGATCAGTGGATCAGATTGGAAATTAAATCAAGTCTGATAATCATACAGTGTTTCAGACCAGTATGAGCCTTGCTACTGACATGCAGTATCCAATCAGTGCATTCTTATATTTGAAGTTAGATTTAAAGCAGCCATGCTTGGCAAATGGCAGAAGTGGCTGTGTTTTAGTTTGAAAGGCACGTGAGTTAGTTCTATAGGAAAAAAAGAAGAAATAT
>JAQQZU010000009.1:12111940-12143264 GCA_030068025.1 Parauchenoglanis punctatus | reverse complement strand
ATAGAACAACTACAGTAATCCATATTAACAAGGCACACGTGTTCACTGAAAAGCATTCCAGGTGACGACTTCATGAATAGATAGATAGATAGAGAGACAGAGAGAGAGAGAGAGAGAGAGTAAAAATTGCTGTAAAATGTACAACTACTGTATAAAACAGGTTGACACATTTAAATATTATTATAAATATTTATAATAGATTTTTAATTTACTGTTAATATGTTTACTGTAAATTTTACAGTACCTTTATAGATACAATGCTCACCTCTTTTTTTATATTTTAAAATAATATTAAAAATGAATGCCTTTTTAATATTTTAAAATTACGTCACCTCCTGTGTCGACAACATTCCCTCATCCAACTGACTGAAAATAGGTTTGTGGTCCCTCCGCTTCCCTTACGTACTCAAGATGGCAACCATTGAGGGAGAGAAGTGTGCAGCGCTGCACACTCAACATTTTGACCGTTATGAGTACACCATCTGGGTATTCATAGTGCACTGCATGTTGCCAAACTTCTCACTGTGAACGCACTTGTGCACTCAAAATAACTGAACTGAGACACAGCACTAGTCTCTGAAACAAGATGGCCAAGCTTGAAATGATCAACAAACCTATGCATCTCTGTATACAGCAGGTAGAATTATGTACATGTTGGATCTGGCGGATTCTGCTTCAGCTCAGCCCAGTTTCAGGCCTTTGATCAATTAAAAGTGAGTAGTGAATATATAAAGACACATGTTGTGATTAGCTCAGTTATTTATGGCCTTAGTGCTGGTAAAAGAAGGATTTCATTATCCTCTTGCCCTCTGAATTTCACATCCAATCATCAGAATGGCCAAAAAAGTCATCAACAAGCTGCTGGCTAATGATACGTTGCCTGAAGCCAAAGCCCACTACCTCTAATAAACCTTTTTAACCCACATATACAATTCAATTATGCATCTTCTGCCAGAAGGTTTTGATTTATACACAGCCTTGTAAACTTGATTTAAACAATTGTCAAACAATGGCATGAATAATCATGTGACATTCATTAAGTCTTAATCATCAGAGATGATGTAACAACTTCAGGGATGATGATTAGTCAAAGAAAAGTGATGGGAGGAAAAATGAAAAATGATGAGGGGGTGGAAAAGATACCAGGAAACTGTAGTAAAGGAACTGAACTGAGCTGAACTGAACAGCACTGAATGGCATAGTGGCTGCATAAGGGAAATTCAGCAAATAAAATCTCATGCCTTTCAATATTTCAATAAGTACTTTTGAAAGTACTTTGAAAGTACTTAATCAATGCTTGAAATTTACACTCAGGTGGAAAATAATTCAGAATTTGTAATTCATTACTACATTCGTCAGCCAGAAGATTTTCAAATATGCTTTGTACTGTGGCTGAACAAAGTGTGTTACTTGGTGCAGAACTGCTGTACATACAGCCCAGGAGTTATAAAGACTGTGTGTTCTGACAGTTGTGGCTGGTTCAAGCTTTCTGCATTGATACAGTGTATGTCAACTGAATAGGCGAGCTGTCACCGTGTTAAAATATTAGTAGCAATAGGTTCCATGGGCATATCACAGGCTGACCAAATGCCATGTGGTGTCAGAGTACTTAACATAAAAACCGTAATTATGTCATTTTAACTGGTTTGCCTTCAGCTACTGTGTAGGAACAGAGTAGCTGAAAAAAGTTGGTTAATTTTACCTAAAATATAATAAAACAAAACAAAATTGTAAGTGTATCATACCTTTCCAGGAAAATTGGGGCATGAGAAGAGAACGATCTTGATTTTTTTCTGCACTTCAAATGAAAATCTAGCATTATCTTCTATATCTTTTTATGGGATTACAATAAATCATATGCAATATTAATCGACCAATTTTTAGATGCTTTTATTCTAAGATTATTCTGATTTTAATTTTGCTTGTTTCTAATAGTAAATGCTTAAAATTAGAAGAATGATCTGCCAATGGAATAAGACTTTTTCAAGCTTGAAATTAGTACACATGTCTGAGTTTAATAATGATATTGACCAGATCCAACAAAATGAGTCACGGTGCACACAGCACATGTTTTGCTTATATCAAACACACATTTGTCTTACAATCCTTGTGAAGTCCTTCTGTTGACATAATTATTAATACAGCTTAGAATTGTTAGTACAAAACGCCTAACCCTAACCCTTACCTCAGACAGTTAAAACAGTTCCTTGTAAGGACCAGTCAAATATCCCCACAAGAGTCACTGAGGCTCATTTTGCTGGATTGGGTCACATATTTGGTTTATTATAATCTGATAATAGGACAAAAGATCAATTGTACCATATTTAAAATATTTTTACTTGTTGCGATGTCATATTTTTCAGCAGAATCCCTGTATTTGCAACAGAAAACTGAGAATCTCAGCTCACATTATCAGGATTCACTAAAAATGCACTTTTTCTAATACAGCTGACTTGCTAAGAGTGTGTGATCAGTGTTAGACTTTAGTGAAATGTATGGATTTTACACTAACCTTAAAGTAAAGTTGCTGTCTTGTCAGAAATTTGTACAACTCTCTTCTCAGCGCTTAAGTCAATAAACCCATCAGTCAGTCAGTGACAGTAAGATTTAGGCCTCATTATTTCATCTCTATGCATTTCAGTAAATGACTACACTTCACTACAGTCAAATTGTGTAAGTTTCTAATGATTTCACCACCTGTTATGCAATCCTGTCTAAACCACACAGGCTGCATTTGATTACTCAGCCAGCGAGCTGCAGCTTTATCCACTAAGCTTGGTAAATAAACATGTAGCACTCCTCTAAAGAACAGGCATGAGAAAGCGCAGTCTCTCACTCTGATCCATTACCTGTCCTGAGTGTTTCAGGCACACTCATTACGCTAAATATCTTACATTCACCGGCGCAATCAATTTGAATGAATGATCCGTTAGATTTAGAAGTTTAAATTGCCCTTCCTCTAAATTAAGAGCATCTCTTTTGCCCTTAAATAATTGAAAACATGAAATGAGTGCCGTGGAGGGGAATCTCGCCGAGACTGGAGGCACGCACGTCTCAACTATTGAATTCCCATTTAAATTCTCCATCTTTCTTTCTTTCTTCTCTCCTCAGCATTAACTTTTACAGGCAGTTAATTTCATTTGCAGCTTAAAGCTGCGATTCCTGTCTCCAGGGCAGTAGCGTAAGAGAACAGACAGGTTCATGTTCCTTGTGAGCTCTCTGCTCCTGCCAAGAACAGCGAGAGAGTGAGACCAAGACAGAGGGAGAGAAAGACTGAGAGAGCTAGAGAAAGCGAGAGAGAGAGACCGAGACAGAGAGATTAGCAGGTGTGCTTTTTTTGTGTGTTTTGGTTTTTTGGTGCATTGCCGTGTGACATTCACAGAGGTGGGCTTGTACATTTCATAGCAGCAGTGCTGGGTGTGAGATTTTGAATGGAGAAATCTCCCTCATGAGATCCTTTCATGATCGTGTAAATCCTGCATGAGCATCTGATGTTTGCTTCACTTCACTTGTTTACTTCACTTCACAAATATTAGAGTCTCTTTCCTTTTAAAAAATATATAGGACACACTGGGGACTCTGTTAAAAATGTAGTATAAGCATATTCAGCGCATGTTTTAGTATACTAATGCTCACTACTTTAAAAAATACTTATGTACTAGTTCTATCTGGGTGCTATCTAAGACTAAATTGGAACAGTAGTAATGTGCATTTACTCAGAAGAACATTTTGGGTTGGGTTCAAATCTTTGCTCAGAATGCAGAATACAATTTAAAAATGCTTGATAAGATGATATATCCTACAGAAGCCCTAAGAGGCCACGAATTTACACTATTTATTTCGTCCCTTTTCTTGTGATAACGAGTTATTTTTTGTCACTATCACGATATAACAAATTGGTTCCCCGTGATAGTGACAGAATTTTCCTGTGATAGCGACAGATAATGAAACTCCTTTTTTCCGTGATAACAACTTAATTTACCTGTAATCCTGCCGATCTGCATCTCCCTGTCATCATCCGGTATACATGGAGTTGCCCTGGGCCTCATAGCTGGTCAGTGATATAGTTCACGATGGAATCAGGCTCACTTTGATTGCACTTGTGATAAAGCTGTAGTCTTGCTATCCTGTAACGGCAAGACATAAAGCTATTTCAGCCTGTGTCAGGCCTTGATTAAACAGAAATATAACATCTGATCAATATATTCAATATATTCCTGCGCTTCTGCCGCACAGAATGATAGTCAATGACTCAGTAATGCTCTCGGGAAAACCGAGTTTTGTTAACTCCAGATCTTGAGAGAATTATGTCATTATCACAGGAAAAGTGGGATTCGTTATGTTGTGATAATGACGAAAATAACTCGAGAACACGGGAAAACAAAACAAATAACTCATTATCACAGGAAAACAACATTTGTTATTTTGTGATAATGACATGAATAACCCAAGATCACGAGAAATGGCTGAATAAAATATGGAAATTCCTCACAACCATGGTGAACATAAGAGCATCTCAGAACAAACATATTGAACCTTGAGACCGATGAGCTACATCTGGTACCTCTCCTGTCAGCCAAGAACCTGAATCTGAGCCTACAGTGGACTCAGGCTCAAAAAGTCTGAAAATTGGCTAAAGAACCCATGCCCACTGTAGCCACTGCAAAATTAATTGCATGAATAAGCATGGATATAGGTTTTCTTTGTGAAGTGCCCAGTATGTGTATACTGAAGTTTCATAATCATTATTAATAGTATATCTAAATGTAAACGAACAGGTTAATTCTCTTGTAATGTATTCTTTGTGGAGATATACTTGTATATCAAATGCAAATTTAAGTATTCCTTACAGTGTACTTTACTGCACATAGTACATATAAATATACTTGTAGTGAACCAGAATTCACTTTTTTCCCTTTTACAAAGGAATCTTTACATACTGTACACAAGTAAAAAAAAAAAAAGACCTAAGAACATTTCTCTTTAAGCTAAAGAGAAATGGAGTATCCAGTGATACAGTCTTGCTTGGAAGGAACTGGTTTAATCCCTCCAAAATTCGCTCTCAGTGTGTGTTGGTTTCCAGGCCAACAGTGAGAAAGCGTGCTGGAGTGTATTGTGGTGCGTGCATGCATTAAGAAAGAAGGGGCCTCCCTCTGTTCCTCCATGAACTCTTGATTAGCTTTACTGCCATTTAGGTCTCATCCACTGAGCACCGTGACATTGAACGAAGCTCTTCCTGTTCTGCTTCACCTCAATATTTCCATGTTATTTCTGCCGCCAGTGCTGTGACATTTTACTGGAGCCCTCCAGCTTCATTTACATTTCTTTCCTTGTTAGTTTATGGGGACAGCCACTGCTTTTCCGAGGTCTCTGACAGGCTTGGAATTCTTGTAGGACTCCTTCGATGCTTGGTGAAATGGCAGTGGTGAAGGCGGTTTGGTGTACACTCCCTATACTCACACATCTCCCACTTTTCCACTGGGTGGGGGTTGGTGGGGAGGATTCGAGCGAGAGTGTGATGGAGCATGGATCCACTTCTTCAGTGCAATTTCCCCAGCCTGTGTAGCGTATTATCTCAGAATTTATACTGATTAAATTT
Source organism: Parauchenoglanis punctatus (assembly GCA_030068025.1). Lineage (NCBI taxonomy): Eukaryota > Metazoa > Chordata > Actinopteri > Siluriformes > Auchenoglanididae > Parauchenoglanis > Parauchenoglanis punctatus. Next base: position 12,137,665 of record JAQQZU010000009.1, on the reverse strand, counting down.
CATACTTGGTAAGAAAACATGCTTCTTTTTCTGTTTTGCTAAAAAAAAAGGAAGCTCATTTTCTTTGGATGAAATACTAACAACAAGCCAGTGAGCAGGAAGCGTATTGCATGTACCCAATTACTGTTGCGCATTCAGGCATGCGTCTTGGACCACTTGTGCTTATCAAGCAGCGAAATACGGAGCGCAAGTTAAACAAGTGTAATTGGACTGTTATCAGTCAAATGAATCAATTACTTCTGACATGGCTTTGTAAGTGAAGCTTCTTCTGACTTATATAAGAGCAACGTGCTTGTGTGGGTGAACCTAGAAACTCAATAAGACGTTCACAACTTTTTCACCATTTTCCGAATGTGATGTGAATGTGTGAGTGTTTTTTTCCTGATCACAAAGCGCCCACATTGATCCACCCACAATATCTCAAGTAGATTTGAATTAATAAGGGAAAAATAAGCTACATTTTCTAATGCAGTATAGTAAGTGTGCTACTTCTCTTTATAGCAATCTTGGGGCGTAGGCGTTTCTCTCTCTCTCTCTCTCTCTCTCTCTCTCTCTCTCTCTGAGTCTCTGATCAGAGTCGTATGTTTTGAAGAGTAGATATGGCCTAATGAGCAAATCAAACCTATTTCTTTTGCTGCTTGGTAGATCTCTCTACATGATAAACAACACCCTCCTCCTCCTCCTAACTGGGAATTATAGGAGGCCAAGGACACCATGGTTGTCTACACTGATATTCAAACTATTAGCGCAAGGAAGTCTGCAGATTTTTAGATCATTCACATAGAGTATGTGATTAGAAAAAAAAGTCGATAACATTCTCGATAATAGTCTTTATTTTTTCCTTCAAAAAATATTTTTTGTCACATTTTAGTGGTTATTGCTATCTAGTTAGTATTATTATTAGGTGTATTTTAATAAAGGTAAACATTAACTTTACTCAACTGGAATAAAACAAAGAAACCCTCAAACATCAAAAATATTCTCAAATATATTTTCTTTCCTATGTTTTCCTCAAATAACTCTTTTTAAATACATTACTCACAGTGAACAGATAATGTGTTCTAATCAGATACAAATGCACATACAAATAAAAGGTGAACTATTATTTTTCCTTCCATCATTGAATTTGTCTGATGTGGAAGACTTTGTGGTAGAGCTTCAGACCCAAGCTTGAGGAGCAGTTTTCCACAGCGCTTGATCTTCCGTGCACAATTTGTATCTATGCAGCTGCCGGCCGTGGACGAGTGCAAGGTCATGTCTGTTGATTTCATTATTGGCATGGAAGTTCTAATTCCCTGTCTGCATTGTCACAGCCTGCTGCTGTATCCAAAAATTATTATTTTATACAGTTATTATTTTATTATTCCAGTTATTATGTATTACTTTATTATTAAATCCAGTTACTATTTTATTATTTTAAAATATATGACCTTGTCGGTTCATTGCACAATGGAAATTTTTTTTGTCCTTCATTGTTATAATATTGAAATGTGACTTCTTTTTCCAAAAGCCAAGTTATTTTTCTTTGGACTTGTAGTGTGGTAGTGTTCATGTTTAATTAAAACTTTTGTATACATATTTTTTTATATAGTTGCAGTTTCATTTTCATCCTTAAAAAATGGTTGTCATTGGACAGTTTCGTCTTTGTTTTGTCAACAATGTGACATGTAGCCCAATTCTTGTCATAGATATAGCCCCAATCGCATGTTCATATTTTTTAGCTGTGCTCCCAAAACACAGCAGGCTTCTGCAACGATGGGGTTTTCTTACTATGATTGTTCCATTTATCTACTAATAAAGTAAAAAAAAACAAAAAAAACCACCCTATTTGCACAACTGTGATTGGGCTGTCATCAGCTTCAAGCACACATGTCCCTTGACTCAAGGGTTTAAAAAAGTTGAATGCTTTTATACTTAGACACAGTTCAGCCTCAGCATGAGCTCAGCTCCCTCGGCGTGATCCTGATCGGATTTAAATGTTGCTCTTTGATTATTTACACCTACTCAACTGAATCCCCGGGTCTCCAGAATTCAGATTGTGTTGCATTTCAGTATCAGGTGTAAATAGCATCTGAGTGTCTTGTGCACTCGTGTAACATCAGCCACATGCACAGCATGTGCCAGCCATGAGTCGAGAAAGCCTATCAATGATGTGTTAAAAATAAAAGAGTGTATAAGCTCTTGGGCCTTCCCGTTGTATTTTTTAATATTTCTCCTTAGCTTTTGTGCTGCAACCGAAGGAAAGATGAAACAGCCCTCTTGTTTTGCTAACTAGGCTAATTTGATTATGTGTCGGTTTCACACCACTGGCAGCAAACATCTCTCAAGACACACTGTGATTCACTGTCTTTTGTACAAGGCACACAGACACACATCCACACATAGTGGTGTATATACAGGCCTGAATATGGTAACTATACCAATCTACGTTCTCCTTATCTCTCTTATTTCTTCCTTTCTCTCGTTCTCTTGCTCTGAACTACTCATCCTGGTTGGAGCCCTATTAACCTAATGGGACTGAAATGAGAAGCAGTGTGACTGTCATCTCCTCCCCAGGGCAGCCGGGTTAGCATTAATCCAACCCAAATAAGTCTGAGGCTGCGCTGCAGTACTCTTCATTGCTGTCTCTGTGGCTGCGGCATGCACCAAGTTAGATTTAATCAAGGCCTCATTTTTCACTTCACACTCATGTGAGTCTCGGCTGGCTAAATTGAGGCGAGCCTGACACAGATGTAGCCACGACTTCTGCCATTCTTTTGCATGTTCTGGTCTGCCACGGCCTCCTTCACCGCTCACAGGTACGTGACTGCACTGCATCAAAGAATCATATATCCTGCTTCATTGTTACACTCCAAAACCACAATTTCTGCCTCAGTAAAACGGCTTTCTGTCTCGTCTTGTAATGGTTCTATTTCCTACTAAGGGTCTTGTCTCTTCCTGTCTCACTACAGCTTATTACGTGCCCACCCCTCTACACACACTGAATTGGGTTCCTCCCTTCTGCAGTACGTTTGGTTCTACCCCCTACAATTGCTTCTCTTTTCATTTAATTCCTTTTTTATTTCCCACACTACACAGCTGGTTGTGTGATTGGTTTAACTTCACCGAGATGGTCCCTGCCTCATTCACTGCAGCTAGTTGTGTGGTTGGTTTTCCCCACCCTAATTGAAGATGGTTCTTCCCTCCATTGCTGTTGCTAGTTGTGTGTTTGGTGTTCTTCTCCATCTCTGGAGATGGTTCCTCTCTTTTTCACTGCAGCTGGTTGTGTGGTTGGCTTCCTTCTTCCTCACTAGCGATGATCACTTCACCTTCACTGCAGCTGGTCATGATGTTGGTTTCCCTCTCTTTCACTGAAGATAGTTCCTCCCTCTGTCAATGCTGGCCATGAAATTGGTCTTCCCTGCCTTCACTGGAGATGGTTTCTCCCTCCTTCACTGCAGATGGTTGTGTTCTTGGTTTGCCCTTCCTTAATTGCGTTTGGTTTTTCCTTCATGACCTGGCTGGTTCCTTTCTCCACCATGGCATTTGGTCCCCCCTATCTCTTCATCTGGTTTCCATTGCTTCACAACATTTGCCCCCACCCCCTCAATGAACTGATTCCTCCATAATTGAAGCTTGTTTCTCTCACTGTGTTTGTGGTCAGTCTCTTCTTTGATTTTTATGGAATGTTCTGTCGTTCCTCACTATGACTGGCTATTCCCTCCTTCCCAGCATTTTCTCTTAGAAAGAAATACAAGTCATACAGTCATGTATTTGTGGCAGTCATAAGAAACAGTATGAAGTAGTAATTTTACAGGAGAAGAGAAAAGGAATAGGACCCAACCATAGCATCTCATTATTGTTAGAGTTTATGTGAATGTTTGCCATACAAGTCCTTGTGAGTGTTCAGTGTCATTTATAGCTCCTTGGCCCAAGCTTGGCTCAAGTATGCATTTTGGAATGCACTGCCAGGACTACAGCACAAACAGCTCAGGGTGAACCTAAAAAGCTTGTAATGTTACAGTTGTTTAACAAGATAAATGGCAATACAATATGTTCATACAATATTAAGGTTTCACTTGGAAAATTTGATAATGCCTAATCGGTTATTATACAATCTATGGCTAGTCAGTTATTTTGACCATTAAGCACTGTGTAAGTCAGTTTCATCTTTGACAGTGATGGATTTTAGAGCCTCTCCAATTTTAAGCAATGACTACAAATTGATGGCTATCTTGCACGCATCATCACTGTCACTGTAAATGACAGGGCATATTTTTTTTGCCTCCTCCTAGTTGACATTCAAAAATGGCACATACTGTAACTCTTCCAATGGTAATGAGAGTGCTTAGTTGAAAAAATAGAATCACAGCCATAATTACAGTTGCTGTGTTCGTGTACAGGGCCAGTGTGGTCAGTACTGGTCAGACAGTCAGGACAGAAACGTTCTATCCCCTCTGTGAAATTGCATACCAAAGAAAGGACAAGATTGTCTCAGATAAAATGTGTAAACTTGCTGTCAGTATCATGTATCAGATTTGCTGTTAGCAGCGCAAACTAACTATAATACATTGATTGAATAACATTGGAAAAAAATTCCATTAGCAGGGTGATTAGTTGCAATTTCCAATTATAGGACGCTTTGAGACAAAGTCCTGCATACTAATTATGCAGTTATGCAGTGCACAGAGCGGAATTGTGTTTAATTACCTAGGTTCTTTGGATTATCTAGGTTCTTTTGATATTATCCTGGATAGTGTCTTTAAAATTCCATGGCATGAACTTGCAGGACCTGAAATGGAGTCATATGAATTTCCATCTTTTATCATTTGTAATTCATTTTCAAGAGTTTAAAACGAAGAATTGTGTAGACGGATAACGTGATGGTGATCAGTGATAAGTTGTTGGAAAATAATAGTACCTTTCTGCATTTGATTCCCGCCTCTCTCCATCAATTACTACCAGTGACTGCAAGGACAAGATGGAAAGCAGAACATCAATTTGCCTGCTGTGGCTTGAAAAACCAAAGAAACAATGCTAAAAATGCAACACTGTAAATGTCAATGTTAAGCACTTCTGTTTGTTGTATTATCGTATAAAACCTCAGCATTGTCATGCTCAAGTTGCAAGTCTTTTGATTAATTTATAAATTGCTACATTCATACTGAGTGCTAGTAACCAAATTAAAATTGAAGAACAGTTTTCAGAGCAATTGGCATATTGTTCCCTGTAAATTCCAAGTGCTAAAATGTACATTCCAGTGTTTGTTGTAGCCCAGAGGGTTGCGACAATTCCCTGGCACTGACTCACTGTGTTCACTGACACTGGCATTAATGCAGTGCTGGGAGCTCAGGCACAGGCCCAGGGATTGTATGAGTTCAAATCACTAGAACAAAACGGAAAAGAACAGAGCGGCTCAACTGGAAGCTTCGGCATGGTGAGAGTCTAAATACATCTACTCAATGTTCCCTGATACTCCTCGGCTACATCTATTCACAATTATCTCTGTCCTCATTCTTAACACCAATTTATTATCCCTCCCACAACCGCTCCTGCCTCTCACTCCACAAGTGCTAAATTACAAAAACAACACACAGACAAAGAAGTGCTAAGAAATGGAGATGGGCTGTGGACATGCTTTTTTGGCAAGTCTGAGTATTTACATGCTAATGTGTATTAATTGTATTTATTTGCTCTAAAAATATTACAGGCAGACAAGCAGTGTTCTTCTGTTGAACTCTGTAAACAGAGACAGAGAATGGTTTACTGTGTATGGCAATCTATATTTAAGAGGCTATGGAAATCAGGCATTTTAATTGACTTTGCAGCTCTATTTCTGCTGTGGAGCTCATTATGTTTCGGTTAATCATTTTCAAAGTCCCTGGGTCAGACATTTTGTTTATTTGAATAAATATTTTGGGGAGAATTTATACATGAATGCATAATTGTATTTGTTTTTTAAGATATGGAAAACCTGTGGTTCATTTCGCTTATAATGTAGTAAGCAAAATGTGCCACAGGTTTACCATATCTTAAAAAAATGTACTACAGGTTCACCATATAGAGCTGTTGGCTAAATGTTCAAATCTGGCTAAAATGCCTGATTTCTGTGGCCATTGTGCCCTTTTTGGCAAGGTGGTTTTTTTGTTTTGTTTTGTTTTGGGGGATTTTTGCCAGCCCATGGCCCTTATCAAGAAGAATTTTAACAATTAATAATATTTAAACTACAAGTTACAAATGCCTGTCTGACTGCCATCCATAAAGTGAAGGATAAAGTTGCTATTAGTCATGGGTTTGTTACGTTATCTTTTTGAGTGTCCCTTTCCGTCTTTGTACGAAGGGCCCATTAGCCAATAGAAATCAAGCGCACAACCACCAGCTCACTCATGCCCGTGAATGTGAAGAAGCAGCAGTCAGTGACACTGGGAAAAAAAAGGTAAGTAAATTCTTGTTCTCCTTAACTATCAATTTAAATTATAATCTGATTCGTTATAATATCTGATGTCACACAACAAGTGAGCTATTAGCACACTCCATACAGAGACTGCTGCTCCACAGTGTTGAGAGACGATGAATTTAATTTGTGTTTCAAAGTAGTTGGGTCATCTATCACCTGTTTGCTTGTTGTCACGTTGTATTTAGGCCTGTAGTATTACACTTCATTGGGAAATCGTGTGGTAGCATAGCAGCCAGAAAGCAATATAGTGGGTCTGATTCTGAAGGTCACATTTTAGGCTAGGTCTCTGATCATTTTGATAGTTTGGACAGCAAGTGTTTAGTGATAAAATATGTTCCATAATGTTATTGCTGCAGTATCTGTCAGCTTTTTCAGTCCAGGTGTAATCATAAAGTATGATGTGGTTTGTTATGAAAATTCATTTTACATTCTCCTTGAATATTGGTTGCTATAGTTTGGCAGGTCCTGTTGTAGTGTGATTAACATCTGTGGTCCATGTGCCTCTTTTTCAATGCGAGCACCTTCCCCTCTGAAGGTCTTTGCATGGTCCTGTTGTAATCACAATGTAATTGTGCTAAAAAGAAGCCGTTTTAGTCATACTTGTTCTTCATTCAGACTTTGTTCAAATTTTCTGAGCATCGAATTTAATCGAATCATGAAGGCAGTATCGTGAATCAAATCGAATCGTGACCAGAGTGTATCTTTACACCCCCAGTGTAAAATAAATTCGATTTTGCCTGCTCACATTACTCTTACATGAGTGTTAAGGCTGTGAGATAAGTTGTATTGTATTGCTTTGTGTGATGCTAGACTCATGGATTGATGCATCAGGTTATCGAAAAATACATTTGACAGACTAAATAATAAAGTAGGCTATTCATAATAAAATACCGCTCATATTATGTGAGGTTTATTAAACATTTCAATTTAATCAATTCTACACCCCTTCCTTTAAAAAGTATTTTCATAAAAAGCTTGAATCTACACAGACTCAGGGGTTTTAAAAAATCACTCTACTTGGAAGCATGCCGTTTTTCATGAGCTAGCCTACTAGCATATTAGCATATAGAGAAACAGCAGCTAAAATTCCCTCCAAAACTTTACAGTCTGATGAATGGGAACAGTTTATATTTCTGAGAAACTACAATGCTGATGGCCAGTGAGTGGTGGACCAAACAAATACAAATACCTGTTTAATTATGAATATTTTGTTACATTCTTATGCACACCTTTTGTTTTGTTATATGCTGAGTGAGAAGCATTATAAGAGTCTGAATGAATCATGCAAACACTGTCATTAAGTTTCAGTTATAGTAATTTTATGTTGAATGTTTTAATCAATTGAAACTAGGAACACGTAGGAACATAGAATAAACATGGGCTGAACTCTCTTCAGGCCATGCTTATTTTTCTGCATTAAGAATGTATCATTTTGTACTGATTTTAAATTGTGTGTCTCTTTACAGTCCTAATGAGTGTAACTTTTGAGCATTATTACATACAAAACGTGTATAGTGGAGAAATGCAGGATGGAAAACCTTAATTAATATTATGAAAACACAGTCAAGCTTTGCACAAAAATGTATTTCTTATTAAACTCCCATCATAAAACTCTGTCCTGCTGTTGTTCTAAGCTATATTTGTTTCAGGTGATCCAATCAGACTTGTTCATAATCATGTTTGTTTGCAGACCTGACTCTAGTCCATAAACAAATTGGTTTAACATCAGATAATGACCGCGAGAATCAGCATCAACCAGATCTTAATTCCATTGTCTCCTTGCCAACACCCATTCCTAACTCCAGGTTTACTTCAGACAAGTGGGAGACATGCTTGAAGTGCTTACTTATATCCAATATTTGGACTTACTGAAGCTGTGTTACATCTCTGTCTCTGCTTGGTGGGATGTTCCTGATACAGCTTTAAGGAGACCTGACCAGTGGCATCCTTGCAGGGAGTTCAAACCACCTCAACTTTCTCACCTCCATGTGGAGGAGCAGCTCTACTCCAAGGCTCTCCTGGATTGCTGACCTCCTCACCCTACCACAGAGAGTGAACCCAGAATCCCTGTGGATGAATCTAATTTCCACTGCTTTTACTCACAAACTAATCCTTTTAGTCACTGCCCATAGCTTGTACCAATAGATGAGCATAGAGGCTCCAGCGTAAACCTAGTTGGCTTGGCATTGTGGGATCCCCCAGGAAGAGCTGGAATCTGTGGCTGGGGATAGAGACGTCCGTGCTGATCTTCTAAGCATACTTCTACTGCATCCTCCACCAGGAAATGCAGAAGGAGAGCGAATGAATAAATGACTGAATGAATGACAGAAGGAGACCTGTGATGGTCTGGCTTCCCATCCAAACTGTATTCCTACTTCACACCTAGTGTTCCTAGGATAGGCTTCCACAGACATCCAGATCCACTGCAGGTCTGACCAGGATAAAGACAAATTACAGTAGTTTTTATTGACCTCCTAACCATTAATTACTGGGACCCTCAATTCCGGTTAACGCCTTTGACCTTAATAGATCTTTCTGTCTGTCGCTTAATGTGTATCTTTCTACCTGAACTGTCCTGCCCCAAGATGTATGGAGAAATTATTGGGGGTTTATCAGAAAGTTTAGCAGTCTTTAATTTGAAAGAGGTCAGCTAATGCCATTGTTCTATGACCTTTTGTGTCTGTCTGCAACGAATGGAACTGGATCGCTTCTTGGCTTCTTGCCTTGGCAAAATTGACTCCACCTTCTTCAGAATCAATCATCTAACTCTGTGTGCTTCGACGAAGGCCTAGATAATCTCTGAGTCCCGTTTACAGTCTCTCGCAGCTCTTCCCACAGACGAGCTTATCTTCTTCTTTCCAAATTTTTGCCACCATCGAAATGCCCTGCTGTTTAATTTTTTCCTTTTATTTGTTTGCTGTTTTATTGCCTTGTTTTGCTCAAATGCTCTTTGCCAAAGTTTGCAGTGAGTTGGATTGCCTGGTAAGCAAATTAAGGGTAGAGTAATTTTATTAGACTGAGTTAGACTGTTGTAATGTGTCGCATACAATATGTTGAGTTTGATAAATGGCCCTGTGGGATGCGGAGACTGAAAGCGCCAGTCCCACCCATGAAAAAAGCCATTTTAAACTGAGTCTAATTGCCACCGTTCTCTAGTGCCTCTTAATGAAGCTGAAGTGAGTCTGTCCTCCATCTACAAAGTCTTTTAATGACCTTAATAGACCTTAAAAAGAAATCCAGAGAGATCAAGTGGGTGTGAAAGCTTCTCACTATGCAGCTACTATGTGTTCCATAGGCAACCATCTGAACCGATGTTAAATGTTCTAACATCATACACATGTGTACATGCATGTAATCACATGTATTCTGTTCATGATCATTTGTGTTTATTGTGTCTATGGAAGATGGAAATCAGAGAAAAGAAGTGAGTGACAGCCAAGATATTTTTCATAACATTTGTGCTATTTTAGCAAGGTGCCTACCAAGGGAGCCCACTCAATAGTCGTCATGTATTCAGGGTTTGTTTTGTCAGGCTGTTAAGGGGCAAGTGCAGATGGTTCGGAGCCTCTCAGGGTAACAGAAACATAGGCCTTGACATTGCCACTCTGTATCTATTTTTCTGTCTTCTTTTTCATCTCCCTTCCCTTATATAATTATTCCGTTACACCTAGACGTGATTGCTCAGAGCTTTAGTTTATTTTATATAAGTCATAAGTGTATAGCTCTCTATATTATGTAACTGCAGACTTCCACCACTATGCACATGAATTTATTGTTTAATGATGGATTAAATCAGTTTTAAGTAGTTTTTACTGCTACTACAGGTTTATATTAGTGTTCCTAATAATATTTATGGTATCACATATTGTATGTAACAGAGTCATGCAGAAAAAAAGAAAATAAATTGATCTTAAATGGCATACAGAAAAAGAAACAAGGCTGTCGTCCTGTTCAGTTGACCTGGGTTTTATTTTCCAGCATTTTTTGCTCGAGAAACTTTTTCTTCTCTCTTCACTCCAAGCATATTTTTGACTCGGGTGAGCACTTCTTTTCCGCTCTAGTTGTCGAGCTGTGATGCTGCACTGGAACACAGCCCTCGGGAGGTTCACTAACTCAGTATCTGACATTCAGGATTTTCTTCAATATCTGCTCTCCCACTTTCTCTCTTCCCTCTCTCTGCTTCACTGCAGGACTCTGATAGCCTCACGTCTGTTTGTGTCTCTTGTCGTGTTCAGGAGTCAGCTTGCTGTCATTTGCACATGCAGTTGGAAAAGAGCGGCACCTGGCCTTCATTAGGCTGCCTGCTTGACAGAGGGATTATACAAGCAAAACAAGAACATGAGCAATCAGAATAAACCTGGTTAGACTGCTTTGCAATATATGATGGTTTTTTTCTATATGAAATTCTATTCTAGACATATACTATATGTTTATTGGAACAAGAATGCAAATATGGAGGTCATACAGCTATGATCTATTTACTAAATCAGTGAAATAGATACTATTAAGTACTGCTGTAAAATCAGTAGGACTGTTGACCTCTTTATCCTTTTAATTTTGTAGCAGTGCAATTAAAAAAAAAACATGAATTATTACAAATATAATCTAGACATAGGCTACCGTATATTTATACTTGTACGCTGATGCAAGTGAAAACGAAAATGGAAGGGATTGGGAATAAAATCAGCATTTTTATGTATTATATCATATTATATTGTAAGACTGAGTTAGAAGATGGTATGCTATTGAGATCATAATAAATTACGTTATACCACAGCACAGTTGAATTCTTAAATCTGATTGGTCTGAAGGTGTGGATTAATTTGTCATAACATCACTGATCTTATAGTCACTCCAGTTGCAAGATAAACAATAGGTTTATGTTAATGTAGTCATTCTAATATATTATTGTTTTTATAGTAACAGCTCATAAACAGAAACCGTAATTGCTGACACTTTATGTAATCTAAGCCTAACACTAAATAGATTTTTTTTTTAAAAAAGTGTTGTTTAAAGCCAGCTGAACGCTCCTCCCTTACCCCTCCCTTTCCAAGCATGTACGGTGGCCGTCAGGTGTACTGACTTCCAAGTACTTAGTTTCATACTCCCGTGCTTTTTCCGTGTGAAATAATAAGTATGATCTTCTATTTTTTCAAAATTTGGGTTCTAAAACTGGTGAGGGAATGACTGTTTATTGTTGCAACGTGTCATTTATTAATATATCAAAAATTGTTTCACTCTTAGCTAATCAATGTGGCATAAGCAAAATAATACATTTCAGACTTTGCCTTCATGTGAAAATCTCAGGGATCTCAGGAGACTCTCTCAGTCTAGGTGCAGGTTAGAGATAAGCTTATCTGCACCCTAATCGATGGCCTGTAACAGCCGGCCTTGATCTGGCCCTGCGGGCCTATTGAGTGCATCGAGTGAGATTCGGTGCCAAGATGCGGCCAGTGTAGACACAATCTATGTGCTGGAATTCATGAGCCACCCTAACATGGCGTGAGGTTCAATTTAGGGTCGTGATTGGGTTTAAATGAAGGTTAAGTGTTGAATTAGCATTGGGAATGCAGATGAAGCTGGTGCAGAGAGAGGGAGGTTAAGACCTTGGGCCATAGGGCATGTAGAATGTCAGTGGTTTGGAGCAGCAGATGGCACGACTCATCCCAAAAGTGAAAGAGTCATAAAAAAACATCTGGTAGGTGCCTTTGTGCAGATGCACAATGGCTGCCATGGGAGAGTCATTACGGCTCGATACATAGGCTGTTTGTGTGTGTGTGTGTGTGTGTGTGTGTGTGTGTGTGTGTGTGTGTGTTTCTCCTGCCTTTGTTCCTGTGTGCCTCAATGGTTTGGACCTTTAGATAAAAGGTCACTGGATACACTCTTCCCTTGTCCTCTTTTATTGGAGGACCTTTGGGAAAGACACTAATACATGTCGTGCATTTATATCCTTCATTGCTGATTCTTCTGTTGAAATGCCTCTTCCCCAACCTAAAAGCAAAAGATGACATTTTAAATTTCGATATGTCGCACAATAGGCCTAGATGCCCTGGTAGCATAAGTAGTGAGATGTGGTTTTCCAGACAAAGGCCATTGAGAGCTCTGCTGAGAACAACAGTCATTTTAGACTCATTTTGAACTCTGACACAAATATGATTCTATTACACAACGAGCCTCAGCCTGTGAAATGCCTTAAGTCTTTGTTCAAGTATATATTCTATTCAAGTTCAATTCTATTCACATGGCCTTTTGCAGTAAATGGTTTTATCATTTCTAAAACTCATTGAACAAATAACCTTAAACAAACCAAATTGAGCTGATCAAAGGCTTGTATAGAAACAGGTTTAAGCTTTGCATGTAAAGAGTGTGTGTAAGGATTCTTCAGGCTTTATCACCGAAGTCCTTTCACATAACACTCTCCCTGGAACACACTTCAGTCAGCCATGTCTATACCATGTGGGCTTCACCTGTCTCACATTCTGCCCATTTGAACGTCACCAAATGTCTTTTTCTGTTTTTTGTTTTAGGCCTGTGTAACACTCTGCAACACACCTCCCTCGACTGAACCTTATTTAGAATGCAGTGAAAGAAACAGGGTTCTCTCGCTCTTTCTTTCCATCTCTCTCTCCATCTCGCTCTCTCTCTCTCTCTCTCTCTCTCTCTCTCTCTCTCTGTCTCACACAAACACACACACACACACATGCTGTGAACACATGGCCGGTATATTATACATTGGCACATTGATATGTTGGTGAAAAAATATATATTTTTGCATATTTGTTTTTAGTTTAGATTATAATCAATGTTTATAACATAATGATGGAGAAAGTTCCATTTATTAAATATAGGGTCTACTACATATATATCAATACATTGTTTTGTGTGTTTTTGAAACTGAGTCCCAAGTAGAGCCCTAAATCAGAAGGTAGGAACACTTCATTAAGAAATGAACTCTTTTGACTCTTTGATTAGCTGGTGACTAGTTAAAATGAAATTTAGCATAAGTAGAAATTTAAGATTAAATCAAAATTAATCATGTTACAGATCATTTAAAGTTGTAGTGCAAGATGCTTTCTCTTCGCTGTTCAACAGTCATTGCTGGGAACATTCTTATCCAAAAGGGTATAATCTTTCATTCAGAAGGGTATAATCAGCCTTCTAGTACACCACAATTCCCCGGTACTATTAAATAGAGGCACAGTAAAGAGAGACAAATCTTTAAAAGGATTCATGAGTTGCATGTACTCACAAAAAACATGCACACGCCCATGAACATACACTGCCACACAAAGGAGTCCTGCAATTTTAACTCTCATTTGTGAAGTATGCTGTTGTGCAGGCAGATGGCTATGGAAAGCATGTACTTTTTTCTTTTTCTAATATGCCTAGGCTGAGTATACAGTGTTAGACATGAAAGGTTGAATGTGCAAACTTCAGTTCTATAGTGCTTCAGTCACTTGTACATTACTGTTCTGAGGAAAAGGTTTTTAAAGACAAACAAGAAAACCTTGCACAGCGGCATTCAAAATAGCAGTCAGCCTCCAAGGACCCAATGTGCAATCCAAGTGCTAACTTACTCTGAGATAATGAAAATTTGTACAGTTCTCAAAATAGTGATGCAACACAATTTTAAAGAAGTTCAGCCTTTTCATCTGAGATGCAGTTCAGTCAGATTGAATTCAGCATCAGTTGTACTGTTTGTTTTGAAGATTTTTGAAGATCATTTGGCTTATAGAAGAGAATATTTATGTTTAGGTCTTGATCAAAGACAGAATAGAGCTGGTCTGAAGCAGATTGAAGAATTATGTACTCTCCTTTGTTGTGAGAGAACAGTTTCTAAGGCTTGTTTGCTCATATAAACATGTTAGTTACCTCTGTATATACTCACTAGCCACTTGAACAGCTGTACTCGTATTCATTCATGCAATTATCTTTAATTAATGTTCACATCAAACAGAATTAGGAAAAATGTGATCTCAGGGACTTTGACGGTGTCCTGATTGTTGGTGCCAGACGGGCTGGTTTAAGTATTTCAGAAACTGCTGATCTTTTGGGATTTTCATGCACAGCTCGAGAGTCCATGCAGACTTAGTCTAATCAAAACTGGGCAGTTAAAGACTGGAAAAAGACCACGCATTGTCTTTAAATGTCCAGTTTGCATGAGCCTGGGCCCACTATAGTTCTTGGCTGATCTGCTGTAGCTCATAGTTCTATCTATCTATCTATCTATCTATCTATCTATCTATCTATCTATCTATCACATGAATGGATGATTGGATGATTGCATGAATTACCAGGTGTCTCTATTAAAGTCACCACTGAGGCGATATGGAGTTCATAAGCCAAGCCTGGGATATGTTTCTACAGGTATAAATCACCAAGGACATTCAAATTGGTGGCAGGAATGACACAGAGAGTTATCTATGCCAGCTTCACCAAGCTACAATCTGTCTAATCACCCACTCATACCAGCCCAACCCAGCTGGAGAAACCTGTGTAGGTGGGCTGCTTTAGAATGTCTTGAGCAGACTGCAACAGCAACAACACACTGGCTCATATGAATGCTTTTGAAAAATTGCCTTTAGCTTGAGTATGCAACAGATTTCACTAGAGAAGCTCAGCCCTCCCTGGTTTGCAATTTTCCATTTAGCTCTCATGGACAGGAACACCAGAAACCTTATCCAACTGGAACCTATCCAATCCTGCCTCTTCTATTAGATGCTTCTCCAAGAAAAACATGTTAGGTCAACTCCATGCATGCCCCCTTAACCCAAACTTAATCATTTCTAGCCATGAGACAGTTTTGAACTCCAAGTTGACCTCTGCTAAATTCTGAAGTCATTTTAATGCATATCTTCCATGTATAAGCCATATAGCTGATGTACTTGGCATAGGAAGAGATAAGAAGAGATTGTACAACTTTATGAATTTATCGTGCCCATTTTAGGATGGTTTTTATCTATTGTAATTTCGATAGCTGATGCATTACCAATCAGATCCATACCCCTGACATTACCTTCAGAGAATGAGTCTATACAGAGTTTACAGAATCCATAATGTCCTTCAATTTTTAATTCTTATAGGGGGCCATTAAATCTTGAGCATTAGGAACAGAGACAAATGGAAAACTACATCCCTAGCAGCAAGAGATCTCTGTTGTGGTTTGGGCTAGCCAACTGTCCTCCTGCTATCCAAACATTTGTTAGTGACTTGCTGTGGAGCTTGGAATATAATGAACATTTGTGCACCTGGGATCACATTCTTATGTTCTCAGGGTGTCTTTAAGAATACCAATAGCTTGTACTATAGCAAAACAGTACTAATAGCAAACACTACTGTCACTTACTCTGTTAACAATTGTCACACTGGAAAACTACATGTTAACTCATACGATCCATAATCAGCTTAATGGCAGTGACATGCCTTCCTCAGCCATGGGGAGTCACCCTGGGGTGAAGAGAGCACAAGGGGGAATTGTAGGAATGAGATCCACTGAACGTGTCAGGAGTAAGCTCTTTATAGACTAATGAGGCTGTCCATTATCTTGAGACCCAGAGCTTTCTATAGGAAGCCAACTTTGTTGTTGTATGTGTATAAAATTGAAAGTTTACCAGGTCTGGCTTTTTCCCACTATGCAGTGTTCAGTCTGCAGTGCAGTCTGCAATAGCAATTGTGGTTTGTACATAGTTCCTCATGAGACCGAGAAAACCTGTTAAATAATGAGTAGCCATGAGTTTGGGGTCTTTAGAGAATAAGAACCAACAGGGATTAATCAGTAACAATAAAATGCTTAAGCATGACCATTCTCTTTTGCTTTACCCTTGGGATGTTCCAGAAGGCAGTAGTTGCTGTTAAAGAAAATAATACAAATTGAAGGTATCCATGGACTTAAAAGCATTTGTAAATGGTTAACTTCTTCAGGAGGGCTTTTTTTTTAACCCATGCTGACAGGGCAGTAGTTGCTCAGTGATTCAGACATTAGACTACTGATTGGAAGGTTGTAAGTTCAAATCCCAGCACCGCTAAACTGTCTTTGTTGGGCCTTAAGGCAACCCATAACTGCTCAAGTCATTCTGAATCTTCTACCAGATCTTCTACCAAATACCGTATATGTAAATGTATTTTGACTATGTAGAATGATAGATAAATCAACCTGAAAAGGAGAAATTAGGTTAGGAAAATAGGAGGTTAGGAAAATCTTCAGGGCGGCATCAGTGAGTCATCTCTCAGGTCATGATCACGTAAATAAAAGTTTAGAACCAAGGATCAGGTGAGCCAAATCAGCACTTACCCCTAAACTTCATCCCCAATTCACTCACACTAAGCCATCCCACCTCTTGCTTCAGTTGCCCATAGTATCACTGAGCAAGAGCAAATATCACTTGAGAGCTAAATTTAGCATTCTAATGCATCAACAATTTCCTGATGTCTCCTCGTCATACTCTGAGCTAGTCTGAGGTTCACACATGCAGGATCATATTTCCCAATCTGCCTTTTTTTTTTTTTGTTTTTTTTTTTGTAATAACATGGTATACCATTGGTAATAGCATAATTTAACCAGGGTAGTGAGGGGAAGAGGTTGGGTTGGGATTTAAGAAGTATATGGGGACATTTCTAATTTGCATTGTAATGCATATTCATAGATTCTTACATTCTTCATGAGTGCAGAGGTGTTAAGATGTTCCCAGGCCATTTAGTAGTGTCTTGCACATTAAAAAGCCCTTGAACTATTTATTATTCATCATAGAGTCTTTTAATGGTTTGAAATGACACATTCATTGGTACTTTAAATCGCAAGGAAAAAAAAACCCTCTGTATTACAGGTATGTAAAATGGTTTTGGTTGTAGAGGTAGAGAAAGTAAAAAAAAAGAATAAATAAATAATAGAAACCCTCCCATCGATTTTCCTAAGGGCATATTGCCAAGATGCAAAATGATTTTTTTAGAAACACTAATATTTTGCTAATGCAGCAACATAAGAGTCATCCAACAGTTGGGCAATTATTTATGTTGAGAACAGAGCTTGTGCAAATGTTAAGGTCTAACCTTGGATTATCTTCTAATATCTCTGTTCTCGAGTGAACACGCATAGTGAATTGCAGCATGTTTCTGTGTATTATTTATTGCTTTTTCCTGCAGAAGTGCACATCAACTAAAGCCTGTGAAATCAAAAATGCCTCAATGAAAATAACAGAAATGCAATGCAAATTTTAACCATCCCCCTTACAATGATCTAGAAAGTATGTTTCGTAGATAGTGTTTTTATTTTTTTAGAGAGAGAGAGAGAGAGAGAGAAACCTATCGCTGTCTACAAAATGAGCAGACTTGTATTCTCCTGAACAATTTCATGGGGAGAAGAACACCCCTGTATGAATCAGGAATGACCTCATTTCAGACTGTGCCTGTAATCAATGGAAGCATTATGGACCTGGTTTCGGAGACTTTGTGTTGAGTGTATTAACGCTAGCCTGTAAGTAGTACTATAAACGAGCTGCACTAATGCAGACAAGGATCTCTATGGTTTTGATTACAGGCATCAGACTCTAGATGGAGGAGCACGGTGCACACTGTATGATTATCATCTCCAGGTTATTATTTCTTGCAAGTGAGGCATATACCATAGCTTTTTGTTGTTCCTATTGCTGGTAAAGGTTAGCGTTTTTCATTCTGTGTGGGAAATCTGGGAAACCTGATCTCCTTCTTTTATCTGTACTCAATGAGACATTGACTATCTGCCACCTGCTTGAGGCTGAGGATCACCATCAAACACCTGGCTTTAAAAGTTAACACAGTTGTATAGTTCATGCTAGAGGTGCAACTCAATGCATGTATCTGTATCGGAGTCTGTATCTGTGTAGTGTTCCAAATATCCGTCCGTCCGTCCATCCGTTATCTATGCTACTTATCCATCAGGGTTGTGAGGAAGCTGGATCCAGTCCCAGCAGACTTCAGGCAAGAGGCAGAGCACACCCTGGACAGGTCGCCAATCTATCCCAGGGCTAATGCAGAGACGAACAACCATTCACACTCACATTCACACTTATGGGCAATTTAGAGTAGCCAGTTGACCTAATCTTTATGCCTTTGGGCTGTGGGAGGAAACGTTCCAAATATTTGTATTTGTTTTTTAATTTGAACAGGATATGTGCATGACTTAAATCTGAAGGTTTTAGTTTGTTTGTTTTTTTAAATTCAATCCATCAGAAATCAGGGACACAGTGCTGCTGCTAAAAACAGGGTCTTTTCAAGCTACATTTAAAGCCGTCTGATTTTTCCATTATGATTTTCAGTTAATAGTGATAAAGAATGATTAAAACATGAGCACATATTTTTTTAATTAATTAACTTCTTTGAGACCCCAGTATGCTGAAGAGACAGGACTGTTTTCGAACTGCTGCTCATGCTGAGTCGCAGGGCAACATAATGCATGCAGAGGTAAGAACTATATTCCCTCATACATAAGCTCATAGACGCTCACGACTGGCTAGTCTCGCTGTCAAGTGAGAGAGAGGGTATTCCATCCCTCGCATCCAGAGAGCATGGCCATTTTTTGCTCTTGGCCACAGATAGCTGTGGCATCGCCAGAAAACAAGTACTGTAGAGCCTATTCATATCTGTCTTACAACACATTATCTGTTCATTTAAAATAATGGATTTGTGCTTGATTACATCCCTAGTTCAGGCACAACAGATTTCAGGGTGTCTTAATAGTAGATGCAGACTCAAAAACTAATCAGCGTTATATTTTTAGCAGCTTTGTTTTTCTCTAATTCAGAGTGTTTGAAAAGGTATATAAGATTATTGAAATTTCTCCAGGGGCTTTTGGACACTAGTATTATTTCTTTACACTGCCTGAAATGTATGCATAGCATATTAATATGAACATTAAATTAATATTTTTAATGGTGGTGCTTTGCATATTTTTGTGTTAGGTTACCCTGTACCTCTTAATGGTCCCTTAATCTGAATCTGTGAGCTTTTAAACAAATTGATTCTCTAGTGAAACTCAGATAGTGTTATGCAGTGAGGTTATTTTTGATCAAAGAGTGTTCTGTGAATAATTTTGATCACTGTGTTAAGAAGCACTTGCTCTGGCGCAGTGCAGTTTTTGATGATATTTTTTTTTCTTTTTTTTGCCATCTTGACTGCGCTTTTGATGTAAGTGTGAACTCAGGTGAGTCTATTCATAGAGAAGAGTCTGAGCTCTGTATACTAGAGTTTAATTGCATTTAGTATCACAGCCTGTGGGAATTTGAGGTATGCTTGTTGCAATCATTACTTCCTGGGTAAAATGTGTAGGATGTGTAGGATATGTAGGCATTTAATTTTGCATGAGTTCTTTAAATTGGAGTGGGACTGGAATTTACCATCGTTGAATGTTGTTAGCGCTTGGCAAGGTGAAGCGTGCAGCTGTAGGTCTTGTCCCTCTCTTCCTCTTTGGCATCTTCTCCAGCAGGTCCCAGCAGGTGGTCTGGCCTCTCTACACACCAGTAAAGCACCATCTGATTACAGGCATTTAACTGGATTAAGAGAGCTGCTTGCTTGGCTCTTCACTTGATGCTTGGGCTTCTGAATGAAGCTAAATGCATCACACACTGGCTGAATGAAAATGGACGGAAAACAGAAATGTCATCAAATAGCAATATACTGTCTTCAAGGTTATCAAGGAAACCATTGTCAGTTTCCCTATCGGAGTATACATTATCATACTGGTGTAACACCACATTCCTAATTCCTACGTAATGTATAAGATAATGAAGCTTTTATTCTCATGTTGGTCCTTGCCCTCATTGTCTTGTGAGGAAAGCAGGTGGCTTTCACCATCTTCCCTACCCCAAACCAAATATAGAGCTATGATGACTTCTTTTGCTCAGATCGACTCTGTCTGTCTTGACAGTTCACATTCATAACCGCAAGTGACCCATGTATGTCTTTAAGTTGAGGTTATGGTCGATAACGTCCATTGATTCCCAAAATATCAAGTATTTGAATTGATTCCCCAATATAAATCACCAATTTCCCCATACTTTCACTGAATATGTCCCCCATTTTTGCTGCCCTCAATTCAGTGATGACGATAGAGAAATAGCGATAGTGATGATGATAGCTTTGATAAAAACACATGAATTTCGATCTGATTGTTCTCATTCATGTTGCATGGCTACATGTCAGCTATGTCTCCAATCTAGGACACAAAAGTGCATCAAGTCAGATTTGAAAACATTACACTTTTGGGTCCATGCAGTCCTGAAAAAAATCAGATGGGTGTCACATCGTGGCAGAAGATTCGTTTTGGTTCACTTCAGCCTGTTAATATGAATATAGTAGCCTATAGATAAAACCAGAATTTGTGTAATTAAAAGGAAGCAATGTCTCCATTTTCATCCAATTTTAAGCTGCAGCATTGCAGCAGTTCTGGTAGGCCGTTTTCATCATGTCAGTTAAAGTTCTGCTACTTTATGCATGCAGCAGCTGCTTCCTGAAGCAAGTTAGAGCATTTCACTACCATAGGTACAAGGAACAGAAAGTCTGTTTCTATTTCCACTCTGCACATCCTAATTAGATTTTGACATTTAGCAAAGAGGAGGAAGAAGAAGAAGAAGAAAAAACAAGAAGGAAACACCAACAGAACACAACAGATGAGTTTTTGGTATTGAAGAAAGCAGGTTTGGTGCTTTTGACTCACTTTATAACACCAGAAGGCTTTCATGCCGAGATATAAATTAGTAATTGTTCATAGAGCAGCTTTTTGCTGGGGGTAGAGAAGGCCACTCTCATTCAGGTCAGCTGTGTAATGTCTTTCCATTTGCTGTCTTTCACTTCAGCTCAGTGCCCTGGCTGTACCTTGTTCATGCTGATGCCATGCCCTGATGGTTCACCCTATTTCTCCGAAGTCTTGAGTGTTTCAGCTGATCCACCATCTTAGATTTAGTTCCTCACTGGTTGATGCAAATGTTCCTTTTCTCTCATTAGGTCTAGTATTAGTTCTCTCCTAAAATGACAAATACAGAAAACCTCACCAAGGCAAGTCCTTGTGTAGTTGCCATGAGACTGACTTGTATCACATAGTGCTATTTGAAACATTTCATATAACATAAAGTGCATAATATATATTTTCTTGAAGGCCACTCTCATTCAGGTCAGCTGTGTAATGTCTTGCACGTTTGTGTCATTTAAGTTACTTAAAACCCATATAGTCATCATTGTGTTAAGTAGCTCTAACATTACACAGAATCTCAAACATTTTTCAAATTCTGCTGTTAAATCCATTTTCTAAAAAGATCTTGCTTAAGTTTAGTGAGGAATGTGTATACTTTGTCTCAGGAGGCATTCTCTGACTGCTCCCAAAGGTTTAATTAAGGGCAAGGATTTCACTGTAGGTCTGTAGCATGGCTGAGTATCTCAAAGGATACCCAAGATTCAAGACTGCCATGATGCAACTACAATGTTTTTATACACCTTAATGCATCTTGATTTCTGATTTCTATTCTGTAGGCTAGTAGATTTAATGTATTCCCTTTTTGGATATCATAGTAAAGTTTTTTCTAAGTTCACAAGTTCAGAAACGGACCCAAACATAACCATTTGTATTGATTGTCATAGAGGAATGAGTCTGATGCATGTTACTGCATACTTCTGTTTCATGTATTTTTTATATGATGTATATAATTTTAAATAAAATATGAATGATATTTTATTTAACATATATCAGCAGGTGCTTATCAGCATCACTCTTTTGCTCTTGCTGAAACATGAGTGAAAAGTAGGCTCCTTGAAATATTTACATGAATTGCAGAATTTCTTAGTACGTTCCCTTTTTGCTTTAATGACAGTGTGTACTCGAGTTGGCATGGAATCCTGACATTTGTATAAAAACATTTAGCTCAAATCCATCAGAGTGTTGTCTGAACACATGCTTCAATAGAAGAGATTAGGCATGAAAATCTGACCTTTTGTTAATGGTTCAAATTGTTTATAATTTACCTTAATTTTTCGTTTCTTACACATTCCAATTTCCATTTTAAATCAACTGTATAAATGTGTATATATACATATATACATGTCATATATATATATATATGACATGAATGTCATGGCAATATTGTGCTTTCAGTGATTTCTTTGAGCTGCTTTTTTCTGGGAAGAGTGATTGTACAACATACATCTTTAATAGAAAAAAAAAAAAAAAAAACAAGAATTCAGTGTCCAGGTGCCCAAGTATTCATTTATTTTGTTTTTTTTTAAATCAACACACGGTCAAAATTATACATACAGGGTCAACATATATACAGCATACCTTATATTTGGTTTCACCTTGACCAGGTGCTTTTGGTAGCCATCAACAAGCTTTTGACGGAATTCTGATTGGATATCTGACCGCTCTTCTTGGCAGAATTCAATTAAATTTGTTGGTCTCCTGGCATGGACCTGGCTTTCAAGCACAGTCGACATATTGTGATAGGGTTGAGGTCAGGACTTGTTTTAAGCTTAATGTTAACCTGCTTTATTCGTTCTACAACCAGCTTTGACGTGTGTTTGGGGTGATTGTCCTGTTGGAACACCCAACTATGATACTTACTGTGTAAGTATCAACAGTCTAGATGACGGTTTGAGGTTATGTTGAGTAATTCTGACGTATTCCTCCTTTTTCATTATTCTATCCACTTTGTACTATGTACCAGTTACACTGGCAGCAAAACAGACCCAGAGCATGACGTTACTACCACCATGCTTAACAGCTGGTACAGTGTTCTTAGGGTTGAATGTCTCACCTTTACTCCTCCAAACATACCTCGGATCATTATGTCCAAACTTTATTCAGAAGGCTTTTTCTTTCTCCATGTAAACTTCAGTTGAACTTGAAGCAGATGAATTTTGGAGCAGGGGCTTCATTCTTGGATGGCAGACTCACAGTCCATGGTGATGTAAATCTCACTTGACCATTGACAGTAACACTGGTGTTCCAGCAGCTTCCAGATCATGGCAGGCCTGTGCCTTAATGGTCCCTGCATTGTTCCTGAACATCCAGCCATCCAGCCAGTTTCCTCTCAGCTAAGGGTGAAAGTTTGGCTCTTCTTTCAAAGCGTGGCAAAGTGGCTTTACTTCCCAATAACATCTTATAAGGTTGTTTGAACTAATGATCTTGGAACATGCAGTTGTTCAGAAATGGCTCCAAGTAGGGTTGTGAACTATTCCTGTTTGAACCAGTACTCATATCAGTATCTGGAATTGACTACCTGTACCCAGTGATAGGTTTTTTTTTTGTACTTTACTCTCTCTGTAATAAAACAAAAAAATACATTATTTCATTTGTAAAAATAAATTAAAACTTCTTAATTTCATACTTTTCTCAGCTTCCCTGTGACCCTTAATGGATAAGAGGTACAGATAATGGATGGATGGATATATGTTGCTATTTTCTTAGTGTTATGTTGTTCTCTGTGCAAAAAATATAGTGAATAGGACATTATTTGGGATTTAAGAAATGATCATCGCTTAAGAATTGCCACATTTGTGTATAAGGGGGATTTAAAGAAAAAAATTACATTTCACATTGCCTAAGGTAAATTAAAAACAAATCTGCAACATTAACATTATAAAACACAGATCAGATTTCTGCATTTATTTTCTTTATGTAGGGCCGTTTGGCTGTTATACCTTTTGTAAGTATTAGTGTTGAATTTTCATTATGAAGGTTTATTTGTGACACAAATAACAGAAAGTTCACTACATATGGACCTTTTGGACATTGCGCGTATCACTAGGTTGGTAACGGATTTAAGCTGACATTTTTCAGACCCATTTAATGATTTATTCTATGTCTTGAATGTACATGGTACACTTGGAACTTGCAACTTTATTGCAAGAGAAAAAAACAGGATACTGCGGCGAGTCTGTTACTGTTACTGTTGGATCAGTGTTGGGTATCGACCGATAAAGCTTTGATATTGATGTCCTATCATGGTCATGGTTTTCAAAGTGGGCTACCAGGACCCCCTGGAGTCTGTGAGACATAGCCAGGAGTTCTGTGATTTTTATATTTAGTTAGTTATATTTAGCTCACCATTATATTAGTTATTTAGTTTTTATATTTATTATTGTTTTGCAGCTCACTTGAATTGAATGGGTCTAATCTATACCTCATAACTCAAAAACAAGCAATGTATAAATAATGTCACCTTGAATTTCATTTGTAATAAAAAATATATTCTGTCTGTGGAAAGGTCAGGAATAAATCCTTTACGGCTACTATAAAAAGGCAAAATATTATTGTACGTCATTAGCCTGATGTTTGAACTGTTGGATTCATACATTTGCAAAATAAATCTATTCTGACAAGGTTTATGGTTTTAGTTAAATGATGTAGGCAAAGCTGAGCTTAACTAATGATCGCAGCGTTAGCAGAGTAAATTTTTAATATGAGCCATGATGCTACTCTGTCTCTGAGAATGGAAAGATGCAGGCTTATTGTAGCCATTTTCTCATTGTCTTGTGGATTAGTTAAAAAAAGAAAAGAATGTATTCCTTTTACCAGTGCGATGCCCATGAACACCTTATCTAATTTAATTATTCCTTGTGTCCATGTATACACCACAGTACACACATGCCAAAAGCCTGCACACAGTAAAGAAGCAGCATTATTATCAATCATGCAGCCTCAAAGGACTCTGAATGTCTGTCATTTGGTATCGAAGAAAGCAGGTTTGGTGCTTTTAACTCACTTTTGGATAACACCATAAAGCTTTCATGCAGAGATATAAATTAATAAATGGCGACAGACATTTGTAGAACGGCTTTTAGCTGAGGGTAGATAGAGAAGGCCACTCTCATTCAGGTCAGCTGTGAAATGTCTTGTACGTTTGTGTCATTTAAGTTACTTAAAACCCATATATTCATCATTGTATTGTGTAGCTCTAACATTACACAGAATCTCAAATGTTCGTTAAATCCCTTTTCTTAAAAAGATCTTGCTTAATTTTAGTGAGAAATGTGTATACTTCCTCTCAGGAGACATTCTCTGACTGCTCCTGAAGGTTTAATTAAGGGCAAGGATTTCACTCTAGGTCTGCAGCATGGCTGAGAATCTCAAAGGATACCCAAGATTCAAGACTTCCGTGATGCAAATACAGTTGTTGTTTTTTTATATACACTACCGGTCAAAAGTTTGGGGTCACCTACTCTTTTTCATAGGTTTTTCTTCTTTTTTTTTTACTTTCTACGTTGTAAAACATTACTGAATACATCAAAACTATGAAGCAACATGTATGGCATATACTGAATTATGTGGT